>JBBBDQ010000828.1:5600000-5937500 GCA_037127315.1 Ascarosepion bandense
TAAGATACTCAATAGTAGGTACATAAATATGTTACTGTAATTTTAATTATCAATATATATATTTTGTCATCATTTTTGACAGCATAGTCCCACTCATATGGAATAATATATGGAAGTATCATTGAATTATTTAATTACTAGCAGTATAGCCTGGTGTTGCTCAGGTGTAATGAAAGCTTTAAAACTAATCCATGGTTCTGGAGTTCAGACTCTTTGGACGTTGGCATGAAAGACTAAAAAGTTTCCAGTTAAAGCAAAGCCATAGACTGAAAGAAAAATGAATGGATGTGAGTCAAATTTTGATTTCCTGGTATCGATTTAAATATATATATATATATATATATATATTCTCCACTATTGTAAGAACTGCAACCTTGAAACTTCTGAATATTGTTTATGTCTTTGTCTATGAGTGTATCAAATATGATTAAAATCGGACCACTCCTTCTATAACCCGATTTTTTTCGATAATCGATTTTTGATATTCATCGGGGGTACCTCGACACAAAACCTAGCTAAGAACACTCGCAAACGCTTATAGTACAACTGTGCAAATTTTCAAGAAAATCGGTTCAGCAGTTTCGGAGTCTATAGGTAGCGAACAAACAAAGTAGCATTTATAAATAAGTTTAGATAGATATCTATTGGTACACACAAATTGGATTGATGGTGTATAGTTTGTAGAAAGATGCTGAAGTGATGTAATGTTTTAAATGAGTGTTTATAGTTGGTTGTTATGCTATTAATATTTCATCAAAGTACTTGTTTACTTGTTAACAATACAGACATAATAGCATCATTCAAATGCAAAAAAAGATTGAATCATCATTAATAAAAAAAAATTCAACAATTAATAATATCAGTTATAACTATCGCCCAGTTCACACTCCACCCACGTCTATTGAACAGGTGTAGAGGCTCATCCCTTGTTCCCTGTTTAGGATGTGGTTTCTGGCTTTCTCTTTTCCAATCTATTCACTCTTACGTAGCCCTCTGCACATCAGTGGTGTTACCGCCTTGCTTGGGGTGATATGATTAAAAAAAAAAAAGAAAATGAGCACAGTAACAATGTGCTTACCATATTTGGAATGTAACATACACATGACTCTACATACATAAATTCTACACATATTCAGCTACACATAAGATAAAATTCACCTTTGATAATGGCTAAAAGTTTAAATTGTTTAAATAAATCAATTAAAAGTTTAAAACTTTCACTCATTTGTTAATAAACTACATTTTCTTCTAAATAAATATAAAAAATATTTTAGTTAACAGTACTATATATATATATTTTTTTAACCCTTTTATATCTGATCAGGAGTGTATATAAAGGATAATGATATATACATTTTTACTCCTAAACTAAGTAGAAAAATTTTTTACATTGACCACACTACCACACGATTGACGATCTACTCCAACAGCTTCTTTTCTCGCGCTTCCCGCCTGTGGAACTCCCTTCCACAAGTCTGCTTTCCCGACAGCTACAATCTCCAGGTGTTTAAATGTAGGGTCAATAGACACCTCCTATCACACTAACTCCCAATTATTCTCAGAACACTCTCATCTACCCAACCCTCATTCTCGGTATCCTTACCCGCCTATCACCCACCCTCTGACATTTCCTATATTTAATCATCCTTTCTCCACTCTATGTAGCCCCCTGCGCAGTAGTGGCAGTGACATGCCTTGCTCGGGGTGAAACGCTTATAAAAAAAAATATCTGACATGTTTTTGGTTTGGTAACTTTTTTAAAAACATGGTTTTTAAAAGTTAGAGAAGTTCAGACCAAGAGGGTTTCCCATATTCACACTGTTAGCTTGTGTGTGAATATTGCCGTGTCAGCCATGGAAAGAAAATTTAGTGGTGCAGGCAAGTAATAGTTTTTTGAGAATATTGGATTTCATAATTGAAGATTGGATTGAACTATGTTTTATTTTATAGAGTTAATTATTATATCATTAGCCACATTACCACACAATTGACGAGATTGACATTGCACTTTTTAGATCACATTTAGACATACACAGTGATCTACCAGGCCCTATCTATTACATACTTGTTGACAATACACATATAATAGCACCATTCACATGCAAAAAAAAAAAAGATTAAAAATAATAACAGCATTATGAAGAAAAAAATCCTACTGCTGATATTATCAATTATGAGCAATTATGTGCTTACCATATTCGGAATATAGCACACACATGACTATATACATAAATTCTACACATATTCAGCTACACATAGATAAAATTCACCTTTGATAATGGCTAAAAGTATAGCCCTAATACTTAGAAACCTAAAATATTTGGAAAAGTCCTCTATAATTTGTGTTCTGAAAAAAAAGTCATAAGAACACATGAAAAATTATATAAAACAATTTAACAATTATACCTTGTCTGTCATTTTCAATGAAACCTGCATAAAAGAGAGATTGCTACCCAAATACACTGTGTGTGTGTGTGTGTGTGTGTGTGTATATATATATATATATATATATATATATATATATATATATATTTCATTTGTAAATGAGTTATTATGTGACCTAAGTTTCTACCCTATTATGACCGTACCATGAAATACCTATTAGGGTCATGCAACCATGGATAAAAACATAACTTCTTTTACTTTTGAAAATTGCAATTTCAAAAAAATCTCCGTTATGTGAGCATTCTTAAAAAAACTGTAAAATCAATTATTGCAAATATCCTGAAGACACCTCATCATAGAATCCTGGGTCGTGTAATAACTCATTTACAAATGAAAAATATTCAAAAGTACTACAATATAATTGTATTGAACACTTTTTAATAAAACTGTGTACTGATTTAATTTAATTATGACCAAAAACTAAGTAATTAATTAATCCATAAATTTTGAGCATTCCTTGAAAGAAACCTTCTTGTAAATCATATTTGTTTACTGTTATACTTCAGGAATACACTTAATCTCTATACTTATCACTTTGAATTCTAACGTATGAACTAATGACTTCCAAGTCGAGTGACTTTGTTAATAACATAAAGTACATTATTGAGTTTTACACAAACAGTTTTTTCTTTCTTAAAATTCTTACATGGCAGCAGTAATAGGGATTCCTTCCTGGAGTAAAATAGTAATCTGAATGTAATCAAATGTTTCCTATTAATGTTTTTTTTTATTGTTTTATTGTAGTTGGTTACTGATGAAGCCACTGGGAAGATGAATATAACTGGAAACACTGGGGTAGCGGCAACATGGGGTTTCTACTATTTCCTTAAAACTCACTGTGGATGCCATGTTTCTTGGGGAGGACATCAGCTGAACATTCCAAGACGCCTTCCAGTCATCAAAGCCCCAGGATACGTGATGGTTTCTAATGATCAGTGAGTTTCTTTGTTTTATCAAACTATATGTAAAGTTTATACATAAATATATTCATAAAAAAACCCTGTTCGAGCATTTGAAAAACAGTAAAATCAGTTATTGTAAATCGCCTGAAGACACCAAAAGGTTTCAGCAATATAATTGTATTGAACACTTTTTAATACAACTGTGTGGTGGTCTAATTTAATTATGACCAAAAACTAACTAATTTATATATATATATATATATTCTCTTCTATTCAATATGTCCAAATAGTGGATATATCGGTGAATCTGGAAATAGCTTTAGATTCCGTTTCAACAATCATAAACTAAGCATATGCCAAAACAACCCGTATTCCCTCATAGCAGAACACTTCAATCAACCGGGACATACATTAGAAAACTGCAAATGTTTACTAATAGATTCTGATTTTAGTTCTACATATTTACACAGAAAGAAAGAAAAATACTGGATTTTAAAATTAAATACCTACAGGCTAAGGTTAAATAGGGACTTTATAAATATTTCAATAGTTAAACATTTTTCAGAAACACTTAAAAAATTTTTTCTTTAAAACAACATTTATAAGTATTATTAAAGATAGGTTTATGTTTACAAATATTAAAAAAAATCTGTCGCTTTCTGTGTCATGTGATGTAAACAATCTCTTGGATGAACACCCCTCATGAAAACGTTTCTAATTTAAATTTGAAAATCAATTGTTTCTGATGAAAGGTGAGGACGGTCTGAAATATCAAATATAATAATAGAAATAAATAAATACTGTCAAAAAAATACATTTTTAAACTTACAAATTTTAGTAGTTTTTCCTATATATATATATATATATATATATATATATATATATATTAATTAAATAATCATTATATATATATATAATGATTCTTTAATTACTAAGTTTTTGGTCATAATAAAATTAGACCAGTGCACAGCTGTATTAAAAAGTGTTCAATACAATTGAATATTCTTCATTTGTAAATGAGTTATTACATGACCTAGGTTTCTACCATGTGGTGTCTTCAGGCAATTTGAAAATCACCTGAAGCCACCACATGGTAGAAACCTAGGTCACGTAAAAACTCTTTTACAAATGAAGAATATATATGTATATGTGTGTGTGTGTCAGTTTTGTTAGAAATGACTGACAAGGAAGATTTTATTAATTTTTGATTAAATTTTTTCAGTATTCCTTCATGTTTCCATTTTGTTGGAGATAAAAATGTTTCATAATTTTCAACTTTCCAAGTGCTTTCAGCCTCTTCAGGCCATTTTTAAGGTTGCTATTTTTATGATGTTGTTATGTCCTCATGTTTGACTGTAAAATTATATTACAGTCAAACATAAAAAAATAACATCCTTGGAAATGACCTGTAAAGAGACTGACAACACTTGGAAAGCGTTACGGTATCCTCTTACGAGAAACGGACTCATCCTCTTGCTACATATAGATTACCTGCATAACTTCCAAAGAGCAGTTAAAGAGCAGTCAAGTACAGCAGTTAATGACAGCTACTAGTTCGGCAGTATAATAATACCTTCGGACTTACTTATTTCTATATTACTTATTATTAGCACTTCCTTTAAATATCTTGTTTCTGGTTATACTAATACACTGTTTTGAACCTACCTTCTTGTTCCGTGTCTTACTTTCGGTACAAACTGGTCGCTACAACTTGGCAGTGAAGTTTCGCCACAACTCCACAATAAATTGGTGACGAAGATCCACAACAATTTGGTGACAAAAATTTGCAACAAAGATTTGTGACAAGTATTGCACAAATATTTGTGAGGACCACCAGGATTAAAAGAAAACTCTCTGAAAACTCAAGTTTTTCATAAAGTCCTACGTGAAAAGGAAAAAGACACAAAATGGAGGACTTCAAGAACATTTTATTACAGCTGGTAAAGTTCCAGACTGGACAACAAGAAAAAATGGAAAAATTATTGCTTCAAGCACAGAAGAAAAATCAAGAAAAACAGTTCGAATTTCAGAAGCAAGTGTTGGAACTAGTAAGTCAAACAAAAACCATTGAAAAAGAAAATTCTTTTTCACAAGACACAATTTGGAGTGCCATAGAAAATTTTACATATGCTCCCGAGGAAGACATAACCTTTGCATCTTACTTTAAAAGGTATGAAGATATTTATGATACAGTTTGTAAGAGCTGGAGCGAAGATAAAAAATTACGTCTTCTTCTGAGAAAACTGGGCACAAGTGAACATAAGAAATTCGCTAATAACATTTTGCTGGGAAAGCAGTGAATTTACTGAGCTTTTCAGTTCAAAGACATCTCTTTTTCATAAAAGGTGGAAATGTCTTAATTTAAATAGGAATGAATCATATGACTATACGACTTTTGACACAAAAGTCAACAAACACTGCAATGATTTTAGTCTGGTAGAGCTAAGTGCAAACAAATTCAAATGTTTGATATTTGTGCAAGGACTAGTTTCAGCAAAAGATGCAGAAATTAGATGAAGAATACTTAGCAAATTGGAGAATGAACTAAATATAACTCTTCAGCAAATTTTCGAAGAATGCCAAATGTATGTCAGTATAAAGCAGGATTCTAAAAATATTGAAGAATTGGGTACTGTAAACAGAAATGAATAAAGTCTCTGAAAACTTATGAAGTAAAGAAAATGCAAAATAAACGTATGTTATGCATGTGGGGTCATACATTGGTACAAAGATTGTTTTTTTTTTTTTCTGGAAACAAAAAATGCTATACATGTAACCAAGTCAGACATACAAGTTTGCATTGCCAATCTAAAAATAGAACCAAAACAAGTGTTGCATAAAAAAATACAAGGTTGGACGAATTAGACGGTGCAAATACCATGAAATTTGTGCATGCAGAAATGTTCAACAAGTGATTAATTTCAATTAGACTTGGGGTCTGACTTGACTATAATTAACTTGCAGACATGGAAAAAATTAAGCAAACCAACCATGATAAAATCCAGCAGGATGGCAAGATTTGTCACTGTGAAAAAATTAAATTTGAGGGAGAATTAATTGTCAACGCAAAGTTCAATGGTAAAACTCGAAAATTAAAATGTCATGAAAAAATATGAGCAACTTATTTGGTACTGATTGGATGACACAATTTCAGCTTTGGGATTTATCTATAGTGTCATACTGCCAAAAAATTGAAAGTTGGAATGCCAAAGCTGATAAGTTAAAAAAAGAATTAAAGGAAGCCTGTCCAGGAATTTTTTTCTGGTGGTTTAGACAGATGTGCAAAAATGAACTCAGTTTACATCTGCAGAATTTAGAGAACTCTGTGAAATTTATCAGATTAAACATGTCACCACAGCTTTGTATCATCCTAGGCCAAACAGACTATGTCATATGTGTATGACAAACTACTGCCGAAACAAATGAAGTCAAAAAGAACAAACAGTACCTGCAAGAAGACGGTATAACCCAGGAGAAAAAGTTTTTCAAGTTGTTTAGACAACAAATCCTTTTGGGAGATGAGTATGATAGAAAAAAGAATTAGAAATATGATTTAGATAGTAAAGAGTTCAAAATTCATACGCAAAAACACATTAATTAACTTAAGAAGTGCTTAACTAAAGAGGTTAATAACTGGTTTCCTGAAGAAATGGCAATAGAAATGATATATGACACTTTTAATATTCCAAACCCTCTAATGGCTCCCAAAATAGGAAAAGAAAAGCAACAGAGTTAATAGTGGTCAATCTGAAGCGGATAAAATATTGAGACCACATACAGTTAAAAGTTGTCAAGTGTCTACCATGAACTTTAAAAAAAAAAATAAATGACAGGTACTAGTTAGGCAGCATAATAATACCTTCGGACTTACTTATTTCTATATTACTTATGATTAACACTTCCTTTGAATATCTTGTTTCTGGTTATACTAATACACTGTTTGAACCTACCTTCTTGTTCCGTGACTTACTTTCGGCACAAACCGGTCACTACAACTTGGCGGTGATGTTTCACCACAATTCCACAACAAATTGACGATGAAGATCTGCAACAGAAAGTCAAAAATCTTTCATATTCATTATTTCCAATAAGAAGGTGACATGTAAGAATATTGGAAAAATTGAAACAAAAATTAATAAAATCTTCCTTGTCAGTTGTTTTTTAATAAAACCTGTTTAAATGAAAGATTGCTGCTCAAATATACATTAATATATGTATACATACATATATATGTGTGTGTATGTGTATATATATATATATCTTGTCATCTGCAGACAGATCTGTTTCGCTGTATCACAGCTCATCAGTACGGTTAGACTCCGATTGCTTTTTTACCCAGGGTTGAAACCCGACCAAAATGGCATCAGTCAGTCAGTAAATCATCGAGCTTTATATTTGACCTCAACAGAATGCAGAAAGCACTGGACGGCCGTTTCATTCTATATTTGGGACTCATCAACAGTGCGCATCCACTACCAGGAATTGAACCCAGACAGTTTTGGTTATTAAACTGATGTTATACCAACTGTACCACGGGCCCTGGTGATGAAGAGGTAACGAATTAAGCTCAATGAAGTGCGCTGCTCCTCATGAATTTCATGGTGGAACTAATCCAAGCTCCTTTGCCCATAGGATAGTGCCTCCCCAAGCAACGACTTCTGCAACCAAGCCGCTAAATCCATAGTGTGTTTCATGGTTGAAGCACAGAGATATAATTCAAGAAGTAGTAGGAGGATTTGAACAATTATTAAGTAAATCATTGAGCTTTATATTCAACCTCCAGTGCTTTCTGCATTCTGTTGAGGTCGAATATAAAGCTCGATGATTTACTTAATAATTGTTCAAATCCTCCTACTACTTCTTGAAATAAATATATATATATATATATATATATATATATATATATATATATATATATAGGGAATGAACGGATTAATACCTTTCCCAAGAGTAATAGTGCGCAAGTGAATGCAGTGTGCTCGACTGGAATTGGAACTCGGCTCACCAATTTCCCCCTCCAAGCCGACATCCACCGCACCACAACGCACATCCAATTATGGGTTAAATAATTGAGGTCTGCTGTTCATGTGATCTGTGGCAGATTTCTGCACTGATTGTTTGTTATCAGCAGTTCCAAAAAGTGTGGATGGTACTACACAATGCCTTCACCACTATAAACAAATCTTTGTGTGGATGTCTTACTAAGGTTAGACTCTCATACATTGAAATCGATGGGAGAGTCCATGATATATATATAATATAATATAATTATATGGTTATGTCAATTTTTCATTGCTACATGGAAATTTCTATGTTTCGAGATTAATTCTCATCATCAGGCAATGCTGGTGTGGTTGTGCAGGCGATTTACATTTAAATGACAAATACTTTCAGTTTACTGTGAATGTATGTAGGTGTTTTTTTTTTTTTGTGTGTGTGGCTAATCAGAATGGAGATTCACTTAGGGGTTTGACCCCGAGGAATTTCTGTGCTAATCAACTTTTTTCCTCCTCTTTTTTCTTTTTCCTTGACCCTATTCCTCTCTTGTCTGCTTTCCTTTGCATTTATCTGATCTTATCATTTTCCCTTCAGTTTTATTACATTTGATGTGATATTTCTTCTTGGTAGTACCAATCCCCTTCCCTTTAGTCTATTTGTTAAAGAAAAGATTTTTTCCAATGTTTGCAATATTTAGTTAAAATTATCTTTTGAAGTAATGTGACTGATTTGATTAATTATAATCTTTTTTTTTTTTTTTTTGACAGATTCCGTTATTATGAGAATGTGTGTACAGTCAGCTACTCTTTTGTTTGGTACAACTGGCATGATTGGGAAAAGCATATAGATTGGATGGCTCTGCATGGTATTAACTTTCCCTTAGCCTTCACTGGACAAGAAGCCATCATGGAAAGAGTATGTTCCACACTCCTTTGATTCTGTTATGTAAAATCCTTTTTTGAAAGTTTTTGACAGCATTAATTAAAAGAAATGATTCACAAAATAACTAATTTATTTACTATGTATTTCTTCTGCAAATTTATTTTATTGAGCTGCCATATAATTTTACATGCAAAATTTCAGCATAAAAAAAATAATTTCTCACTGTAAGCATTAAAAAACAAAACTTTTGTTAGAATCAAAAAACTCAACTGTTGTGCAATATCAATCCTTCTGGATAGCAATGAATGCTGGATAATGTCCTTACAAATAAAGAAGATACTTGATGTCACAGTTGATTTGGTTCTACAGAAGGATGTTCAATCTTATAGAAAATGGAAACAAAAAAGATACTTGTACTTAACATCAGAAAGAAATGTCTAATGCACATAATGAGGAAAGAGAGCTTGGAAAATTTGGTACTCACAAGACAGAGGAAAACAAAGCATAACCTACCTATAGCAAGCATGAGTAAAAATGGTGCAGCAAGGTTTAGGAGAGATAACCAATAGACAAAATTTATTAAGAGCTACAAAGGACAGGAAACTGTGGAGAGCCATGATCTTTGACATCCTGAAGGAGCATGGCCTATAGAAGAAGCAGTAAACTGTATTGGCTAGTGAGTTTGTTACCACTTTTCATTTAAAGCTTCTTTTATTCCAGACATTCTGTTTTGATCTTTTGGGATACACATTCCTGTTAACCATTTTTTAAAAAAATTCTATCTCTTTAGGATTTAGGCAATCATAGATTTTGTTTCTTTATTATCTGTGAATTGCCATACATTCATGGGAAAAATAGTGGAATAATTTCCTGTTGTTTCCCATATAGTTTTCAATTCAATGTCTCTATGCTTTTAGACTAGTTGACACACATTGCATGAGATCCTAGTCTACCCTATTATCTAATCAAAAGCTGAGGTTGAAGAGACAAATTCATGCTTTTCCTAAGAGCATTTGTGCAAAAATGACTGCACCAGGGTAGCCCAGAATTTTAACCTGCATTCCCTGCTGATATCTGTTACAATAACCATTACTTTTTCTTTCTTAGAGAAAGAGAGCAGATTGGTCTCTAATTTTAGGTAGATGTATGTTTAGGATAATAGATACTGCTTCTGAATGAGAAATTGAAGAGTCAAGTTCAAATTCTAGTCAGTTTCATTACATTAACTTACATGCAAATACCATTCAGAAAGGTATGAATTCATCTCTTCCTTCCTCAGCTATGGGTTAAATAATGGATCTTGTATTTGGAAAAATCATTGTTATTTTCAAAAAATTGTTAATGCCATATTCACTCACAATAAAGAATTATTCTTATAATCCAAAATATGTTTCAGCTTTAAATAACCTAGGAAGGGTTGATAATCTGTAAAAAAAGAAAATTGATCATTAATTTTTTTAAACATTGATTTTCAAACTTTTAATGGTAAAATGTTGATAGATTGGTATGATATTTTACAGGTTAGAACATCACATGTAAAAACTATAACAAAGATAAAGCTTTCTTGAATTTTTTAAAAAGGAAGTAGTTATCTATTAAAGAATATGGAAATTTTTTTGAAAATATATTTGAATGTTTTCTTTTATGGATGTAGTTTTATCTACCTGGTTGCCAATAATTTCTTCTTCTTCTGTGTGCCCTGTTCCTTCAGGATGTAGGTGATCATGGCTTTCCACGTCTCCCTATCCCTGGTGGCTCTTAGCACGCCTTCTCCTGTTGCACCATGCAACCCTCATTCCATCATCCACCTGATTAGGTCCTTCAAATATGTTATCCATTGCTTTCCCCTGTCTCTTTTTCTCTCTGTCTCTTCCTGATACTCAGTATTAATTTCCTTTTTGTTTCCATCATTTCCAAAACCTCAACATTGCTCACATGCTTGATCCATGATATTTGCAGCATCCTTCTGTAGAACCACATTTCAGTTGCTTCAAGTTTTTTCTTTATCTTTGATGATATTGTCCAGCATTCACTGCCATATTGAAGAACTGACATCACATAGCAATCCAGTACTCTCTTCTTAGTTTCCAGCGAAATTGTCCTGTTTCTTAATACTCTACTCAACTTCTGGAATGCTTCCTTCACCATGCCAATTCGCCTTCGGATCTCTGTGTCACACTTTCCATCTTCTGTTATAACACTTCCCAGGTATAATTTCATCTTGTAGAAAATTCAAAATGAGAAATCAGTTAGCTGAGTTTAAATTCTAATTGTGTTGGTTACATCCACTAAAACACAAATACGATTGGGAAAGGTATGAATACATCTCTTCTCCCAACTCTGAGTTGATTAACAAGGCCCTATAACATTGATTGGCAATCAGTCTACTGCAGAAAGAAGTGACAGTATACCGTGGAAAATCCTCTACCTTAGTAGTGAATAAAAAAGGACATGATCATAGCACTTGACTGACTTAATGATTTTTGTTTAGTCAAAAAATAAATATTTAAAATATACCAAATGTGAGCAATGATGAAGTTTTAAAGGAAATGAAAGCAAAAAGAACACTTAACATCAGGAAGAGATAGTTAATATTTTTGGGACACATGATGAAGTCAGAGGGCTTGGGAAATCTGGTACTCATAGCACAAAGGCAAGAGAAATAAAAAAAAAAAAACAGTGCATAACCTACTTAGTGAACTTGAGTAAATGGATTGTGGAACAAAGCTTAAGAGAGATAGCAAACAGAGAAGATTTATTGAAAGCTGCAAAGGACTGGAAATTGTGGCAAGGCATGATCACCAACATTCTAAGAGACACATCACTTAGAAGAAGAATATACCAATGATAACTGTAATGACTGTAAAATTATGCGAATTTTTTTATTTTTAACTGAAATTTGTAAATATCTTCTCTATTATAATAAAGGTGTGTGTGTGTATATGTTTCCCTCCTGTCATACTCATAGTAAGAGAGACAATAGCAAGGCAGTTTCAGCTTAGTTCATTCTCTTTACTAGTAGTTATGAAAGCTCTTGCCACATGTTTGCTCTTTAACAGTGCCTTATTTTATTTTATTTTTTTTTTCAATAATCATGTAATAGAGTAGTGAAGAATATATATAAATACTAGCAGTATAGCCTGGCATTGCTCGGGTGTAATGAAAGCTTTAAAACTAATCCATGGTCCTGGAGCTCAGACTCTTTGGATGTTGGCACGAAAGACTAAAAAGCAATAGTTGTTTCCAGTTAAAGCGAAACCGTAGACTGAAAGAAAAATGAATGGATGTAAGTCAAGGTTTGATTTCCTGGTATCGATATCAAATAAGTTTTTTTTGTCGTAAACTGAATTTTGAGGGCTTAAATAAGTCCTCTGAGTAAATGGTATCATGGCTGAGACTAAGAACTACAATTATACCTATTTAGAGCCAAACCTGAAGCAAAAACTAAAATAAAAGGGCTGAAAAAATACAGACATACAGGCAGATAAACAGACACACACACAAACATCTTGCCTTTTATATATATATATATATTACCGATTTTCTGCACTATTGTAAGAATTGCAACCTTGAAACTTCTGAATATCGTTTCTTATGTCTTTGTCTAGGAGTGTATCAAATGTAATTAAAATCAGACCACTCCTTTTATAACCCGATTTTTTCGATTATCGACCTTGACACAAAACCTAGCTAAGAACACTCGCAGATGCTGATAGTACAACTGTGTAAATTTTCAAGAAAATTGGTTCAGCCATTTTGGAGTCTATAGGTAATGGAGACACACACACACACATAGACAAAGTTCCATTTATAAATAAGTTTAGATTTAGATAGATAGATATATCATCTCTATTATAATAAAGACTGTTTTGTATTTATTTGTATATATTTTGCCATCATTTTTTATGGCAGAGGTACACTCGTAATACACATGTTTTTAATATAATTTTTTATTTTTCTCTTAGATTTTTACTAAAATGGGCTTCACACAACAAGATCTTGATAGCTTTTTTACTGGACCTGCTTTTCTTGCTTGGTGAGTGTCACTAAAATTTAATGTTTTCTCAAAATTAAAAAGTTATTAAAGTGTTCCTGATATGTTGAAATGAGAATGCAAAGAACTTGTGGCTGTGATGGTTACTGTCAACTATGAACTTCAAAATTTCTTATGGTCCTGGATATGATGGTAAACTGCATTCAGGCCTCTGATTGGGAGGTTGTGAGGAGCATGGAACCATCTCTTAATTGCTGTTGTTCTCTGCTCCACCCTGACCCGCAGTGGTAGCACCTGTTAGGGCCCCATCTATGGGCAAATAGTTAACCCCCAAACTGGGGTCAAAACAATGAAAGTATAAAAATACATTTTTATAGAAATATATACATAAAAATAGACTTTTCTAGAAAAATATACATTTTTGAAGGAAAAATATTCTCAGCAAAACATTTTTGAATACAAAACTGGAAGACATTTTCAGTTTTGTAAAATAAAAAAAAGAATAAAAACACAAAATTATCATTAAAATCTAACTGAATCAACTTTCTCATTATAATCGAACATTAAAAAAAAACCTTAACACCCCACTTATTTTGCATTAAATAACCCACAAAGGTTGATGTGCCGTTAAACAAAACTCAAACTCAAAATTTTAAATGCAACATTGGTCATTATCTTCCGTTTTTTTGATTGCTGTTCTTTTATTGACCTCTCTCCTCATTAGTTTTCTCATCTTCTTTTACTCTCAGTAGCCCCTTATACCTGAGTGGCTTCATTGCCTTACGTAGGATGATTAATAATTAAAAACAAATAAAAAAGGTAAAAATCATGTGCTTATGATTGACTTCATTACTTTGCTTAGAGTGATTAATGATTAAAAATATGTTGGGCAGGGACAGAATTTTAAATGTTGATTTTCAGAGTAGATAGACCCTCCCATTTGGAAGAGTGACAGAATACAATTTTCCCTTATTTCACTCTATCTGGCTCTGTACCAAACTAAGCTAAAATTTCAAATATTGACATTGTAGATGAAACTAAAACTGAACAAAGTAGTGGTCCTCCTTTATCTCCCTTACAGGTGTGAAATGTAGACTTTGTATTGCAGACATATCAAGAAATTGGAGAAGTTCTGCATGCATTATCTTCACTCTGTGCTTGGAATTACATTGAATGATGGCATCACCAAATTTGAAATTTTGGTCTGTGAAGACTTGACCAGTATTGGATCAATGCTCATCAAGTTTGAGTGTCTAGCCACATCATCTATATGGAGCAACATCACATTCTCCATTGTACAGAGAGCAATTATATGACAAAAGACATTTAGTCTGACCCAAAGAATTGGTACAAAGACCCAATCAAAACTAACCATGACTAGTGCATGATCAGATTAAAGAAAAGTCTGTTGCCAACCAATTGTGTTGGCATGACATTGTCCACCAAGTCAGTGTAAACTTCAAAGAAGCCTAGCATCAGAAAGTCATTGCTCAAAGAGAGCAGCACGTTTGGCATTGATCACAACCATTATCTTCTAGTATCTTCAGATTGCACATTCAGATTATAGTTGGAGAGCCACCTCAGTATCCACTAATGAATTGCAAAACCAAATCTTTTATATGAAAATCATCCATGAATTAAATTTATCATTTAAGATAAGAACATCAGTAGTTTAACATTGAAAGTTGTTTTTTTATGTCTTTGATATCCCTTCATCCAATTTGTCAGCTTTTATAAATGTTGATACTGTAAGAATTATTTTCTCAGAAATGAATATTCTTTATAAATGTTGATAATGTAAGAATTATTCTACACACGATGTTGGATTGTTCAATTTCTTTCTTTGTCTTTTATGTATTTACTTTTATTTTTACTTTACATAGAAATGAAACTGATTTTCTCCATATTCCAGTTGTAAGAAGGAAACTACTCCCCCAATAAGAAAAATCCATTTTGTATGCTTTCCTGAACGCTTCAATTTCAATCTGTAAATGTTAAAAATTCAACATTATCTATCCTCCTTTTCTTCCATTCATATTACACGCCTCATTTTTGACTTTAGCCCTCTAACTTAAAATGACTCTCAAGTATTGTAGGTTGAATTGAGAAAAAAAAAAACTACTGTATGCATGTTTTTTTATTAATATATTGAACTAGTTTTATGAGGTTAACAACAAACCAGTACACAGCCAACAATAGAATGAACAAGAACCTCCTTGATTGTATTTCTATATTGGTATTATTTTATGCCATTGTTTTTTTTTTTTATTGTATTTGGACAATAACTACTAGTGAGAAAGTTGAAATTTTTAAGGGACATAATGAGGAAAGAGGGCTTGTAAAATTTGATACTCACAGGACAGACTGAAAGAAAGAGAGACAGAGGAAAACAAGACAAAGCCTACCTAGTTAGCTTGATGGTGAATCAAAGTTTAGGAGAGATAACAAAAAGATGAAATTTACTCAGAGGTAAAAAATACAGGAAGTGGTAGATGGTCATTATTACCACATCCTGAAGGAACATAGCACATAAAAGAAGAATGAACAGTATAATCTTCATTGAAAAGCAAAAATTGAGGGCAAGTTAAAAGAAACTGTTACAGAGTCAAGATCTGGTGATAAAACTCAAAATCAAAAAACTTGGTATTCCTTTGAGGAATATAGTGCAGGCATGATGACAGCTATAGTTACTCTCTTTAAGTTCATGAGATCAGTGTCTGTTTAGTGCTTGCATGACAACAAGAATGATTGTTCTCTTTTCTCTTTAAGCAGGGGGACCCAACCAGTTGTGACAATTCAATGTATTCAATACACAGGAGGATGTTAGATTTATATATGTACAAGATAGATTGCCATCCGATCACTGAAGTTAAGCAACATCGAGCCTGGTCTAGTACTTAAATGGGTGACAATTTGGGAATACCAGGTGCTGTAAATGTAAGGACCAAGAATAGTCCACCGGTCCTTCAGGTTTGGGGGTTGGGTGCAAGGCTAACAATCCTGCCCCATAAAAAACAGTTTGTTACAGAAACAGCAAGAAAAATGTTGCTGCCCTATGCACCATTGGGTGTGATGAATAAATGATGATGAAGATGGATTGAGATGAGAAAAACTTCCTGGCCCTACACAGTGAACCGACCTTCCTAGCAGCAGATTTACTTATGGATTTGATGTAGTCATTCCAATTGGAACAGTGTTTTGCTTTCAGGGAGACTAGCCTGATCCGTGCTGATGGAGGGTAGGAGCAATTGTCTTTGGTGGTTAAAGGATAGCAGCTTTGTTTTAGAAGCATTCAAATTTATAAGCCATTTCTTACCCCAGTTCATCATAGACTAGTGGTCTTTTTCAAGTTCAGCAACAAGTTTTGCTTTGTCAGCCTCAGCAGATTTCTTATCAAGGCAGGTGGTGTAATCAGCGTAAATATTAGGTTGGCAACTAAGTTCCTGCCATTTTTAAAATTTTAAAATCTATTTTTCTTGAGAAACCTATTTTTTAATTTTTTTTTAATCTATTTTTTTTTTTTTTTTTTTTTTTTTCAAGTTAATTTTAGTTAAATTTTTTGGATCATTAAAATGGAATGTCAAGTTAAAAAAAAATGAGCATTTTCAACACCTCCTTCTTTTTGCTTTTAATCAAGGTTCTAGAGCTGCAAAAGCAGCCTGTGATATTTGTACTGTGTATGAAGAGGGTGCTATAGCTGAAAGAACTGCTTATGATTGGTACTCTTCTGATTTGGCACCAATGGATTTCCATCTCTTTCAATCTCTTTCAAATGCTATGCATGGAGTTTTGTTCAATGCTGATGCAAAATTCAGAGCTTGGATTGTTTTTTTTTGAGTTGAAATCAGGTGATTTCTACCCACGAGGTATCAAAAATCTTTTGGAATATTGGAAAGAAGTCGTAAACAACAAGGGTGAATACATCATTGATTAATTAGTTATTATTTTTATTAAACCTTTTAAAAAATTTCATTTTAAAAAAATGACGAGAATTTAGTTGCCAACCGAATACTTTAATGGCTTCTGCTTCAATGAGCTTAGCTCCCTGGTGCCCCCTCTTCATGAATTTATTTGAGCTGCTAGACTAGTGACTAGGTCTCACACTTTTACAGTGAATCCGATCAAATTTAACTCTACTCTAGCAGCTTCTTTTCTCGCACTTCCTGCCAGTGGAATTTCCTTCTGTATACTTGCTTCCCTGAGAGCTACAATCTCCAAGAATTTAAATACAGTGTCAATTGCCATCTCTTCTTGACTCACATCCTTTCCCTGACAACCCTTGTATCATGTTCTTCTCCCTTTCCACTCTACTCTTATTCAGCTCTCTTCTCATCAGTGTTCTTATCCTTCACTTATTCATTCTCTGACACTCCCTGTAACTTGTTTCTCTTTCTTATCACTCACCTTCTGTGTAAACTCCTGCGCACCAGTGGCAGTACTGCCTTGCTTGGGGTCAAATGATTATAAAAAAAAAAGGCCTATGAGATTGGTGCCAGTTTAGAGCTTTCATGACAATAAGAATTATTCATCTCTTTCGTCTTATGAGACATGTGCTAATATAGTGCTGGACTGCACTTTCTTAAGGGCCTATGAGACAAGTTCTGGTCTGGGGATTAAGGACAATAAAAATTATTATGATTACAAAATTTGCAAATAACAAGAAAGAAATTGCCATTCTTGTAAACATTCAGACTGAAATCCTTTTTTGTTAGTTTCCATTTTTTTTTAAAAATTTTTTTTTATAAACAATATTTTTTAATAGATTTTACTTCTTCTTTCCAGGTTTCGTATGGGAAATATTCAAAAATGGGCTGGTCCTCTTCCACAGTCTTGGATAAATGATCAGCTGGTGTTGCAGAAGCGAATCCTTAACAGAATGCGCTCTTTGGGAATGATTCCTATTTTAGCTGGATTTGGAGGTCATGTGCCAGCAAGTATTACAAAGTGAGTTGCCGGTTTTATTACTAGAACCAAAATACAAGGCATAGTTCTCTTGTCTGAATTTTTTGAGATGTAGAGTTATCATTATTTACACTATTTACTTTTAGACTAATATCCTCAGCTTTGTTGTTATCAACTCATGATCTTTTTTTCTTTTTTTTTTTTTTTTTTTTTTTTTAATCATATCACCCCGAGCAAGGCGGTAATGCCACTGAAGCGCAGGGGGCTACGTAAAAGTGAAAAGATTGGAAAAGAGAAAGCCGGAGACCACATCTTAAACAAGGAACAAGAGATGAGCCTCTTCACCTGTTCAATAGACGTGGGTGGAGTGTGAAGGGGGCAATAGTTTAGTCTATCTACTCCAATTGAAAAAAAGAAAAGAGTGAAAAGATTGGAAAAGAGAAAGCCGGAAACCACATCCTAAGCAAGGAACAAGGGATGAGCCTCTTCACCTGTTCAATAGATGTGGGTGGAGTGTGAACCGGTCGATAGTTTCTTCAATCTGAATTTCTGAGATTGAAGAGTTATTATTATTTACTTTCAGACTAATGTCCTCATCTTGATGTTGTTATCACATGACCACATTCTTTTTGAGTTTCAGGAACAAAGCATTGTCATTATTCGTTTTCAGACTGATATCCTCATCTTTGTTGTTATTTTCACATGATCACATTCTGTCTGAATTTCTGGGATTGAGGCATAATCATCATTTACATTCATTCATATATAGCAAAATTTCATGAATTTATTCTATAGCTGTAGTATAAGACAACTACTTGTTTATTATATAAAGGTGATGATGTTATTGGAAATGTCATTGATTCTCTATCATGTTTATCCTACATACTTCCTCTAAAAGCAAAACTATTGTTTTGTTTCCCTTTCATCATATGATCTTGTGAATACAGATTCTTCTTTTCATATATGTAAACAGTTACAAGCAGCCTGGTGTATTATTGGCCATTTACTTATACTTTATCGGCACTCTCAAAATACAACTAATATCAGTATGATAATAGTCCATTCGACTTTCAACATTGTTTTTATTTGCAATCATAACTCAATGTTCACATTTTCTCAGCTGAGCTTGCATGGATACAAGTTAATTTTATTGATATCAAATTATTCTTCGAATAGGCAATTATGAATTTATCCCAGTAATATATAAGGTAGAAATGTTTTTTTTTACTTTTATTATCAGTTTATTTGATAATGTATATCTTTTCATGGTGATTTTCTAAACACAGCTTAGATGTGGCACAAGGCTGAAAGTATGGGACACCCAATGAGGATCAAACTCACTACTAATTGTAATAATTTGAGTGAAGCCTGCTAACCGTACCACACCAGCAAAGTATATTTTTTCATGTCCGCTGTTGGTTATTGCATTAAAACTGAGGTTAGCCTACCAACAAACATCTAAATTTATTTATAAATGAAACTTTGTCTGTGTGTGTGTGTGTGTGTGTGTGTATATCCGTTACCTATAGACTCCGAAACGGCTGAACCGATTTTCTTGAAAATTTACACAGTTGTACTATAAGCATCTGCGAGTGTTCTTAGCTAGGTTTTGTGTCAAGGTACCCCCGGTAAATATCGATAATCGAAAAAATCGATTTATAGAAGGAGTGCTCCGATTTTAATCAAATTTGATACACTCATAGACAAAGACATAAGAAATGATATTCAGAAGTTTCAAGGTTGCAGTTCTTACAATAGTGCAGAAAATCGATTATATATATATATATATATATATATATATATAAAAGGCAAGATGTTTGTGTGTGTGTCTGTTTATCTGCCTGTATGTTTGTATTTTTTCAGCCCTTTTATTTTAGTTTTTGCTTCGGGTTTGGCTCTAACTAGGGATAATTGTACTTCTTAGTCTCAGCCATGATACCATTTACTCAGAAGACTTATTTAGCCTTCAAAATTCAGTTTACAATAAAAAAAACTTATTTTATATCAATACCAGGAAATCAAAATTTGATTTACATCCATTCATTTTTCTTTCAGTCTATGGTTTCGCTTTAACTGGAAACAACTATTGCTTTTTAGTCTTTCGTGTCAACGTCCAAAGAGTCTGATCTCCAGGACCATGGATTAGTTTTAAAGGTTTCATTACACCCGAGCAACGCCGGGCTATACTGTTAGTGACTCATAATTTAAAGTACCTTTTTTGAATTTTTGAATTGTAATATAAAACAGCCCCCAATTTTTAAGGGTTAAAAGTTGTCATATTTATGGAAATATACAGTACATCCAATGAAATCTGTGGAATGTGCCGATTAAATGATTACACAAGAAAATCTTCATTATACCATATTTTATTCACTCCAATATTTCATGATTCATTTAGTTGTCATTTTCTCAGGCTGTTGCTATCTTAACAAAGTAAAAAAAAAAAATTATCGCTTATTGATAGGAAGCTTCAACCTCTGATGCTATGGCACCAATTTAGATGTTATGGGCCAAAATGATAAAACAGAAATCATTAATTTTGGAGCCACCATCAGTTAAGAATGTTTTGTCTGTCATATTTATTTTAATCTATTGGCTTGATGCTTTTTGATTTCATATATAAACTGTTTTTCTTTTTAGATTGTATCCAAATGTGAATGTGTCTACATTGACAAACTGGAGTCGATTTAAACCACCATACACTGGGTAAGAACAGACAGATACTTTTACAATTATTATATATTTGTTTTGTATGGTGTTGTCATCATCAAATCCATCTTGCACATTTACAAATCTATCATTTGTCCAGACATTGAATAATGCTGTCATATCTGGTCTGATGCTTCTATTATATATCTTGAGATTGTAAACAAATTTCAAAGAAGTGTCTGTTATGCAAATGATCCTGAGCTTGTGTCTTAACTTCAGTCACTTTCTCACCAACATCAGGTGGCTTCCCTCTATCTTTTCTACAAATATTTTCATGGCAATTGTACTGATGAGTTTTTCTCAGTCGTGGTGCAGTGGATATCGGCTCGGAACGAGAAAATCGGGAAGCCGAGTTCGAATTCTAGTTGAATTCCTTGCATTCACTTACACGCAAATACCCTTGGGAAAGATATTAATCCGTCTCTTCCCTCCAGTTATGGGTTAGATAATAGGACAGATTGGGTTCTGTAGCCTTGGTCGGCAACCAGTCTACTGCAGAAAGCAATGGCAAACTACTGCGGGATAATCTTCTGCCTAGCCAGTCATGTCTCAAAAGAGACATGATTACCCAAGTGCATATCACGTATGGCATTTAACTGACTGACTAGATTGGTAATTGGTTTCACTGTTTTGCTGTTGAACTAGCTAGCTGTGACTGTAATTTCTATTCTAATTAATAATGGCTGGCCACTCGTATTCAAGGATACTTATCTACTAAGGAGGCTAGCTAATCCCCATTGAAGATTCTTGCTCAGGCACACTTGTGTTTGTTCAACACCCACAGAGCCTATCTGTAGTTTATTCTGCAACTATGCTGAGCAGAGCTTAGTTACAGTTTCTGGAAGAGAGCGCATTATCTAGTGTGAACAACAGTCTGAACAAGGCCAGGATGCCCAAACCCTCAGTCACAATGACTTGTGACTTCACTATAGCAAAACCATCAATGATGATTCCTCATAAGGAGCTGTCTACCCAACTTCACTCACAAGGCTCGGGTCAACCCGTGGTATTTTTTTTTTTCTGGCACTTTCTGAAAGTGCTGCATGCTGTGATCGCCTCCTCTAGACTGATAATATCAAAAAGTTACCTTCCTGACAACTTGACCATGGTAAGATTCAAACCTGGGCTTCATGGTCAGAAAGTGAACATTGTAACCACTCGGCCATGTGTCAATAATTTCTATTCTAATAGTTTCTTTACTCACACTTCTTGTTTGTGGAACTCTCTTTAGGCTTCTTGCTTCCCTATTGCCTACAATCTTTAAAACTTTTATCTGTCCTCCTGATTCCCGTTCTTTTATTTTCTTTTCTCCTCATTAAAGTCTTCTCATTCTCTTTCATTTCAAGTAATCCCTTGCATCTTAGTGGCATTATTGCCTTGTTTGCGGTGAAATGATTAAAAGAAAAATTAGTGGGTAGCAGAACAGAAAGTGGAAGTCGTAAACTGAGTCATGGCCTACTAATATATCAGTCAGTTAAGTGCTATACGTGAAACACGCTTGGGCGATCATGTCTCGAAAGAGACATGACTGACTGGGCTGAAGATTATCCCATAGTAGGTTGCCCTTGCTTTCTGTGGTAGACTGGTTGCCAGCCAAGGCTATAGAACCCAATCTGTTTTGTTATTTAACCCATAACTGGAAGGAAGAGCTGGATTAATACCTTTTCCAAGGGGATTTGCACGTACGTGAATGCAATGAATTCAACTGGAATTTGAACTCAGCTCCCCGATTTCTCGTTCCGATGAGAGGCTACAATTCTGAGAGGCCATTGAAATTCAAAGAAAAGGGAAGTAACTCAGAAGTTGCTTTCTCCAAATGTATGTTAACATTTGAAATAATGCTTGAATAAATTCTACCTACATATATTTGTTATTCTGTCTGAAGTAAAACGTTTTAAATGTATTTTTTCTTTTTATTTCATTATAATACACAAACAAAAAAATCACTTCTGAGTTGTCGCCTCTTATCTTGCCAATCATTAAGTTGTTTACAAATATGAAAAAACTATTTGAATAGACAACAGGTTTATTTTTTTTTTTTTTTAAGATTTTATTAGAAGGATATCTTTTTTGAGGAATCTTAAAGTTTATTTACAAAGCACATGAATATAAATAAGCAAAGATCAGAAGAAAAGTAAATTGTAATTCACTCTGTTAACACTGTAAAATTATTAAATGGCATTTTTTTCACCAGAGGAATTTTAAAGTATTTTTACAAAGCGCAAGAAAATCAGTAAAAATTGTAAATAGAATGAAGGCAATTGTTTAACACTAAATTTCAATTTTCTGTCAACAGTTGCCGCTTTTTAAAATCTTTTAAAGAATCTTTTCTAATTTCATCTAAAGAAAATATTTACTTGTTATAGAATATATTTCTAACAATTTTTGTTGCAAATTTATACCACTTTTCAATATGCTGCTCACATGTAAAAGCATACTTTAAGGAATAAGTTTCCAAAATTATCTCTGCTGACTTCCTGGTTGAAGACCTCCCTCCCACTTTTTTAATGAATTGACTAGAAAAATCCAGACTTGCAAAGCAAGAACAAATAAATTTGGGTGAATTGAATTGTCAAACCTCTTCGAGATAATAAATCAAGGTAATGATTCTCGGTGATCTTCATATCATTGCCAACCATAAAAATAGAAGAAATATCACAGTTAAAGTGCTTCAGAAGTTTTTTGCAACATATCCAGCAATTGAATCTGCCACTTCTTTGCTGTCAGATGATAAATACAGTTCATTTATTTCCAATTCAAAATTGGACAAAATATCAAGAAGATTATTTAAATTTTTATTTTGCAATGGATTGAGGTCTTCCTCCCAAATGTTAATACTTTCTTTTAAAAGGGACCTACAAATTGAAATCTTTTCACTGCTGTAAATCTTGCGAAGGCTCAACAAAAATCTCCCTACACTCATTTGGTGATACTAAAAAATCGATTTTCAAGGGGATCACTTTGAAATCTACCCGTCATTTAGTAGTTCTTGCATAAGCATTGCTTGCTCTCTCAAAATTGTGATAAATGCTTTGCTAGTCTGCACAGTGAGGCTAAAGTTAGAAACTTTTTATCAAGACTCAACCCAGTCAGAAAATTTTTGCTAAAAGTTGATTTTACAATCATCTGCAGCAACAGCATTATTCAGAAAATTAGGTGTAAATCTACTAGCTCCATATCAGTTTAAGAAAATTTGCAATATCAGTCCGTTCCAGAAAATAGCTTTTACAAGCAGCAATTGTTGACTCGTGAAATACAGCAATAACCAAATTGACATTTTACTTATTGTCCCTGGGATGTAGTGCTTTGAAAGTTAGTTTTGGTGCTTTTTGTAGTGTAGCATCAAAAAACTTGTCCTTATCATGTACTTTATGTATATCAGACCAATCTAAAATTCCTGACTGGGAACATAGATGAAGGCCTGAAATATTAAAATCAAAAGGAGGAAACACAAACTTGCTTTTGGTTAGAAAACTGTTTTGAATATTCTTCAACAAATGAACAGTGTCAAAGAAGAGAAAAATTTTGAGGGGAGAATCTGGAAAAGTTATAAAATGTTTTTTATCTCCTTCAAATTTGTTTAATAAAATATTGTAAGCATTTACATTTGCAGAATGGTTGTCTGCTACTATAACCCTTATATTAAATCCTGCATTTGAAACCTGTGCAATGCAAGAAATTATTTCCCGAGTGAGCCAGTCACCAGTAACAGTCACTTCAGGACAGATTTTAACCACAGATGTCACTGTCTTCTTCAACCTTGAAATCATAAATATCATTATACTTTCATATAAGTCGCCATTTTCATCAGTACCAACATAATTCCCACCATGAAACTGTGTTCCTTTTTGAAGGTACATTTCATCCAACATCAAAATATAATCCTGAGAAAGTTTACCTTTTTCCAAGAGTGATTTTGCAGCAGTGATAGTCTACACCAACTCTTTGTATTTTTTCTAATGAAAAAAAGATGGAAACTGTAATTGTTTAATCACTAGTTTCTATGCTTGAATAGCACAATAATTAAGCATATCTGAATAGTTTAGCAGAAAAGGACGAATGGCCCTTAGGTTTAAAATGTTGTATTTTTTGTTTAATTACGTTAAACATAAGGGGGAAAATTTTCCAACATTCTAAGCCTTGTAAGTTTAGCATTGTGTCCATTCACAAACCACTGGTATTAGATTTTCATAATATTGAAGCTGAACATATAAATTTTTGTCAATCCAAATGCACTATTTGAGTCATTGAAATTTTGTCTCATCTGGAAAATCCATGTATATTCAGGTTTTTTTTAAACCTGAAACCGGTGGAGAAACACTTTGTTTCTTTCAAATCACCAAAACTTGTAATAGTATCCACCGAAGTAAAATTTGGTAGTTCATCATCTCGGTAATTTCTATCCTTTGGAGACTTTTTAGTTGTATTTGATGTTTGGTAAAAGAGACAATTTAGTGTTCACTACCTCCAAATGAATTGTTGGTATTGGTTGTAGGGACCAATTCAACTTATTTCTTTTTCCCTTTCAAAATAAATTCTTCCTTAAAATGTTTCAAGCATAAAACTGAACTTTTGTTGCAATCCAATCAGCATGATTTACAAATTTTGTCCATCGCAGCTGAGATTGAAAAAGACCTCCAATCCATAGTGGACTGGGGTAAGAAATGGCTAGTAAATTTTAATGCTTCTAAAACGAAGCTACTCTCAATTAACCATCATCGACAATCGCACCTACCTCCCATTAGCATAAACCAGGCTTGCCTCCCAGAGAGTAAAACACTACGCCTCCTTGGTCTCACACTTTCAGCGGACCTCAAATGGAATGACTATATCGAATCCATTGCTAAATCCGCTGCTATGAAAGTCAGTTCTCTGTGTAGGGCCTGGAAGTTTTTTTCCGTCTAAATCTATCCTGCACATATATAAATCTACCATCCGCCCGTGCATTGAATACTGCTGCCATATCTGGTCAGGTGCCCCTGCTATTCTCCTCGGGCTTCTCGATAAGGTACAGAGGAGGGTCTGAGATACCGACTTGGCAGACCGCCTGCAGTCTCTCTCCCGTGGCTTCCCTATGTCTCTTCTATAAATACTTTCACAGCTTCTGCTTTGATGAACTTAGATTACTGGTGCCCCCTAGATACGAATTTGCATGAGATACTAGATTAGCAACTAGATCGCACCCTTCTACAGTGAAACCGATAAAATGCAACCGCAACTTCTACTCTAACAGTTTCTTTCCTTGCACTTCCCAACTGTGGAATTCCCTTCCACATGATTGCTTCCCCGATGGCTACAATCTCCAGGAGTTTAAATGTAAGGTCAATAGACACCTCCGAACACACTAGCTTGCTCCCATTCTATCAAACACTCTTCCCATCTGCCCAACCCTCATCCTTGGTATCCTTACCCATCTATCACCTTCCTCCTGACATTCCCTATGTCTAACCACTCCTTCTCTTTACCTTACCCTATGTAGCCCCATGCGCAATAGTGGTAGTGGAATGCCTTGCTTGGGGTGAAATGATTAAAAAAAAATAAAAAAAATTTCTCAAACAGATCCGGTTTGCCATGTGGGAAACGAAAAGTTGATAGCTTTTCATGGTTTTTATATCCAGTTTAGTAGCTAAATGCAACATATTTGTTCACCGTTTTGTTAAACAAAATATAACAAGACTTAAGCAATATTTAAAATAGATTATAATTTTTTTTTACAATATTTGAAATGTGTTTCAAAGTGTACAGAAGTATTAAACTCAACAAGCAGCCTTTGTAAAAGCATGTGTGTATATGCTTGTAAACAAAGATTGCTTAGGTCATTGAAAAAAACAGGGGAGACTACTCATAATTTTACTCTTGTTCTGCAAATTAACATGAATGAAATGGTGAAAAGCATTTTATACTAATAAAAACATGTCTTTTTTTAAAGAATGAAATAATGTCAAAATATATAAACAGAAGTTAATTATTCATTATTTCAAGAGTTAATATAAATGACTTTTGAGTTACTTCCCTTTCAAATTTTCAGCGTTTTATGCTGCCCCAGCTGAAAACATTTTTACTAATAGGTACTATGGCCTCTTAGAATAGTAGCCTGTTATGTGGAATATTAGGCTGTATATATTAGTAGGCCATGACCGAGTTCAAATTCCTGTCTAGTTTTCACTTTATACAATGCTCTTAGGAAAGACATCATTCCATCTGATCTCTCTCCACAGCAATGGGATAAATAGCAGGGTAAACCATGCTCTCTAGCTTTGAATGGCATCCAGTCTAGGGGAAGGACTACTATGAATTCAAAACTGTAGAGATGGCAATAACAAAAAAAAAAAAAAACACTTGGCAATCTCTGTTTGAAATAGGAAGATATTAATTGAATCAAAACTAACAAAAGTATTGTGGTCATACATTTAGAATCACTGTTGCAGTCAAAGAAGTGGAAAAACTGCCTTCAAAATGTTTAAAGGCCGTAAACCTAGTCTCGGTAATATGCATAAATTTGTTACTGTTTGTTATACCTATATACAAGGTACAAAGAAATTGAAAACTAAATGTGAAAGATCAATTTTCATAGGCTATAATAAATCAAGTCTTGCCTGTGTAACATGCATATCAGTGATGAAAAATGCCAAAAGGGTAAAGTATGTAAGATTTATTGAAAACTTTGAAATTTCTACTACATCTGACAATTCTTCACTTCTGGTTGAAGAAATTGCTATATCATTTCCCAACTATTTGGAAAAAAATCCTTATAGGGAAGGACAAACAAGAAATTAACATGATACAATCAAAAATCCAATCAATAATATGAATAATAATCTGAGTATATGGTGCAAGCAGTTGTAATATAAGAAGTGAAATTCCTTATTCAATTTTTGAACACCCTGGTTAATTCAAATGAAAATGAGCAAGCCATTATCTATTGTGATAATCAAAGTACCGAAACTTTTGATAAAAACCAATATTCAAAATAACTCAACAAAAAGTATCCCTTTTTAAGGACTGAAATTCAAAATGGTACAATAAAGTTTGACTATATTCTGTCAGATCAACATGTTACAAATTTATTTACTAAAACTATTGGCAGAGTAAAATAAAATAAATTCTTTAATGCTCTAAATGAAGCATGATTATGAACTTCTTGCTTACCATGTTTTTTTTTGTTTTCCAGTTTTTTTTTCTTACCACCTTACACTTTCCCTTTACACTTTTTGTATAAAAAATGCTTAAAAGAAGTGAGAAAAAATAAAATAATAATAAAATAAGATGTTTTGAAATATTAAATGATATTAAACAAAATACACAAAAATGCAAAACAATTGTAAATATTTGTATATCTTATTTGTATTTATTGGTTTTATAGAAGGGGAGCAAAATGAGTGCACACATACTCATGCATTTAATTGAGCAGGGGTTATAGGTTCAAATCTGTATAGAATGACTGTGAAAATCTTCTTTTCCATAAATTTATAGATAATACACACAGACACATACTGGAATTTCTTCCTAGCCAATGAAATAGGCCACTTATTGGCTTCATCTGACTCAGTTCTGTTTTTTCATGTACTAAAACCAGAAATGTATCTCCTCATTCTTTGTGAATATTCTCCCTTATTACTGTTGTTTTCCATTGCACATATTGTTTGCTTAGCATTTTTGCCCTGTTCTTTTCATTTTTTCCTCTTATTATTGTTTATTGAAAACTTGTAATTATTATCAATACCGACTAAATATTTATTTTCTTTCTATGCTGGATGTTCTTTTCTTTTCAGGACCACCATTATAGATTTTGAAGATCCACTTTTTGTTAAAATTGGTAGGATGTTTATTGAAGAGGTGAGCTGATAATCTTTTAGATGCAATTACTTCTATTGCGCTATATATATATATATATATATATATATATATATATATATATATACCATTAGATGCAATTACTTAGATATATATATATATATATATATATATATATATATTACTTAGATATATACCATTAGATGCAATTACTAATTTTTAGATGCAATTACTTTTTTTTTTCTCTCTCTCTCTCTCTATATATATATATATATATATATATATATATATATCATTAATTAAATTGTCATATTTTCAACCTCACATATATTTATATACACAAGATATATATGAGATAATTAGGTACATATTTAAGCCCATATACTCAAACACAATTATATATATATATATATATATATATATATATATATGTGCATATGTACACAAACAAGACCGCATATGCACGAACACACCCATATACATAACTTATAAGTGCACTGGTCCCCATGTATAAGGACCCCTGTATAAACGACCCTGTGTGTTTGTGTACGTTTAAATTCTAAATGAATTGGTAATTTTCTTTTTTCATTTTTTAATTCATAATATATTATTGCTTGTTAATATCTATTTATACCATTTTACTTCATTTGGGTGTTGATTTATCTATATATTGGTTGAAATATATATATATATATATATATATATATATATATATATATATAATTATTAAACAGTTATTAGTCAAATTAGACCAGTAAACAGGTGTATTAAAAAGTGTTCAATACACATTTAAAGAAAAAATAAAAGATAAAAGTTCACCATGCAGAGCTTTTAAACATTAAAATTAGGAAAATCAGATGATCACACTACTGTAGTTTTAACTTTTTGGTATCATCAGGCGTAATAAATTAACTGATTTTCTGATGCTTTATTTTGAACAAACAACAGAAATTTTAAAATGCATAACAAGAAATTTAAAATAAAGGAAGAGTTAGATGACTTTTCAAATAATTCCTCTTTTCAACCCAACAAAAACTGAATTGGATAAAAAAAACAGGAAATAGTAAAAATATGTGTAACTAGCAGTATAGCTCGGCGTTGCCCGGGTGTAATGAAAGCTTTAAAACTAATCCATGGTTCTGGAGCTCAGACTCTTTGGATGTTGGCATGAAATACTAAAAAGCAATAGTTGTTTCCAGTTAAAGCAAAACCGTAGACTGAAAGAAAAATGAATGGATGTAAGTCAAATTTTGATTTCCTGGTATCAATTTTTATATATATATATTTTGCTTTTCATTTGTACTTTTGCATTTGTTTGTATTTGTATCGAGCACTTTTTCTTCTTTTTTTGTGGTTGGTTCCATTTGGGGTTTTTTTCTTTACTGCGGAGTATCGTATGTCTTGTCTTTATTCCGCGGATTTCTTTTTTTTTCCCCCCTCTTATCCAACGCCTTAGTGCGACGGATGTTAACAGAATTAGATTCTGTCAGTTATTCGTTTTTCTTAAAGTTTATCTTTGTATAAAGTTAGGATTTAGATACTTACAGAGTCTGTTTAGTTATTATTTTGAATATATATATATATATATATATATATATATATACGTATTATTGATTTTCTGCACTATTGTAAGAACTGCAACCATGAAACTTCTGAATATCATTTCTTATGTCCACTCCTTCTATAACCCGATTTTTTTGGATTATTGAATTTCGATATTTATCAGGGGTACCTCGACACAAAACCTAGCTAAGAACACTTGCAGACGCTTATAGTACAACTGTGTAAATTTTCAAGAAAATCTGTTCAGCCGTTTCGGAGTCTATAGGTAACTGATGGATGGGCACAATTGAGTGTATTTCTTGGTTCCAGAAAATTAGAAATAAAAAAAAAATGTTTTCATAAAATATGAAACTTTTTTCCCTCACTAGTAGCACAACTCATGTTTCAGGCAATTGTCAGTATTGTATAAATATCAGCTTTTGAATTATGCAACAGTCAGTTTTCAATCAGTATCTGATGATTGTGTTATGCACGAAACTCAAGAGTTGTGTTGCCAGTGAGGAGTAATGTATATTAACTATCAATATAAATTATAACTCTGTTATTATACATCAAGCACTATTTTATTAGCTTCAGCACTCAACTGGACGGCTGATACTTTCAGTAGTCACCTCATCAAAAGCGAAGGATAGGAATACTGGTGTCAAGAGAGTTGTGTGAGAGTAGAGTGAAAAGAGGAGAAGAAAAAGATACAGGGGGTGTTGGGGAAAGGATAAGAGAAGGATGGGAGTCAAGGGGATAAGAAATGGCAGTTTATGTTGTATTTAAACTCTTGGAGATTGTAGCTATCAGGAAAGCTAGTATATGGAAGGGAGTTCCACAAGTGGGAAATGTGAGAAAAGAAGCTGATAGAGTAGAAGGGTTGGACCTTGTTGCCAGTCTGGTTACTGGACTAAATTCTTGTAGAGGGGGCACCAGAGAGCTAAGCTTGTCAGAACAGAAGCCATGAAAATATTTGTAGAAAAGACAAAGGAATATCACATCTCATCAGTGAGAAAGTGGCTAGAGTCAAGCTGCCAGGTCGGGACCAATCACATTGCAGATTCTTCTCTGGATCCTGTCGAGAACCTTGAGATAAGTAGCAGGGGTGCCCAACCAGATATGACAACAGTATTCAATGCATGGGTGGATGGTTGATTTGTATATGTGTAAGATTGATTCAGAGAAAAACCTCCTGGCCTGATACAGTGTCCCAACCTTCCTAGCAGTAGATTTATCTATTGATTCAATGTAGTTATACCACTTGAGGTCGGCTGAGAGTATGAGGCCAAGGAGGTGCAGTATATTGCTTTTGGGGAGACTAGATTGATCCATGCTGATGGGAGGCAGGAGGGACTGTCTATGGTGGTTGATGGATAGCAGCTTCACTTTATGAAGCAATAAGGTTTACAAGCCATTTCTTACCTCAGTTCACCACAGATTAGAGATCCTTCTCAAGACCAGCAGCAAGGTCACCTTTTTTTGCCTTGGCGGATTTCTTACTGAGGTGGAAGTAAATGGTGGTGTCATTAGCGTAAATGCCTACTTGGAATTTGATCACATCAGGGAGACCATGTAAAAAAAAAAAAAAAAAATTAAATGAACTGGATATATAAAATAACTTTTTCAAATATAGAAAATGAGGCTATTTATTTCCTGCTGGAGTGATTTTGAGAGATATATGAAATATATGGTGAGACATGGGAAACATGGAGTAACTTGACACATGTACAAATTGATCAGTTTATCTAAATCCTCAAAATGTTCGGTTACTGCCTCATATTTTCAATATAAATTCATGTAAGGAAATTCATGCAATGATGTGTACTGTGGTGCAATGGATATTGGCTCAGAATGATAAATCGGAGAGCTGAGTTCAAATGTCACTTGAATTCATTGTATTCACTTATGCACAAATACCTTTGGGAAAAGTATAGATCCAGCTCTTCTTTCTCCAGCTATGGGTTGAATAGCAGAACATATTGGATTCTATAGCCTTGGTTGGCAACCATTCTACTACAGAAAGAAATGGCAACTTACTGCAGAAAAATCTTCTGCCTAGTCAGTCATGTCTGGAAAAGAGACCTGATCCCCCAAGCATATATCATGTATGACATTTAACTGACTCAAGGAAAATTATAACACTTTTAGAAAGGATGAGATTATTTCAGTTTTAATTAAAATTCTCATATTCATTATATTTTTGCTGCTCTGTGTAAATGCTAATCTTAGAAAATGCATGTGAAATTAACAAGACAAATGGATGAAAATGGGTCTTGAAATGTAGGCCATAAATCAATCAATAAGAGATCGATTTGTGAATGATCAGTATTGGATATATTAGATATAAAATTAGTTTCTTAAGCTATCTTTGGCAAAGAATGAAACTAATATCTAAACTTATTTATAAATGGAACTTTGTTTCTGTGTGTGTGTGTGTCCGTTACCTATAGACTCCGAAACGGCTGAACCGATTTTCTTGAAAATTTACACAGTTGTACTATAAGCATCTGCGAGTGTTCTTAGCTAGGTTTTGTGTCAAGGTACCCCTGATAAATATCGAAAATTGATAATCGAAAAAATCAGGTTATAGAAGGAGTGGTCTGATTTTAATCAAATTTGATACACTCATAGACGAAGATAAAAGAAACGATATTCAGAAGTTTCAAAGTTGCAGTTCTTACAATAGTGCAGAAAATTGATAATATATATATATATATATATAAAAGGCAAGATTTTTGTGTGTGTGTGTCTGTTTATCTCTCTGTATGTCTGTATTTTTTCAGCCCTTTTATTTTAGTTTTTGCTTTGGGTTTGGCTCTAAGTAGGTATAATTGTAGTTCTTAGTCTCAGCCATTATACCATTTACTCAGAGGACTTATTTAGCCTTCAAAATTCAGTTTATGATGAAAAAAACTTATTTGATATTGATACCAGGAAATCAAAATTTGACTTACATCCATTCATTTTTCTTTCAGTCTATGGTTTCGCTTTAACTGGAAACAACTATTACTTTTTAGTCTTTCGTGTCAATGTCCAAAGCTCCAGGACCATGGATAAATTTTAAAGCTTTCATTACAGCCGAGCAACGCCAGGCTATACTGCTAGTATGTTATAATCCTGAACACCTAGCTGCCAAAAGTCATTTTGTTCAGGTATAAAGTGACAAAACAGACTTGAAAGAAATTCTGAATAATACCTCACTTAGGACCCTTAGAGATTCACCTTCTCTGTTTCTTTTCAACCAACCTTATAGCTCACAGTTTTGGGTATTGGATACAATTAAAGAAGTTGGTTATCAAAGATAAAAATTATTTGTGTGAAGAAACAAGCCAAGACAGCCAATATCCAGCTTCCTGGTTGTAGTTTGCTGTCGCACATTATCTGCCAACCTACTGGAAAAAGAAAAAATATTGTTGCTGCCAGAATTCTACAATCACTGTTATTAAGGAAAAAAGGGTCTAAGCTGACAATTGTCTCCACTGCTCTGAAGTGCAAGAGGTGAAGAGGCTCATCCCTTGTTCCCTGTTTAGGATGTGGTTTCCGGCTTTCTCTTTTACAATCCTTTCACTCACACATAGCCCTCTGCGCATCAGTGGTCCCCTTGCTCGGGGTGATATGATTTAAAAAAAAAAAAATGAATTTTTATTCGCTTGCCCTAATGAAAATGGATAGAGAGAAACTAACAGCTGTAAATTGAAAAGTGGGCTGCTCCAAGCCCTCATGCAGAATACGACTTTTATTTTCTGTTTTGCTTTTATACTTGTTACACTGTGTCTCTTCTATAAATACTTTCACGGCTTCTGCTCCGATGAACTTAGATCACTGGTGCCCCCAGGTATGAATTTGCATGAGATACTAGATTAGCAACTAGATCCCACCCTTTTACAGTGAAACCGATTAAATGCAACTGCAACTTCTACTCCAACAGTTTCTTTTCTTGCACTTCCCGACTGTGGAATTCCCTTCCATATGATTGCTTCCCCGACAGCTACAATCTCCAGGAGTTTAAATGCAAGATCAATCGACACCTAACACACTAACTCGCTTCCATTCTTTCAAACACTCTTCCCATCCACCCAACCCCCAGCCTCCGTATCCATACCCATCTATCACCCTCCTTTTATACTGCTAGTTTTTTTTATAGAAGAAAGAGCATTCAGTTTTTTTCTGGTGTGTCTTTTGGCAACAAGCAGATTTTTCTTTTTAAAAAATAAACTTAAAAACGGCTCATCGATAAACCCAGAGTTTTTATGACAAATCCTAATGTAACAATAATAAACAAAGATGTAACCAAGTCCCTTAAGTCTGCAAGGTATTTTCAATTACAGGTCATGTATGACCTGTAATTGAAAATACCTTGCAGACTTAAGGGACTTGGTTACATCTTTACCCTAAGATATTTTCTGAAACATGAAAAGTTATATTGTTTGTATAATTTATATGTTCTGTAATTATTCCATTTTTACTTTTAGACTATAAATGCTTTTGGAACAGACCATGCTTATGCAACTGACTTATTCAATGAAATGCGACCCAAATCCAGGTAAATTTTAGTTATTCTATTGTATATTGAGATGTGCGTTATGGTGCAGTGGATATCGACTTTGAACAACAAAATCGGAGTGCTGAGTTTGAATTCCAGTTAAATTCCTTGCATTCATTAACACACAAATATCCTTGGGAAAGGTATTAATCTGTCTTTTCCCTCCAGTTATGGGTTAAATAATAGGACAGATTGGGTTCTATAGCCTTGGCTGGCAACCAGTCTACCGCAGAAAGCAATGGCAACCTACTGCGGGATAATCTTCTGCCTAGTCAGTCATGTCTCTTTCGAGACATGATTGCCCAAAGTGTGTATCACATATAGCACTTAACTGATTGTATATTGAAATAAATTCTATATTGTTTTGTTTTCTTAAAAGCTACCACAGTTAGCATTTCAGAACAAGATAATGTTCCTTAGTGAAACCTATTGACATGTGCAATGTTACCTAAGATGATACCAAAATAGATATTGCACTCAATGTCGCATCAGATCATCAGGGAAGTCAGGTGCAGGGTTGACCTGTGATGTTTTCCAGGCTGATGAGTGCAGACTTACTTGACTGACCCAAATACACCAGGTACGCAAACATAAGAAACAAGCATATTGATAAATATATAAGTACCCACCACAGAGATGGGTCAAGGTGTCTTTTAAACATTACACACAAGAATGTAAGTTCTCTATTTGAATGAGGAGCTTGGGTCTGCATAGACATACATACTAGCCAGCAATAATTGATGAAAGTTGTTAAACAAAATGCAGTGTTCTGTAAAAGAGATTCACATTTATATTTTCATTAGTCATGGCAACAATTTAATTGCACACGTGTATGGTTAGGTGTTGAAGGCTGTCACAATGCGTTTAGTAAAATAAAGGAAGGTAAAGAAGTTTTGGGTATTACACATTATACATTAATATTTCGAGATCAAAATCTCATCTTCAGAATGGCAGAGGAGCATGTGTCTCTCTGAGTGAGTCTGTGCCTTTCAAGGAATGGTCATTCCTGGCTGCTGCTGCTGCTGTTATTAATTGTAGCGAGTGCTTGTGAGTGTGTTAAAGTATGTATGTGTGAGTGTCAGAGTATGTATGTGTGTGTTATATATATATAAGTATAGCAGTATAGCAGTATAGCCCGGCGTTGCCCGGGTGTAATGAAAGCTTTAAAACTAATCCATGGTTCTGGAGCTCAGACTCTTTAGACGTTGGCATGAAAGACTAAAAAGCAATAGCTGTTTCCAGTTAAAGCAAAACCGTAGACTGAAAGAAAAATGAATGGATGTAAGCCAAATTTTGATTTCCTGGTATCGATTTCTTTATATATATATATATATATATATATATATATATATAGATATTATCGATTTTCTGCACTATTGTAAGAACTGCTACCTTGAAACTTCTGAATATCGTTTGTTATGTCTTTGTCTATGAGTGTATCAAATTTGATTAAAATTGGACCACTCCTTCTATAACCCGATTTTTTTCGATAACCAATTTGCAATATTTATTGGAGGTACTTCGACACAAAACCTAGCTAAGAACACTTGCAGATGCTTATAGTACAACTGTGTATATTTTCAAGAAAATCGGTTCAGCCATTTCGGAGTCTATAGGTAACGGATACACACGCACACAGACACACACACATACAGACAAAGTTCCATTTATAAATAAGTTTTTTTATATATATATATATATATATATATGTGTGTGTGTGTGATTTACAGTTGGGATCTTTTTCTGGTCTGATGATATCAGTCTGAATTAATATGTGGTTTATCTAATTATGTGTGACCTGACTTAAATTTGACTTTTGCCTAAGTTGAAAAGGATTTGTTTTATTACTGTTGTTTTATCTATCTGCTTTATCTTGTGGTGTGCGTGTTTATGTGCCTATAATTGCACACATTTTGAATAATTTTTTTTAAACAAAAAGTCAATTTTATTCTCAACACTTTCTAACAATAAACTGGATTGAAACTATTACTTAAATAATTGCAGGTATAGAGTATTTGTGAATGTCCCTGTCAGTCAGTTAATAGGTGATACACACTTGGGCGATCATATCTCAAAAGAGATATAACTGACTATGCAAAAGATTTTTCCACAGTAGATTGCCATTACTTTGTACTGTAGACTGATTGCCAACCAAGGCTATAGAACTCAATCTCTCCTGTTATTTTACCCACATCTAATGGAAGAATTGACGGATTAATACCTTTCCCAAGGGTATTTGCGCGTAAGTGAATGCAACAAATTCAACTGGAATTAGAATTTGTTGCATTCACTTACAATGTCCCTGTAGTGTAGCAATTATTAGGAATTGTTGATTCAAATTTGAGGAATTGTTGCTTTCATTGAAACGTTTGAATTTATTTTTCATACAGCTAGGAGTTAATAGCAAGACAGACTGGGATTTCTAGCTTTAGTTGGAAACCAGTCTAGAAAAAAAAAGAACAATTCTGAATGCCAAGCCAGTTGGGCACAAAGTTAGCAACTCCACCCTGTAAAAGCCTACTTGCTATGGAAAACGGAATAGCAGCACCAAGTGAAGCTGTGGCTCTATATTTCAACAGTGGCGTCTACATAGTTAACCTGCATGCATAGTGTATTTGGTCCTTACTGCATTTATTAGGTGTTTTAAAGAAACCATCTCTTAATTACTGTTGTTCCAAAATCCACCCTGACCTTGGTAACTTCTTGGGGCCCCATCTATGGTCTAATAGTGAGTCCCTGAACAAAAATAATTTTTCATTTGAAAAAAAAAAATTACCAGCAATGTCTAATCTAAACTTATTTATAAATGAAACTTTGTGTGTGTGCGTGTGTGTCTCTGTGTGTGTGTCCATTACATATAGACTCCAAAATGGCTGAACCGATTTTCTTGACTATTTACACAGTTGTACTATAAGCATCTGTGAGTGTTCTTGGCTAGGTTTTGTGTCGAGGTATCCCCGATAAATATCGATAATCGAAAAAATCGGGTTATAGAAGGAGTGGTCCGATTTTAATCAAATTTGATACACTCATAGACAAAGACATAATGATATTTGGAAGTTTCAAGGTTGCAGTTCTTACAATAGTGCAAAAAATCGATTATATGTATATATAAGGCAAGATGTTTGTGTGTGTGTCTGTTTATCTGCCTGTATGTCTGTATTTTTTTTTTTTTTTTTTTTTTTTTTTTTTCAGCTCTTTTATTTTAGTTTTTGCTTTGGGTTTGGCTCTAAGTAAGTATAATTGTAGTTCTTAGTTTCAGCCATGATACCATTTACTCAGAAGACTTATTTAGCCTTCAAAATTCAGTTTACGACGAAAAAATCGATACCAGGAAATGAAAATTTGACTTACATCCATTCATTTTTCTTTCAGTCTTTGGTTTCACTTTAACTGGAAACAACTATTGCTTTTTAGTCTTTCCTACTAACGTCCAAAGAGTCTGAGCTCCAGGACCATGGATTAGTTTTAAAGCTTTCATTACACCCGAGCAATACTGGGCTATACTGCTAGTATATTTATAGTATTAGGGTGTTACAAAAATAATGGCCATTTTCAGAAACATAATTTTTTTCTTGAAAAATTAGCTGTAGAATGGTTGAAATTAGTCAAAATATGAGCCTTGAGCATCTATGCACCTCTGCCATTGATTGATTGATGAGATTATTTATTCCTCGTTGATAAAAAGTTATTGGCTGTGATGCAACAAAATCTTTGAAAGCTGATTCCACCTCTGGTTTGGACCTATAAATTTTACCAAATTTATATTCCAAATCTCTGAGTTTTTGCAATGTCATTTTTGTGACTTGTGGCCGTGCATTATTGTGGAGTAGAATTGGATCACATCAGTTTACCAATACAGGTCTCATTTTTTGCAGGCATACATGCATTTCAGCAAGTTGATTGCAGTAAAGCTCTGCATTAATGCTCTGATTGGCTTCCAGAAAGCTGTAGTGGATAACAGCAATTGCAGACCACCACACAGTCACCATAATCTTTTGCTGATGGAACTTTGGCTTTGGGAAATATTTGGGGAACTCATCATGATCAAGCCATTGACCTGATCATTTACAGTTATCATAAAGGATCCACTTTTCATCACAAGAGACTATTCAGTCAGGAAAGGAATCATTGGTTTTACACAGAAAGAGCATTGAGCACACTTCAGAATGCCTAAGTTTTTGATTTTCATTGAAATCACAAGGAACCCATTTATCAAGTTTTTTCATCTTGCCAATATTGTGCAAATTGCGTGAGACTGTTGCAGTGCTGGCAACAAGCATCTGAGACATTTCTGACACTTTGACATGGGTTTTGCTCAACATTTGCTTGCAATTGTTTGTTGTCAAGACTGCATGACTGTCCTATACTTTCTTCATCTTCAAGGCTCTCATCACCAGTATGGAATTTCTAGAACCACCTTTGTACTGTTCAATTGCTTGTGGACCCATCTCTCTATGCTCTGTTGATATTAGCAAAATTTTCAGAGGCACTGTGCCCGAGTTTGAAGTCATGCAAGATCATATGAAATTATGTTCATAATTAAAGGCTTCTATGCTTGAAGAATATTTCTGCCTGCAAATAAGTTAGAAATCATTAAAGAGAATACATTTATGATTATGTATACCAAAATTCACCTAATATTTACCGTGAATACTATGTTAAAATAGCTTTTCAAAATACAAAGCTTTCAGTGGTGATTATTTTTGTAACAACCTTATAAAAGAACTAGCAATACATGTTTATAGCAAAATGACTAATGATATAATTTTTTCTGTGGTTGAAGGCATACAATTGCATTCAAAATATTTAGATTTTGGCATTAAATAATCCATCGAGGTTGATATGCTGTTAAACAAAATCGACCAATCAACTAACTTCAGAAACTAATGATTGAAAAACAACATTGTAATTTAAAAATATATATATTTTTAAGTCAACTAATTTTGCATTTAGTTAGCTATAATGAAGGAAAATATGGCAATCTTGAACCTTTGTACTCACAAAAAAATAAGGTGTCAAAATGATGATTTTTCTTGTCACACCACATTTTTTAACTTCTCGGCAATGTTTGTTTTCAAAGGCAATGATTAGAATTTTAATAAAACCTAAACACATGAAATATTAAACACTATTAGATTGTTTATTGGAATGATTGGCAATGCATCAGCGAATTGCCAGTATATTCAAATTTTATAAGAATGCTGGATAACAGTAAATAACCTACTGAATGAGCTTGTGTAAATGGATAGCAGAAGAGAGATAGATAATAATAGTAAAAAGACAAACATTGCTCCAAAGAATCGCAAATTGTAATGAGTGATGATTGACCATATGAAGGGACATGGCACATTGAAGAAAAAGGTAGATGTTACAATAATGATCCTGCTTTTGACAAATAAAAGTAACTTTTGCAATATATGTATGGGTTTGTAAGCAGATCATAAGATCTTTTAATTTGTTTTCTTTTGTTTTCAGTGATATTAGGTACCTGAAAAATTCTGGTTCTGCTATTTATCAAGGAATGATATCTGCTGACCCTCATGCCATTTGGTGTGTATCAACTCTTTTTGTTTTCTCATTGTGTTATTTATTTTAATCATTTCACTACAAGTAAGACAATAAAGCCACTAAGATGCAAGGGGTTACTGAGAAGAATATGAGAAAAAGAAAACATTATTAAGGTGGAAGAACAATAAAGGAACAGGGTTTAAGAAGACTAAGGAATGGAACTTCTGCTGGCTGATACATCTTCTGCTGTCTATGAAGAAAAGCATCCCTTTACCCTATAGGCCTTACCAGCTACCAGAAAATCTGCATCAGAGGAGGGGAAAAACTCTTCAAATATTTTGTTCAGGAAGTCAAACTATGAAATTAAAATAATCAACAGATATAAATATTTTAGCTAATAGTTATTGTAATGTATAATAGTTATCTATTTTTTTTATCATTTCAACTCAAACAAGGCAATAAAACCACTAAAAAGCAAGTGAGAAAATAGAAAAACTGAGTGTTAAAAAATAGAAAAAGAAAAAATTAAGGAGAACGAGAACAATAAAAAAAACAATTAAGAAAAGAGAAGATAACAAATGAAATTACATTTAAATTTTTGAAGGTCAAAGTTAACTGAAAGTCAGAAGAGTTCCATAAGAGATATAGGCAAGAAAAAAATGGTTAACACAGAACTTACAGTTACATCTAGTACACACACACACACACACATATATTCTTCATTTGTAAACAAGTTATTATGCGACCTAGGTTTCTTCCATGTGTCTTCAGGTGATTTGCAATAACCTAGGTCACGTAATAACTCGTTTACAAATGAAGTATATTCAAAAGTTCTACAACATAATTGTATTGAACACTTTTAATACAGATGTGTACTGGTCTAATTTTATTATGACCAAAAACTAAGTAATTAAACAATCAATCAATCAATCAATCAATATATATATATATATATATATATATATATATATTATGTCTACTTGCCTGAATATTTGGAAAATCTTATTAAAGAAAAATATGTGCTCTCCAACAATATTTGAACCAGCATTGTTCTGAGAAGAGGGAAACTGTTGCTTGATCTAACATGTGTTAACTGACTTGCCCACAGAGAAGCTTTATATACATTCTAAAAAATGAATGGAGTGTTTAACCTTAAAGCAATCAATATTAAAAATATAGGACTTTATAGAGATGACGGACTCATGATAGTAAATAAATCCACTGGCGGAAAGGTTGATAGACTTAGAAAATTAATTCATAGACATTTTTTAAAAAATTTTTGGTGCCAGTGTAGTAATTACAAGTTGACTTCTTAGACATAACATTAGACTTAGTTTCTAACACTTTTCAACCTTCCATGAAAAATAACGCTAACCCAATCTATATAAACCCTTGCTCTAATCACCCACCATTTGTTATCAAACATATTCCAGCATCAGTTGAACGCCGCATAAACAAACACTCTTCAAATAAAAGAAATATTCAATAAGCACAAAACAGCTTACGATAAAATTTTTAGAGGCAACTGTTATTGATCTTCTGAGATCAATTTTGTGGAAAAATTTAAAAGCTCAAAAATGAAAAATAGAAGCAGGAAAATCATATGGTAATATGGTATAGCCCACCATTTAATCAGTTAGTTAATTTTAAACTAGAACATAAATTTCTTAATCTAATAGACAAACATTGCTCCAAAAATAACCCTTTAAGCAAAATTTTCAAAAGGAATACAATAAAACTAAGTTATAGTTGCTCCAACAACTTAGAAAACATAATTAAATTACATAACAATAAAATTTTGAAATCATACAACATAAACAACTCTAACACCCATGTCAGTTTGCCCCATACAAATAACTTTTGTAATTGTAGAAACCTGAACCAATGCCCACTACCTAATAAATGCTTAACAAAATCCCTGGTATATATGTGTTTGATTTCATCTGTTGATAATCTTAAGGATGCTAAAATTTATATCGGAAATACTATGAACTTTTTTAAAAAGCGCTTTTACAATCACTTCTCATCCTTCAATAACAAGGACAAACAAAATTTGACATCACTTTCTCAATATTTTTGGAAGTTAAAAAATGAAAATAAGACACGTAAAGTTAAATGCAGGCTAGAGCATCTAAATCGGTAAAAGAATCATGTTTCCTTTGTCTATATGAAAAAATGGAAATCCTTAAATACATGAGGAGTGACATATTACTAAACCAGAGGCATGAAACCACAGTAAACTGCAAACACATTAAAGAACTAACCTTAAAATCATGCTAAAATTACTAAATCTAAAGTTCGGATCTCTGAATTTGTTTGTGTGGTATTTCTAAATATCCTCAAATCTTCACTTTTTAAATAATTCCTATGTTTGTGTATGTGATTTCAACAATTTTTATAAAAATGCCAAAGGTTTTAGGTTTATACTATGTAACAACAAATGTATATATTTGCAATACACTTCCGGCCAATTGTTTGACATCTCTATTTCTTTTACGTTTCTACTGTCATCTCCCCCTCACTTTCTTCTTTCTGTGCATTTTCTCACTTCTTCCTTTTTGTTAAGCCCAGTTGTCGCATGACCCTTATGTGTATCTATCTATATTTTAACTCTTACCTAAATTTGTGTCTTCTCTCTCTCTCTCTCTGAGCTGTTATCATTGGCTCCCTCCTCTTAGCTCTTTCTTTCCCTCCTGTTTTCATCCTTGCTTTCTACTTACCCTGTGTCCACTTTTTTATTTATTTATTTTTCTCTCTGTTCCTTTTATTCTCTGTATCATGCTCTTTATTTCCTTTATATTTCTCTTTCCTTAATGTTTCCCTTTTTTTCAATTTCCTTTTTTGTTTTCCCATCTTTTCTATTCTCTTTACCTCGTACGAAAAATTTTTCAAAAATAAAGGCAAGTGTGATTTTTGAATTTTTTTTTCAAAAATAATGTTTATTACCATCATTATTAACTACCTGATGAGACATTGTTTTTTCAACGTCAAAACAAAATATAGACTTTTGTAGTAAATTATAATTTGTACAGCTTCAAAAATATAATATTCATCGCTCTATTTCTATATTGAGTACTGTTTTAAATTAATGTTCTGAACGTTGTTAATACTTTCTTTGTTCTTTAATCACTTGGATATATATATATATATATATATACCCAAATGAATAAGGAATATCCTTCTGTACAATAAAGACAGAAGCTGATGATGGTTCACCTGAAATAGGCCTACACTTCTGCTTATCCATGGAATAACGTGTCTGTCTTAATTTTTACATATATATAAAGATATATATGTATATATGAAAAGCTTGACTACAAAAATTGTAGTAAACTTTTGTTTTTGTTTTTCAAATCTTTCTTTTTCATTTATAATTTTGTGTTTTTTTTTCTTCCAGGGTGATGCAAGGTTGGCTTTTTGAAGATACTTCATTTTGGAAACTTCCTCAAGCCAAAGCCCTTCTCAATTCAGTTCCAAAGGTCAGCAAAATCCTGAGTAATTCTTGTCTATTTCACCTTCAACATTATTTTTAACAGTTCTCATTGCTTCCCAGAGATACTTACTTAAAGATCGTTTTCTGTTCTCATATTAACGATAGAATACAGATTTTCTATTAGATTAATATTTGATGATGTTGGGAGGCTTTCCATTAGTTTCTATTAGTTTCGTGTCTTTTAAACCTTGTTTTGGCAAAGTGAGCAATAGATAGCCTGACTGAATGTGAATGAACAAGTAATAATGCAAGAAGCTTTATGTAACACCCCAGATGGAGGTCCGAACAATTTCTCCGGCGGCTGTTCTCCACACTGTGATGTTGCCGGGGGTTTGTTGAAAAAATCGAAGTCTCAAGCTGGGGGTACAAGATAAACTATAAGGAACGAAATTCCACAACTTGGATGAGTTAAATTGATGCTTTATTTTGTTTAGAGTTAGTCTTTCAGTTGGGGCAGGCGATGTGACACTCAGCTCTAACTCTAATTAATGGAGATCAAATGCCGAACAGACCGACTCATGATGAACGGAGCTTCCCCTACTTCAAGCACACACCCAGCTGAACTAACTCAACTCAACTGATCGACTTGGAAAAATCACTTGTATTTATATTAAAATAATCAAAAGTGCCTAGACCCCTGGGCGATAAGCATTGGCGACTGCAAGTCTAAAATTTCAAGGTACTTAAGTTTTCCTTCCTTTGATGTGTAAACTTCCCTGCACTTAGCCTTAGTATTTTCCAGGATTTTTTAATCTTTTTATCTTAATAAAGCTTCTTGTGAATGCCGCCGGATGTTTTTATAGACCTGACACTTTACCCGTAACCATGTGTTTTATTTTATTGCCTGGAGAAAGGGAAAATTCTATTATCTTTTCTTAATGTGTGGTCAAGATACAGTAAAGACAGTTTTTGACCTGGTCACTCAAAAATCTATTTCCTAAACTTTATCTTTTATCACATCAAATCACTTAGTCAAATATTTATTGGAAGACTGGTAGGATTTAACAGTAATCTGATACCCTTTTCTCTTCCACAAATTTCCTTATAAAAGAAAAAGCGTTTATTTATTAATATTTTCCTCTTTTTCACTTTTGTTAAACAAAACACATGTTTTTAAACTATTTTTCTATTCTTAACCATTTCCTTTTCTTAATCTATTATAATAAAATACATATTTTACGAATCCACCTTAATATGTGCCTAGTTATCGTGTCACATTTATGATGAAGAATATGTTAATGAAATATATTCTTTATCATAAAGCTTCTTGTTTGTGTCCTTGTACTACTCAAAAAGTATCTTGTTCAAAAATTTAATTTTCTGCTTTTCTTTTGATAACATCAACTTTGAAGAGATGTGCATTTTTATTTGAAAATAAGACATGGAACACAAAGCATATTTACTTGAAACAACATTAATTAAGGTATCTTTCTCCATAGGGGATTGTATATAAAACAAACATTAAAAAAATCCAGTTTCACCATTTAAATGACCTTGAGTAACTTAAAATTGTTTCCAGCAAATGTGAGAATGCTAAAATTGTATTTGTTTAGCTGGCCACTTGTTTCCGAGGATGAGTGTCTACAAGGGTGGCTAGCTAATCCTCATTGCTTGCCCAGGCATACCTTTGTTTGTTCAACACCCACAGTCTACTTGTGGCTTATACTGCAATTATGCTGAGCAAATTTTAGTTACAATTTCTGGGTGAGAGTGTGTTATCCAAATTGAACAACAATTTGAATGAGGCCAAGATGCTCAAACTCTCGGTCACGATGACTTGTGACTTCTAGCTAGTGCAACCATTGACTGCTCCTCAAAGGGAGCCGTCTACCCAATTTCACTCACAAAGCTTGGATCAACCCATGGTATAGTTTTCAGGCACTTTCCAAAAGTCCCACATGCTGGGTTTGCCTTCTTCAGACTGAGAACATCAAGAAATCATCTTCCTGACAAATCAACCATGGTGAGATTTGAACCTGGCTTCATGGTCAGAAAGATAACATTCTAACTACTTGGCCATGCACCTTTATGAATTAATGGTTGCATAGACATACAAAAAACACAATCCTTGAAAATAAATGCAGTAACATTTGATAGTTTGAATTTGAGTTTTGTTTAGCGGCATATCAACCTCTGTGGGTTATTTAATGCCATAAAGTTAGGGTTTTAATGTATTTTTTAATGTTCAGTTAAAGTGAGAGGATTGATTTAGTTAGATTTTGATGAAAATTTAAAATTTTTTTATTTTAGAAAACTGAAGATGTCTTCTAGTTTTGTATTAAAAAAAAATGTATTGCTAGTCATAATTTTTTTCCTTAAAAATGTTATGGCAATAATTGTATTCTTCAAAACTGCATTTTTGGTAATATTTTTCCCTCAAAAATGTATATTTTTCTATAAAAGTCTATTTTTATGTATATATTTCTATACAAGTCAATTTTTATAACTCCATAATGTTTTGACCCCAGTTTGGGAGTTAACTATTTGCCCATAGCTGGGAACCTAACAGGTGCTACCACCCCAGATCAAGGTGAACCTGGGAACAGCAGCGTTTAAGAGGTGGTTCTGTGCTCCTCACAATCTCCTAATCAGAGGCCTTGCTGCTGGGTGCAGTTTACTATAATACTCAGGACCACATTTGATAGTACTGGGGTGGGGATAATATAAAATAAGTATGAACTTTGACAAATTTGCCAATAACTAATTTGGAAATTTTAAAATTAAAAAAAAAACATTGATAGATACTACTTGTTGGTATTATTCAATCAAGCTTGTTTGAAAAATATCTATACGCACACATCTACACAAGGTGCGATGGGTAAATTGTCAACATTTTATATTTCTAATTTTTTGCATACATGTTTTTATTTTGTTGACTGCACAATATAGTAGGGTCAGTTGGGCACTGTCTGGGAGAAAAAAAGCACCATGACACAATTTACTCTGCCAGAAATTTGAAAATGGAATGCTGTACTGCTTGGAACTCACACAGAAGCTCTAATTTGAACATTTCTGGATGTCAATTTTGAGGACAGTGCAGAGGATTTGGAAAAAGTTGGATGACTCTAATGGTGATCATGAAGGTGTTTAGCGTTATCACAAGTGAGGTGATGTTATACCTCTGTTCATCTTTCCTCAGAACCTCTTTCCCTGTCAGTGGGGCTTCAGAATATGCCAACTACACCTCTGCATGGGCGCAAAAGTCCTCAATTGCGCTATTTGTTTGCCATGTGTGGTGGCCCATGTTCTTGAGGACAAGATCCTGGTGGTTGTGGATTTTAGGAATTGGGCTATATATATACTCCTAAACTCTTAACACACCACTTTGGCCCTATTTTTTTTTTTTTTAAATTTTTTTTTTATTCATATCATCCCGAGCAAGGCGGTAATGCCACTGAAGTGCAGGGGGCTACGTAAGAGTGAAAAGATTGGAAAAGAGAAAGCCGGAAACCACATCCTAAACAGGGAACAAGGGATGAGCCTCTTCACCTGTTCAGTAGACGTGGGTGGAGTGTGAACCGGGCAATAGTTTAGTCTATTAGACAGGTAGTTGGAGAGGTCCTGATCCAATCAACTGGCTGGTCATGTCAAGCCCTAAGTCAGACTAACAAAATGAAGAAAATGTGCTCACATTTACCTTATCAAACATTAAACTTAGTAAGTGATGGCTGGAGGGTTAATCAGACTGGGAACAAAGGAATCTGTTTCAACCTCTGAGGAAAGCCCTTAGTTGGGTGAACAATCCCAGATATAACAGATGCTTGGAACCCTCCCCACGTTTGAGTATACCAGTCATGTAGTCCTGGAGGAATGAAGTGAATGGGATTTACACCTGGTTCTGTCCATATGGGGCTCTAAGGTTGGTGGGGAGCATGAATGAGGAATAATAGTAAGAATAAAAAATAAAGTATGAGCACAACAAAAAAAAAACTCCCCAAAAAACAAGGGACTACATATTGATATAGACACAGAAAGTGATACAGAAAATCAACCAAATAATAAAAATTTTTGAAATTCATAGTTATAGAACTAATTGAAGACAAAATAATAAAGTTGTCACCTTTTTGTAATACCCCCCCCCCCCCCCCAAAAAAAAAACCCACATCTCACCGGCATGACGTGGCTTCCCTGTGCCTCTTCTATAATATACTTTCACGGCTTCTGCTCTGATGAACTTAAATCACTGGTGCCCTCTAGGTGTGAGTTTGCATGAGATACTAGATTAGCAACTAGGTCCCACCCTTTTACAGTGAAACCGATGAAATGTAACCGCAATTTCTACTCCAACAGCTTCTTTTCTTGCACTTCCTGCCTGTGGAATTCCCTTCCACATGCTTGCTTCCCCGAAGGCTATAACCTCCAGGAGTTTAAATGTAGGGTTAATAGACACCTCCTAACACACTAACTCACACCCATTCTCGCCATCTCTCTCTCTATGTACATCCTAACTATCTATCACCCTTCTTCTGACATTTCCTATGCCCAATCGCCCTATGTAACCCTCTGCGCTATAGTGGCAGTGGAATGCCTTGCTTGGAGTGACATGATTAAAAAAAAAAAAAATACCAAATCAAAACCCTAGGTGATGGGAGAGATCTGCTACCAAGCTCTGGTCCTCTTGGGTTTTGGAAGTGCAGCTTTATACTGCTATATCATCAGCATAAAAATTCATAAATTGAGGACCCTAGATGTTATACCAGGATTTGTCATCGGAGGTCACAATCTGCACAACATAAGATACGCAGACGACACAGTGTTGATTGCAGACACAGGAAAAAAGTGCAGAAGATAGCTGAAGAGTGACATGAAGGGATTACAAATAAACTGCAAGAAAACCGAATACATGGTCATCAGCAAAAAGAGCAGCCCAAAGTGCCAAATACAGGTGGGGGGTGTTAAAATCAAGCAGGTACAAAAATTTAAATATCTGGGAAGTGTTCTAACTGAAGACGGAAAGTGCGGCACAGAGATCCAAAGGTGAATTGACATGGTGAAAGATGCGTTCCAGAAGCTGAGTAAAGTATTAAGACAGGAAACTTTCACTAGAAACAAAGAAGAGAGTACTGGATTGCTATGTGATGTCAGTTCTTCAATATGGCAGTGAATGTTGAACAATATCAACAATGATGAAGGGAAAAATTGAAGCAGCTGAAATGTGGTTCTACAGAAGGATGCTGTGGATATTGTGGACCAAGCATGTGAGCAATGACGAGGTTTTGGAAATGATGGAAACGAAAAGGAAATTAATATTTAGCATCAGGAAGAGACAAATGAAGTTCCTGGGACGTGCAATGAGGAAGGAGGGCTTGGAGAACCTGATACTAACAGGCCAGATAGAGGAAAAAGAGACAGAGGAAAGCAGCGGATAACATATTTAAAGCGCCCGGATGACAGAACGGGGACTGAAAGACATTACAGGAGAAAGTGTGCTAAGAGCCACCAGGGATAGGGAGACTTGGCTGGCCATGATCGCCTATGTCCTGAAGGGACAGAGTACATAAAAGAAGATTTAAGTAGGAAGATGGTCGAACTGAGAATTAAACCTTGGAGATGCTTGTGTTGATCGCATCAGTACAAATATGATAATTTTTTAGAAAATTGTAACGAAATTGTGAAATTTAAAAAGAGATAAAGAATTTTTTGTTAATTAATTCTGTAACACTCTCTTCTTTTCATCCATATTTCTGACTCAATAATATTTTCTCTTTTTCCCTGTGGTAATTTCATTTATGGTATCTTCATATCACTGGAAGTAAATCCATTTTCCCTAATTTAAAAAAAAAAAAATTATATTTTCAGTTATATTTTATTTTTCAGATAAGAATAATTGTTTTATATTTTATTTTTCAGGGAAGAATGATTGTTTTGGACTTATTTGCTGAAATCAGCCCTTTATGGAAGAAATTTGAGTCCTTCTTTGGTCAACCATTTATCTGGTGTATGTTACACAACTATGGTGGTACTATGGACTTTTATGGAGATATAGAGAGTGTTAATGTGGTAAGGAAGAAAACTGTTCTTTTTGTAAGGGAATAAAAGTATTTTTAAATATCATGTCACTTTGGGATGTAGATGTTTATGGCTCTCTGTATATTCTTTTTCTTTATTATCTGTGAATTACCATGGCTTTTTGGGAAAGAGTGGAGTAGTTTTCATATTCAGTCAGTTAAGTGCCATATGTGATACATGCTTTGGGCGATCATGTCTTGAAAGAGACATGACTGACTGGGCAGAAGATTATCCCACAGTAGGTTGCCATAGCTTTCTGCCCATTCCTTTTTGGTTGCCAACAAAGGCTATAGAACCCAATTTGTCCTATTATTTAACCCATAACTGGAGGGAAGAGATGGAGTAATACTTTTCCTAAGGGTATTTGTGCACAAGTGAATGCAAGGAATACAACTGGAATTTGAACTCGGCTCCACGATTTGTCGTTCCGAGTCGATATCCACTGCACTACAACGCACCACCAGTTTCTTATTACCTTCCCTATTCTCTTTAGGACATAGGCAATAATAGCTCTCCACAGGTTCCTTTTCTTTGTGATCTGTGAATTATAATAATAATAATAATAATAATAAATAAATCATGAGCACAACAAAATGTGAATTGACATAACTTTTGAAGAAAGACATTAGAGTGGTTTTCTATTGTACTTTCTACAGTTTAGTATTTAATGTTTTTCTTCTCTTAGATTTGCTGTTGTAGGGACTAAATAAAAACACTAAATAAAATAAAAATATTAAATAAAATAAAAATACAAAATAAAATAAAAAACACTAAATAAAATAAAAATATAAAATAAAATAAAAAACACAAAATAAAATAAAAATATAAAATAAAATAAAAAATACAAAATAAAATAAAAATACAAAATAAAATAAAAAACACAAAATAAAATAAAAATACAAAATAAAATAAAAAACACTAAATAAAATATAAGTATGAAATAAAACAAACATAAAAATCTCTCAGGAGTCCTCTGACAGGAAAGACAATTGATGCATGCGCAAAAAGAGAGGCCTTCTGGTGCCAAAAATAAACTCTATCTTTTTCTCTGTGGGACTTTGGATGGTAAAGACGTGCCAAACTGTTCGGGAAGGAATTTCCCCAACAAGAGGTCATTGGAACCAAAAATAAAATCAGTGTCCAAACTGTTCCTCTAGTGTCTTTGTATCTTTCCTTTTCTCTTTGCCTATTTATTTCAGCGGCGAAAGCTATTCAACAAGTTTTGGATGTTTAGGCGAAAGAATCAACCCAGCAGTAATAGCCATAACATTCCATACTGTCACTCAAGGTGATAGAGCTCAGTCTACCATGCTATTTAACCTATAGCTGAAGAAGAGATATATTTATATCTTTCCCAATGATATTTGTATGAAAATGAATACTAGAATTTGAACTCACCTTGTTAATCCCACCTTTTTCCCTGATAACTACTGTGCTGTATCCAGAATGTGCATATAGTATAGCAGTCATTATTTTTCATAAAACCTTGTGTATGTAGAAGCTATTTCAAAATCATCATCAATCATCATCAGTCACTTTGTGTCATTGCAGATTGTGCATCGACATGAGATATTATTCTTATGTTAATTTTTTGAGCCTATTCTTCCATGCTGGCTCAAAGAATGTTGGAGATTTTCTCACAGTAGATTTTCCGTTCTTTCTGCCAATGAAAGCTATATAACCCAGTCTGTCTTGCTGTTAACCCTCTCCAAGCTAGTTTTGAATTTTGAGTTTCCTTCTCCTAGACTGGCTGCCATCCAAGGCTATAGAATCCGGTCTGTCCTGTTATTTTTCCCTAAGAGGGGTAGAAGGGGAAAGAAGAGATGAATTTATACTTTCCACAAGGGTATTAACACATAAGTGCAAAATTTTAAAATACAAGACAACCACTGCATAAAATTTTAAAAGAAAAAACACATTTGCAGTTTACAATTACAAAAAAAAAGATACAAACAGAACATGCTCCAAATTTCTTTTAAGTGCCTACAAAGGCAGAATGATATTTTATGATAAAGGATCACCAGTGGAAAATGGGAAAAAAATTACAACTTGGGAGAAAAAGATTTTTAAAAATGACAGAAAGAGAAAACAATAAGGCAATAAAAAAACAAAGGTGCAACCACTTTTGATAAAAAAAAATGAAAAAACCTATTTGCAAATTGCTACCCGGGTGTTTCTGTAATTATGGGTGTCACAGTAATTTTTTTTTTTTTAAAAAGTCCCTTTTTTAAAAAAAAAATTTGTTTTTACTAAAATTTCTCTGAAATCCTTTTGTTTTGGGCTGTCCAACCTCAGAAGAATTTTTACTGGTATTCCAATTTCCCTTGTCTCTCTGTGGTTGGTTGGTAACAAAGCTATCTTAATTCGAACTATTGTCCTCATCTTTATTGCTATTTGTATGACGTTTCGACTGTTGAATGCTCTGGTATTCTTCAGGGGTTAGGATTATCGAACAGAACCCTTTATTATGATCACTGGGGTATATCATTCACATTCCTTATAATAATAATTTTATGTTTATAAAAATATGTTGTTTTTCCACACTATCTAAGACAATAAGTTAGGAAGGAAACTTATTTTAATACTAGAAAGAACAATAAGAGTTAGTGTACTTGAGAAACCTATTTTCCTGAAAAACTGTTTTGAGAGAAAGATTTCATAAATTTCAACCAAAGGCAACACTATTTGGTCAATGAATGTTGAATGTTTCTTGTATGGAAACAGATAATTTCACTATTCCCATTATTTCAGTAATATATATATTAACAACAGGTTTACCTATTTTTTTGTGTGTGTTTTCAGGGACCAAGTTTTGCACGTACATCTGAAAACAGTTCAATGGTTGGTATTGGTTTAAGTCCAGAGGGAATTAACCAAAATTATGTCATGTATGAATTTATGTTGGATCAGGGCTTAGGGGTTGGACCTAAAAATATCACAAAGTGGTAAGTATTTTTTCATTTTTTTTTGCTTTACCCTTTGCAAGGGTTATAAGAAGCAATATGAAGCTAGTTTATTTTCTCACCATATTTTTTTTTTTGAATCATTTCAAACCTAGCAAATCAATAAAGCCACTAAGATATAAGGGGTTACTAAATGAAAGAATATGAGAAAAAAATTACTATGGATTCGAGAAAACTGTCAAAGTACAAGAATTGATAAGACAGAAGATAATGATTGACACAACATTTAAATCTTTGAACATCACCCAATCGAGTCAGTCAGTTAAGTGCCATACGTGATACACACTTAGGCGATCATGCCTCGAAAGAGACATGACTAACTGGGCAGATTATCCTGCAGTAGGTTGCCATTGCTTTCTGCAGTAGACTGGTTGCCAGCCAAGGCTATAGAACCCAATCTGTCCTGTTATTTAACCCATAACTGGAGGGAAGAGATGGATTAATACCTTTCCCAAGGATATTTGCATGTAAGTGAATACAAGGAATTCAGCTGGAATTCGAACTTGGCTCCCCAATTTCTCGTTCTGAGTTGATATCCACTGCACCACAACACACATCCAGAAAAATTTTATTACCATAAAAGTATTTATAGAAAAGGTACATAGAAGCTATGTTATACCAGTGGGAAAATCACTGAATCTGTGATGCCGAGATCATCACCAATAACCTGGCAGATTCTTCTGTGGATTTTATCAAGAATCTCAGGAGCACCAGACCATATATAGCAGCAGTATTCAAAGTAAGGATGAAGTAAGTAAGATTCTGGCAAGAAAATTTGTCTTTCAGCAAACCTAGCAATTAATTCAATATAATGTCATTTCATGTCAGCAGAAAATGTTAGTTCAAGAAGACGCTGTAAATCACTCTCTTGGAGGCTAGCATCAGGCATGTTGATTGAAGACAAAAATGGTTTTACAGTCAATTAAAAGAGCAGTTTCCTTCTTTGACTGAGTTAACAACAAATTGTAAGTAATTTTTGAGATTTGGTATTAATTTGACCTTATTGAACCAATCAGACTTTTTATTAAAACTGGAATAAATCATTTTGTCATCACCATAGATACCAAGTTGAGAGCTGAAGCCATCAGGAAGATTGTTGATGAAAATTAGGAACAACATAGTTCCAAGGATAGAGCCTTGTGGGCCATCTGCATTAATGAAAAAGAATCTAGAAGAGTAGCCATTCAAGACAACTTTCATTTCACAATCTGATAAGAAAAACTGAATCAGTTCAAAAATTCATCCAGAAGTGGCATAATCTTTCAGCTTGTGAAGAAAATCAGTATGCCAGACACTGTCAAATGCCTTTGAGATATCCAAAACAACAGCCCGAACTTCACTATTCTTATTTAAAGCATGATAGACTCTTTCAGCAATAAGTGTTAATACATCAGCAGTTGACCTAAAGAAGCAAAAGCCATATTGCTTATCTGAAAGAAGACAAGTTCAGAGTTGATTAGGGTCTCGAGTACTTTGGCAGAAAAGATAGAAGGCCAATAAGCTGATAGAAGAATCAGACAATTCACCTGAGTTATTAAAGACTGGAACTACAGAAAAGGATTTCCAACAAACAAGAAACAACCAGGTGTTTTTTTATAGAGTTTAGAGAGAACAAGATCCTCTTCAGGAGCATATTTTTTAAGGGCTATTACAGGAATGCCATCAAGTCCGCATGCTTTGTGACGATTTAGTTTAGAGATAATAGTAGAAACATGGGTAGAATTAAATGCATATCACTCAATATAAGTTCTAAGTGGAAAGTCAGGCAAAGCACTCCAGATGAGCCAAGAGCGTCATTTGAAGAGAATTTACAAGCAAAAAATTTTGCTTTATCAGCAGAAGATATTATTTCAAATTGAGTGAAGAGATCAGGGATAGAAGACTTAATCTTATTTAAGACACTATTACAGAGCTGCCAGTAATCATGAGAACCAATGTTATATGGTGCCTAATTCTATCAGCAAAGATAGACTTGGCCTCTTTGAGTCTGCATTTACAATTAGTATCAGCAGACATAAATAGTCCCTATCATAACAGATGCCTATCTTGCTGGTACATTTTTGGTCTTATAGTGTCTCAACAGGCCGGTGTGAACCAAGGGGAACATTGTGATTTCATCTGGTATTTTTGAGAAGGCACAAAAGCATTGATGCTGGCTTTAATCCAAGAAAGAAACCTCTGGCACAATTCTGATTATGAAGGTTATGAATATCAATCCAAGGGGTATCTCAAATAGTCATGGAATGAATCCCAATCAATATGCTGAAGTTTTGTCAATAGGAGTTTCTTTTCTAATAGATTACTCAAAAGAAATATTAACAGATACTACAGCATGATCTGATTTGTCTAGAGGACATATTTGTGATGCTTTACAAGAGCTAGGAGAGAAAATAAGGGACAAATAAACTAAAGAATGTTGACCAGATCTTTTAGGGAAATGAGTAGAAAAATCCACTATTTGACTGAGAGACTCAGTAGCAGAAAAACTGAAAGTCTGAATATCACCAACATCAGTAACATTAAAAGCCACTTGACTTGATAAGCATTATAATAGCCAAACACAAAAATGTTTGCAGATGAAGGTAGACAGAGAGCCATTTCTATATTATCAGAAACGTGTAGAGAACGCTTCAAGAGAAAAGATCCTACATTAGAGAAATTGAAATGAATTCCATAAATAAGAAATAAAGGTTGAGAGGGTAGAAGATATTTTATTGTTTACAAAATAAAGAGGGACAAACTTCTACTCTTGTTCAATAATCATGGGAGGAGTACTAAATAAAGAGGGATAAGTGTTCCCTTCTGTTCAATAATCATGGAAAGAGTACTAAATAAAGAGGGATAAACTTCTACTCCTGTTCAATAATCATGGGAGGAGTACTAAATAAAGAGGGATAAGTGTTCCCTTCTGTTCAATAATTATGGGAGGAGTACTAAATAAAGAGGGATAAGTGTTCCCTTCTGTTCAATAATCATGAAGTACTAAATAGGGATAAGTGTTCCCTTCTGGGTTCAATAATCATGGGAGGATACTAAATAAAGAGGGATAAACTTCTACTCCTGTTCAATAATCATGGGAGGAGTACTAAATAAAGAGGGATAAACTTCTACTCCTGTTCAATAATCATGGGAGGAGTACTAAATAAAGAGGTATAAGTGTTCCCTTCTGTTCAATAATCATGGGAGGAGTACTAAATAAAGAGGGATAAGTGTTCCCTTCTGTTCAATAATCATGGAAAGAGTACTAAATAAAGAGGGATAAATAAAAAAAAATGCTTCAAGTAAGAATTGAATTCACACCTTTTCTTTTCTAGGAAGTCTGTTTTTGCCAGAAATCAACTTTACTGATTATATCTGGAAGGCAACCAGCTACAAAAGGGCAAATTTGCCTTTGTAGTTTTCAGTCTTCATTTCCTTCCCCTAACCTGTTGCCATCTCTAATTATTGTGTACACTGGTAGTGTAAGTAGTAAATTATTTTGAATGTATTACAGTTGGAAGCATCATCAATTCTTAATTTCTGACTAGTGTTTCTTATTTCTCATGCTTCATTTAGGTTTTTTTTTTTTTTTTTTTTTTTAATCATTTCACCCCGAGCAAGGCTTAAACGCCACTGATGTGCAGGGGGTTACATAAATGTAAAAAGATTAATTAGAAAAGAGTGAGGAGTACAAACTAGTTAGAAAGGAACAATAGAAAGCTGAGAAAGCAGGTGCGATGACAGATACATAGGTGGAGAGAAAGGGAAGGTTATACGGGGGTGGGGAGAGAGCTAGAGTCCAGTGGTTAGTAGATGAGTATTGACTTTGCATTTAAATTTCTGGAGGTTGTAGCCGTCAGGAAAGCAAGAATACGGGAGTGAGTTCCACAGGAGGGAAGTGCGAGAGAGGAAGCTGCAGGAGTAGAATTGTCGATTGCATTTGGCTAACCTGACTGTGAATGGGTGGGACCCAGTTGCCAGTCTGGTTGCACGAGTAAACACCTGTTAAGGAGGCATCAGTGACTTAAGCTCATCCGAGCAGAAGCCATGAAAATATTTATAGAAGAGACAAAGGGAGGCCACATTTCGACGATGGGGAAGTGGCTGCAGTCGAGTTGCCAGATCAGTACCTATCACATTACAGACTCTCCTTTGGAGCTTGTCAAGAACACTGAGGAGAACGGCAGGAGCACCTGACCATAAATGGCAGCAGTACTCCATGCATGGACGGATGGTTGACTTGTATGTATGCAGGATGGATTCAGGTAGAAAAAACATCCTGGATCGACATAGTGACCCAATCTTCTTAGCAGTAGATTTTGCTATGGATTCAATATAGTGGTTCCATTTGAGGTCTGAGGACAGGGTAAGTCCGAGGAGGCGTAGTGTATTACTCTCAGGGAGAATCGCTTGGTCCATGCTTATGGGAGGCAGAAGAGGTTGCCTGTAAGTTTGTTGTATTAAATGTAATATTATTACTTGAGGTTCAAGAACTTCTTGGTAGTGGTTCAAATCTTAACATATAATGTTATTTCTACCCCAAATATCCAGTATTTCTTTCTTTTTTATATTTTCTTTACATACTCTTAACTTAGTAGTAGTAATATTTACTCAAATTTTATTAGCTGAATCATTGTCAGTTATTAATTATTTGATTAGTATTTATTTCATCATATTCATATTGGAGTAGATAGACTAAGCTATCGCCCGGTTCACACTCCACCCACGTCTATTGAACAGGTGAAGAGGCTCATCCCTTGTTTCCTGTTGAGGATGAGGTTTCTGGCTTTCTCTCTTCCAATCTTTTCACTCTTATGTAGCCCCCTGCACATCAGTGGCATTACCGCCTTGCTCGGGGTGATATGATTTAAAAAAAAAATTCTTGATTTATTTCATTACAAATGTCAGTGTGCCATTTCATGGCTGTTATCATGTCACATAGATCAAAAATAAAGATTAATCTTCTGGCAAGAATTGAACTCACTTTTCTTCTTCCTGAACTCTGTCTTAGCAAGACAGCTACCTTACTGATTAAGTCATAAAGGCAAATCAGCTATAGAACTTCAAATTTATCTATGCAGCAATAGTTCTTTATTTTTTCTACTTCAATTGGTCATTATATTTAATAGTTACATACATTTATAGTATAAGTAGCAAATTATCAATTCTTAATTTTCCAATAGTGTTTCTTTTGTTTTTTATATAACTTTCAGACATCTATCTATCTAATGTGTGTGTGTGTGAGTGTGTATCCATTACCTATAGATTCCGAAATGGCTGAACCGATTTTCTTGAAAATATACACAGTTGTACTGTAAGCGTCTGCGAGTGTTCTTAGCTAGGTTTTGTGTTGAGGTAACCCCGATAAATATCGAAAATTGATAATCGAAAAAATTGGGTTATAGAAGGAGTGGTCCGATTTTAATCAAATTTGATACACTCACAGACAAAGAGATAAGAAATGATATTCAGAAGTTTCAAGGTTGCAGTTCTTACAATAGTGCAGAAAATCGATAATATATATATAAAAGTTTTCATTACACCCAAGCAACGCTAGGCTATACTGCTAGTACAACATAAGTTTGAAATAATAAGCTTCAAGGCAAGATTAATTCATGCATCCTTTTGCTTTAGAAAAACTGTTTATCCATAGCAGCTGTCTTACTAATTAAACCACAGTGGTAATTGACTATTGAAGCTCAAATTTAATCATATAGCTTCAGTTCATTAATACCTGTGACACTTACAATCAAAAAGAAGCAGTTGAAATTTATAGGAAACATAATGAGGAAAGTGGGCTCAGAGAATGTAAAACTCACAAGACAGGTAAGAAATGCAGGGAAAAAAGCAAGTAACCCATTTATGAAGTTTGAGTAAATGGGCTACAGAACAAGAACAAAAAGTGATGCTAAAGAGTAAAAAATTACTTCAAACAACAGAAGACGGGAAGTTGCAGAGGGCCATGACTATTTACATCCTGAAGGGATTTGGCACATAGAGGATGAAGTGAATTGATGACAGAACAAAAACAAAAAGTGATAGTAAAGAGTCACGAATTACTTGGTGCAATGAGACACAGGAAGTTATAGAGAACTATGATCCTCCATAAAGGCCGTGGTACATAAAAGAATTATTGTAATATAATACTGTATAATTATTATTTTTCTCTTTTTAACAGGATTTCTGGCTATGCAAAAAGACGATATGGGGTTGAAAATCATGATATTGATCGGGGATGGCAATTTCTCCGGGTGAGTCAGATTCCATCTTGAATAAAATTTCAGAATTTCGTTTCAAATTTCATTTTGTTTTTTTAATATTTGAAATCTAAAAGAGGTTAAAATTAAGAAGTACATTTTTATCTATCTTCCTTTATGTGTCTATATCTTCACTGTTTTTTTTTATCTTAGATCCTTGAATTTATTTCAACTAAACTGTTCTTTTTAAATGATCCTACCATGATTCAAGTTTCTTGCATATAGTTTATTTTGGTAAAAAAATGCTTAGGGGAGAAGATGATAGGGTTTTAAAACATCAAAGCTATGATATACTGTGATTCTATTAATATATAGTGGTAATTTCAGGTTAACTAGTACATCAAGGTATAGATTGTAATTGGACTAATTATGTAAAAGCTAAATCAAATGTTTGCAATATTTTTTCATGTGACTTTTAAAATGGACATTTGAAAACTATATTAAAACAAAGTGGAGGAAGAGCAAGGGGGTGAATCAAAAATATAACAAAAAAGAAACAAAAAAAAGGCAGAACATTTTGCTCTTCTCTCTTCAGAGCTTAAATGAAGACAAAACATAAATATGTGTACAGTGCCTAAAAAAGATGGAGGAATGAAGAAAATACAAAGAGAGATTCAGCAATATAAATCTCAGACTACTTTCATGCAAGGTTATGTCTTTTCTTGTGCATTATTAATAATGCAGATTGCCAAAAGTTAAAGAGCTGCTTGGAATGGGAATACTTGACAGTGCTTTTATGGAAATTGTTGACTGGTAAAACACAAAAGCCTTTCTTGATGCCTTAACAGATAAAGAAAAGAACCTTGTTAAATATTTTCCAACAGACATAAAATCCAAATCTGGAGATGGAGTGGAAGTTCACCAATATAGGGCGTTTTCAGATTTACCATTTCATATGACAGATACACCAAGGCTGATTGGATTAGTTTCAGATTTTACATTGTAAAATCACTTCTTTCAGCTTTCTTCAAAAATGGAGCTTGTACAACAACCACTCTCATTTTTGAATGGATACGATACTCTCTGGCATGGAAAGTTTTATTCTGAACAAAAAATACTAACAAAAGCAAAAAGAGTAGCAAAAAATATTAACATTCCAAATGTTTGATATGATGCAGACATTTTTTTGCAAGTATTCACATTATTCTTGATTATGGGCAAATAGCTATCAGTATACACATTCTAGGTAGCCAAACATTAAACTTATTGGTGAAGTTCCATACCAAACTAAAAAATAAGCCTGTTCATCTTGGTTGTTATATGTTTTGACTATTGTACCTTCCAGCCTTCTTCAGGAGATGGAGTGGAAGTTCACCAATATAGGGCGTCTTCAGATTTACCATTTCATATGACAAATACACCAATTGCTTTAATAAGTAACCTTTTAAACTGAAATCTTTATTTAATGCATAAATTTGTCTCATTCCACTTTTTATGCTCAGAGGTTATTTCATATCGGATAATACTTGCCAGTCTTATTCATCTTGCTTTTGGCTTGTTCATTTCTTTCACTAAAGCAGAGTACATGACCTTTTAGCACTATCAAAAACAGAAATTGAACTCACAAGACAACTTACCAAAGTTTTGTAAACATTCCATACCTGGAATATTCTCCAATTTAATTCGTGCAATCTTACTTGGAATATTTACAAGTTCATCAAATGCTACTTTGTTTTAATATAGTTTTTCAATGTTCTTATTTATCATGTCAGTGAAATTCACATTATATTTAGCATTTATATTCAAATCATATGTTTTGCTATTAAAATCAGCATGTTTATCTTTGCTGTTATACTCGCGTTTCAGCTGTTGAAACCTCCAGCCTTCTTCAGGTATTTGTCTTTGTACATGGTAACCTTGTTAAAATCTTGAACAGAACCGTTTATTTAAATAGGTTTCATTCTCTTCTCATGTTTATAGTTAATTTCATTAAATTAATTTAGTCAATACTCACCAGTCTTATTCACCTTTGTGTTGCTTGTCCATTTCTTCCACTGAAGATGTGACCTTTCCACACTACCAAACCCATGGATTGAACTCACAACTGCCAGGGAACCAGATATGTTTTAACCAATGCTATAATACAAGATACTAAAAAAACTAAGAAATATCAACATTCAAGATGGTTAATGTTAGACATAGGAATTGATCTCATAACTAGATATGTTTTAACTATCATTTTAATCTATGAGGCCATTTATCTGTTGCAATAATTAATTGTCGCTAATTTTTGTCTGAATTTCTGGGATGAGGAGTTATTATTTACACTATTTATATTTGGACTATTATAGTATAACAACAACTCTAAGTAGAAGCTTTATTTGACTAATTTAGCTTTAGTACTGAAAATTTTTATTATACTAGATGACTGCAAATGAGAGGGGAGAGGAGATGTGCTTATTGCCACAACTATTGTCCTCATCTTTGTTGCTGTTATCACAACATTTCTAGGACTGGTTTAGTGAATAAAAGCATTGATTTGTGAATTTGGTGACATAGTAATTGTGAGTTCAATCCCTGGGTTGGGCAGTGTGTACTTGCATTCAGTGGAAACATGTAAGCCATAACTGAACAGTACTGAATAAAAAAACTAGAAATCAATGATATCCCAAGACATGATTAGTGGAACAAGAACATTTAATCTCTATAGATTAAATGAAAGGTTGAATTCAGAATTGCATATAGGTTATTTAAATCAATATGCACCTGAGGAAGGCTGAAGCGTGCAAGGACTGAAACACTGATGAGGAAAAAAAGATGAGGACAATATTCCAAATATAAATAGTGTAAATAAAGTGTCATTAAATATGAAAAGTAAAGTTAGCTACCTTTAGTTTCCTCTTTGGTATAGATGTATTGAATGCTGTGTCACATTTGGTTACATGTGTCTTTAAAAAATTTATACCTCTATACAATCTACATTTACTTTAAATATTTCTATAAATTTGACTGAAAGGAAAATATATACATTTTATTTGTATGTTCTTTTTCATACATAGATAATAGAGCCGTATTTTATATACTTTCATAAGAGCTTTTTAATACACATAAATGACTATTTCTTTTATTTACTTATCAATTCATGGCCTTTTTCCTGCTTAGGAATTTTTGTTAGTTTGAATTCTCTTGAGATTTAAACAAACATAATTTTTGTACAGTTAGAAATAAAAAGGGCATACTTTCTTGTTCATTGTTAATATGTGAAATTATAAATACCTTATTTAATTTCTTTTTGAGGAAATTCAGAGGTAAGGTATAATTCACCTGATTGTTTGTTTCAAGTTTCTGTTGTTGTCCTTTACCCATAATTCCTCTTCTGTCCTTCCTTTTCAGAGTAGCGTCTACAATAGTACAGATACTCTAAGGCATCATGGCCATATTGGTTTTGTGAGGCGCCCCAGATTAAAGATGTGGCAATATGTAGGTCTATTTTGTCAGTGGCTGTTTATTTAAATTTTTGTTTTTAAAGAAGTAAGAGTTTTGCAAGTTTTAAACATTTTAATGGAATGCTTTTATCTGTATTTTCTTATTTTACTTGTGTTTAATGACAATTTCTTTCTATTCGATCACTGTAAAGTTAACCTTCACAAACTAAATTTTTCACTGTTTATCTAGTTAATGGTTTTTCCTTTTTCATATCTCATTTCAATATGTGAACGACCATGGGTCATCACAACCACCTATCTTTTGTTGATCTAAGTAACTCTTGCCTATTTCTACTACTCTTTGATCTTCTTTTGCTATCCACTAACATAAAGTTCTGAAATAGTTTTTCACTTTGCTTCTTGTAATTATTTTCAAGTAGTTTACTTCATTAAATTCTTAATTAGTTTCTTGCATGCAACTAAATTTTGATATGTTGCACTTGTAATTATTGCTTATTAGCTTTTTTCCTAGTGCTGACTCTTATTAACCACGCTAATGGTTTCTCTTTTATAAAGCAGCAAGGATGATTTGTTATTCATATACCCTATAGCCCCCAAAAATTGGTCCACCCTCTGAATTTAATAAGTTTTATACTTTCCTTGCTTTAATTAACTTCTAAACTAGGATGCTGAAACTATTTAAGCATGGCGTCAAATATTTTAGGCAGGCATTTATCTAAAATTTAAAATCTGTCAACTCCAAGATTCTCATTTCTCTCTGCCTTCATCACTTCTTTAGGCTTGACCATCAATGATATACTTGCATTTCATGTTTGGAGCCACCCTTTGGATTTAATAATTAGTAAATTTCATGTCTTCTTTGGTTTAATTAACTTCTACTAAGCTAGAATGCCAAAACTATTTAACCCATTAGTGCCTGGAGTCCAATTTTTTTGATAGGTAGTTATCTAAAATTTCAAATCTGTCATCCCCAAGGTTACCATTAACCTACAAAAGAGATTAGGCTAAAATTTTGAGAAAACTTCATGCAGTAATGGGTTAATTTTATTATTATTATTATTGAATATATGATAAAACCCTTCAAGGAGAGAAAGTCCCTCTGGCCAGAAGTGAGCTAGTAGATTAGTTTTGACAAAAAGCATGGGTAAGACAAGATTGGTGGGCTAGTATGTAGTGACATTCATTTTTTCTCAGATTTGTAAGAGTTACTTAAATTTTCTTCGTTTTGAACTTTTGGACAAATGTCTCCATCTTTTTTATTACCACAACATTTCGGTCATTTGGTTCTCTAGTCTTCTTCGTGTGTCTGTTCATCTCAGTAACATTCAAGAAATTTAAAACTGAACCATTTATTTAATCTACTGTGTAGATTGTTCTTATTCTGCTGTCCATGTTTAGGGAAATCTATTCTTGTTCTTTTTATCTCTAGATTGTGACGATAGTTGTTGATTGGGTAAAAGTAGCAAAAAGACCTGCTGAATAATATGAGAATTTACGACCATATGTATCTATCAGGTCGGTGCAAAAGTTTTTGCCGATTTAAAATTTCATCTTGAAAATAAAAAACTGTGTGTTTTTGAAAGTCTTTATTCATAACTATAATGACCTTTGCTCTCTATAAATTGATTCCATCTGCTCGACATGATCTTTTTGGAATGGAGTCCTGCTCTCGGTTGCTGAACTGGTCTTTCTCCTTGATTTATTCATGATTACCGACATTTAATGTTATGGTAGAGAATCCACTTCTTATCACCTGTGACAAGCCTACCCAAAAATGGTGTCTGAAGGTGTGAAAGCAAAGATTCACAACAAGAAACACGTTGCATTTGCATTGGAACCTTTGTGAAATTCATAGAGTAGAGCATGCCCAATGTGTTCTTTAGATGGAAAGAACATGAGTGAGAATATTGCAGAAAAGTATGAATGATGCTTTAATAATCTGAAAGAAAAAGTTATAACTTAATCATGGTGATATGTTTAAGTAATGACAATATGCATAAAATAAATTACAATGATTTAAAATGCCCTCTTTATGAATTGGCAAAAACCTTTTGCTCTGACTTAATATGTGAGAAAATATCTATTTTAATCTTTTTAACCCTGAAGCCCTGATAACTATGGTTTATGTACTTTCACCAGTTCTTGGTTCAAAAGATGCAAAGTACATAAATAAGATTGCAATTTTTTAGTATTTCAAAGTACATAAATTGTGATCTGACTATTTGGTTTTATTTTTGTCTATTACCTGAAGTGCCCATGTCAGAGAAACTATAGTAGTAAGTGAACAAATTATATATTTTTTCATTTGTAATTTTAATTTTGCTCTGATTTCAGCTTTGGGCTCTTTACTGCAGTTTTGTTTTGGAATGGTATATTTTTTCACTGATTTTAACATATTTACTTTGAATTATATATATTTTTTCTTAACTTTGCCTTATTGTTTCATCTGTTAGTATTTTATGATTGTTAAAAGATTATTAAGATGTTTTAGGTACGAGATATTCAGGATATGAAATGGCCTCCTTACACTCCACTGATTTCTATGGATTTTAACTGTTATTGGAAATATTTGTTAACTCTTTAGGAATCTGTCTACAATTGCAATAAAACATTCCATGATTCTGGCGGTAACGTGGTCTTTACTCGAAGGCCTTACCTTTACATGGAAGAAGCTGTGAGTTTTTCTACAAATCATTTTCAATAACACAAAGCTTGAAGTATAAAGTATTGTTGATATTCTTTAATCACTTGATTTTTTTTACTCATTATCTAATAATTAATTTTTCATAAATTAATGACTAACTCTATTCAACTAATTTTTGCATGATTACTGTACTAATTTAATGCAAGCAATTTTACATCTAAATACAGACATAGACCTGTTTTATTTGTTGAGGTGAGATTGGGATTAATCTTCGACAAAAGAAGGTGGATCTTGTCTGACAAAGGATCTATCATAATGATTTGAGGCAACGTTTTACTAGATGCTCTTCTTTATTGTTTCACCTGGAAATATTTTTATGGCTGCAAAAAGATTATGAAGAAGTTTTAGGGAGAAAATATTCAGGATATGAAATCAGGTAAAAATAAAATGACCTCCTTACTTTCCACTAATTTCAGTTCATTTTAATTTTTTTTTTTTTTTTAAACTCTTATCTGAAATATTTGTAACTCTTTAGGAATCTGTCTACAGTTGCAATAAAACAATTCATGATGCTGGCAGTAACGTTGTCTTTACTCAAAGGCCTGACTTAAACAGGGAAGAAGTTGTAAGTTTTTCCACAAATCATTTTCAATATCCCAAAGCTTAAACTATAGAGTTCTGTTTATGTCTTTTTAAACACTTGACTTTTACTCCTTATTTAATGCAAGCAATTTTACATCTAAGCATATCTATATAGCCCTGATTTCTTTTGTTGATCCAATACTGAGATTAATCTCATACAAAACAAAGTTGGTCTTGACTAACAAAAGAACCTGTCATAATGATTTGAGACAAAGATTTACAAAACCAGATGCTCTTCTTGATGGCCAACTCAGACACATATTGAAGTACACCTAGTATTTTTAGTAAAACACTATCATTGGGAAGATTGCCATTCATGGCTTAAAACCTCATTCTAGTGTTAGAAAACAAAAGTTAAGATGGAAGTTTCACATTATACATAAATATTTGGGTCATTTTGTTTATTTTTATCAGGATGTTATCTAGTATGATGTAATAGGGCTTTGGTTGACCTGAAAGTAGGTATCTGTTTATATTTTTGAGATGAGGTGTTGTAACTATCTACATTACATTGTTCAGATCATTGACCTCAGCTTTATTGTCATATTCAAAATATTTTGGCCATGGTATATTCCAGCCTTCTTCAGGTGAAATGGTGATTTTTTTTTTAAGTGCAGCTTAGATGTGGCACAAGGTTGAAAGTATGAGGCACCCAGTGAGGATCAAACTCACTACTCAGTTGTAATGATTTTAGCAAGACAAGCTTGCTAACAATTACACCACCTCAAGGTACCCTTCTTCAGGTGATATATGTTGGAATATTGAACTGAACCCTTTATTTTGTCCCCAACAACACATGGACCTGTGGATAAAAGCATTGGTTGTAGTAATCCACTGACTTGACCCAAAGATTTCAAGACCTAACCACAGCAGAAGTGAGCAAAAACTTGAAGAGTAACTAAAATGGAGTGAATTGAAAATGAGATATCCAGAAAAGGGATGACATGTGAAACTAGAACAATCTACCCCTGATGAGAGTATGAAATAAAGGGTTTGTTTGAAAATTCCAACGCATATCTCCTGAAGAAGGCTGGAGCATAGAATAGCTGAAACAATGACAATAAAGATGAGGACAATAGTTTGGACATGTAAACTGGGAGTAGGTATAAATCAAAGTTTATCTGTTTTTCATAAAAATATAACTGTGCAGGTTGGTGCTGAGTTAGTGGTATGTAGAGGGACATGATGTTGAGCACAAATGTGCAGCAGCCCTATGAACACACTTTGTCAGGGACTAGTGATGATGAGTTAGCTAAGTAACAACAATAAAAATGGAATCAGCTGGACAAGTTTTTTTTTTATCAGTTTACCCCAAGTAAGGTGATAATTCCTCTAAAATGCAAGGGGTTATTGTTAAGTTAAAAAAGAATGAGAAGACTTTAAAAACAAACTGAAATCCAATCATAAACAGGAAATAAAGTCCTGGGCCTGACATAAACATGGCAATACTAATAAAAAATCCACACTATTTTTATGAAGTACTAAGCTTCAAATGATACATGACAAAATTTTGGCCCAATCAGATTATTAGTTTACAGATTATATTTATTTAAGTGAAACTACTGTTGCAAATTTTCAAAACAATGGAAAAATCTGACTTTTGTGTGTTGATAAAACATTGCTTTCTGATGGGAAAAACATTGTTTAAGCAAAGCAATGGGTTGATAAGTATTATTTGAATTCTGCTCTGTCAGAAACAACAGTTAAGTGGTGGTAGGCTGACTTTAAACATAGCCGTACAGACACAAATGATGCTACACGCTCAGGTCACTTAAAATCAGCAGTTGTCCCAGAAAACACCAAAAAAGTCTACAAACTTGTTTTGGCTGATCGTAAATTGAATTTGCTTGAGATAGCAGAGGAGTTGAACATCTCAGAAAGTGAGTGCTACATTTGCTCATAGTCAATCAAACACAACAATGTGTTGACAATTTGGGGCATTGTTTGCAACTGTTTTAATGCAACAAGGAGTTTTTGTGTAAATACGTGATAATGGATGAAACATGGATCCATCACTTCATTCTGGAGTTAAATTGGCAATCAGTTGAGTGGAGAGCAACAGGTGAAAGCTGTCCAAAGTAACCAAAGATGCAAACATCGGCAGGCAAGGTTTTGTCCCCGTATTTTGGGATGCACAAAGTATTTTAAAGGAAAAACCATCAATAGTGAATATTAATTAGCATTATTTGTGTGTTTGAAGGAAGAAATCACCAAAAAATGGCCACAAATGAAGAAGAAAAAAGTGATCTTTTAACAAGACAATGCACTGTATTACAAGTTGATCACAACAATGACAAAACTACATGAATTGCACTTGAATTGTTTCCACTTCCACCCTATTCTCTAGATTTGACCACCAGTAACTATTGACTGTTTGCAGACCTCAAAAGAATTCTCCAGAGAAAGAGATTTGGCTCCAATGAAGAAGTGATATTGGAAACTGAGGTGTATTTTGAGGCCAAAGACAAATTGTTCTACAAAAAAGGCACTGAATTGTTAGAGAAGCAGTGGAATCAGTCTTTTAGAGTGATACACTATGTTGATGAATAAAGTTGAATTTTGCCTAAAAGTTGTTATTTTATTAGTTAGGCCTGGGACTTATTAAGTGATGAGTTAGTTAAAATCTCCTGTTATATTTAAACCCTTACTTTATTTACATTTCCAATTTATTATTTCCATCAGCCTCAATTCTACTACTACCCTAACTGTTTTTAATTGTTATTATTGTTCTGCTCCAACGAACTTAAATCATTGGTGCCTGTGCAAGAGGTGTTTACTCGTGCAACCAGATTGGCAACTGGGTCCCACCCATTCACAGTTAGATTAACCAAATGCAGACTACAATTCTACTCCTGCAGCTTCTTTTCTTGCTTTCCTGATGGCTACAACCTCCAGGAATTTAAATGCAATGTCAATATTCATCTATTAACCCCTTGACTCTAGTTCTTTCACCACCCCGTATATCCTTTCCTTTCTCTCCACCGTTGAAACTGTCATCACACCTGCATTTTCATCCTTCTATTGCTCTTTTCTAACTGGTTTGTCTTCCTCTTTACTCTCTTCTAATTAATCTTTTTACACTTATGTAGCCCCCTGCACATCAGTGGTATTACCGCCTTGCTCGGGGTGATACGATTAAAAAAAAAAATACTTCTAACCTTACTTCTTAATCAACTCATTACACTCATTAATTAACCATTATTCTAATTTTGCTGAATGTCTCTCTCTGTTATAATGGAATAATTGAAGTTGAAAAATCTTTTATTCTATAATTTTTCTGAGATGTTTTTAAAAGCCTTTACTAACAATTTTGTATTTTTTTTTTTTGCAGTATAATTGTAGAGTTATTTCAGACTGTTATCCTCATCAGTGTTGTATTGGTTTATTTCATTGCCTTAAAATGGTAGAGTAAATACATTCATAGCTGCACTAAACAGATCCTGTTATAATTTTGTATCCTTATAAATTATGAAGTGCCGAAAAGTTTTTAGCCTAATCTACTGCTCGAAATCTGTTCAAATCACTAAAAATCAATTTTTTTAATAAAATTCTACCTTGGTCAAGCTGAAAACTTTTCAACATTTAGCATTTTGTATTAATAGTTACTACAGTAGCTATTAATGATTATTGATATTATTAGAATAGTCGTAATAATCTTTTAAGAATGTAGTTTTGATTCTTGCTTGATGGGGAGCAGTTTTATCAATCAGCTATTATAAAGTGTGTCATAAAATTATGATTCAGGCATTATGTGATGTATGCTTAAACTATGATTCAGGCATTGTATGATGAATCATAAAACTATGATTCAGGCTTTGTATGATGAATCATAAAACTATGATTCAGGCTTTGTATGATGAATCATAAAACTGTGATTCAGGCTTTGTATGATGAATCATAAAACTGTGATTCAGGCTTTGTATGATGAATCATAAAACTGTGATTCAGGCTTTGTATGATGAATCCTAAAACTATGATTCAGGCTTTATATGATGAATCCTAAAACTATGATTCAGGCTTTGTATGATGAATCTTAAAACTATGATTCATGCTTTGTATGATGAATCCTGAAACTATGATTCAGGCTTTGTATGATGAATCCTGAAACTATGATTCAGGCTTTGTATGATGAATCCTGAAACTATGATTCAGGCTTTGTTTGATGAATCCTGAAACTATGATTCAGGCTTTGTATGATGAATCCTGAAACTATGATTCAGGCTTTGTATGATGAATCCTGAAACTATGATTCAGGCTTTGTATGATGAATCCTGAAACTATGATTCAGGCTTTGTATGATGAATCCTGAAACTATGATTCAGGCTTTGTATGATGAATCCTGAAACTATGATTCAGGCTTTGTATGATGAATCCTGAAACTATGATTCAGGCTTTGTATGATGAATCCTGAAACTATGATTCAGGCTTTGTATGATGAATCCTGAAACTATGATTCAGGCTTTGTATGATGAATCCTGAAACTATGATTCAGGCTTTGTATGATGAATCCTGAAACTATGATTCAGGCTTTGTATGATGAATCCTGAAACTATGATTCAGGCTTTGTATGATGAATCCTGAAACTATGATTCAGGCTTTGTATGATGAATCCTGAAACTATGATTCAGGCTTTGTATGATGAATCCTGAAACTATGATTCAGGCTTTGTATGATGAATCCTGAAACTATGATTCAGGCTTTGTATGATGAATCCTGAAACTAGGTTTCATGCATTATGTGGTGTGGAATATAAAGGTAATTATGGTTATTATCACTGTGAAAAATTGAATTAACAAACTTAGTTCAAATTCCCTTACATCTGTTGCTTTCATTATATGCTAATCTCCTTGGAAACAGTATAAATCTATCTCTTCTCCCTTACAGCAATAAGTTAAACAGCAGGGTAGATAGACTCTCTATACTTAGGTGGCAGCCAGTCTAAGAGAATGACATCTCTGACCTTAAACAATAGAGAAAGCAACGGTAAACCACATCACTATCTTTCTCAAGAAGTCATGACATTACATAAATAAAGAAAATGATCATCTTATCCTGAAGGGACAAAGCCTTAAAAAATAATTGGGTGTAGTTTTGTGATTTAGTCATGTAATTGAGTTGGCTGAAATTGAATAGTGTTGAATTTGTGGAAGGCAAATTTAGAAGCTACAGAAGTATCAGAGACAAAGAATGCATGATGAGAAACCCTAGATACTAAAAGAAACTCTATTTATCTTATAGGCTCTTTGCATCCACCAACAGTGAAACTTTATTTCTATTTAAAATCTGAAATAAATACAAGCTTGAAAATTTGAACACACAAAAAAAAAAAAACAAAACAAAAAAAAAAACAGACATATTTCTTTCATAGGCTCTTTGCATCCACTTTCAGTGAATCATTATTTTTTTTCAAATATGAAATAACTACTCTGGTGAAACCTTGAAGACAAAACGTATCTCACAAGTTCTTCATATTCACCAAAAGCAAGCCATTTTTTTATTTACAAAATCAGATGTGTATTAATTTGAAACTTTGGATATATGATGTTTGAAACAAATATCATATCTACAGAAAAACCTTCTTCTTTATGTCCACTAAGAGAGAACTCTTATTTTGATATATAACATGAAATGGATACTTGGGTGAACAGAAGAAGGCATGTATATTACAAGCTTAACTCAAGATCTTTCTGTCTACTGATCTATAGAAATAAATAGGTTTCCCTCATTTTTTTTTGTCCTGACAAAGTTAATTAAATCTCAAACTTCTCAGATGCAAATAATTTAGTTTTAGTAAAATACAGTCTTCAATATTATCTTTCAACATAAATAAAAAAACCCATAAAAAATAACAATGTTAAATCTAAGAAATTTAGAGAAGTTAGCATGAAGTATTCCTTCTTCTTTTGTGTTGTACTCCTTCAAGACATTAGCTAACATAGCTCTCTGTGACTTCTTATCCTATGTAGCACTAACTAATGTTTGCTTAAGCCCATTTGATAGGTTACTTATTTTCCTCATATTAAACTTGAGTATGTTTTATAAATACCAAATTCTCATTTTTTTTCCTCATATGTTCTAGAAATTACAACTCCCTATTTCTGATTCTAAATACAAATGATCTTTTTGTTTCAATTTTTCTTAAAACTTTTTATTTGTTCACATGTTTTATCCATGGTATTCTCAGCATTCTTCTCTAGAATTGAATTTTTGTTGCCTTAAGTATCCTCTTTGTCTGTGAGGAGATTGTCCTGTATTCACTGTTATTGCAATACTTAAAAGGGGAAATATCACCTAGCTTTTTTCAGTGTCCAAAGATTGAGATCATGGTTATGGAAATTTTTTTTTTTTGCATTTATATCATTGAAAATCTCAAGAGATTTTTCTTTTATTTATAGTCTACAATCTAATAACTCTCATTTAGAATGCAGTTTTCACTAAAAGACTGCACATATGGCTGTAGAAAAAATTGTAAGTCAGTATCTGAGTTGATGGATTGTGTTGCATTTAGAATCAGTTTTTCTGTTATTAATTTGACTTCTTTCTTTGTTTATTAATCATTAATGATTTCCCTGACCCACAAAGAGACATTCTGTCCTGATTCCCTATATTGGCAATACAAATAATTTTATCTTAACAATTCTTGTTTTGTTTTTGCCACACCGGTGGTACTTATTGTTTTGTTTGTTCTTTTGTGCTATCATATGTGTGTTTATGACATTGTATAAAAAATGACATGTCTACTCAAACACACGTATCCACTAAAAACAATATTTCAAGCAATAAAAAATGTCAGATTAAGATAAAAGTCCATTAATTCTTTAGAAATTGCAGTAGCTATTAGTAACTATTGATGAATGTTATGATATAATAATAATAATAATAATAATAATAATGATAATAATAATAATAATAATCATTTATAGCCTTAAAAATATATCATTAATGGCATAATTTATTTTCAATAGGTGGTGTTTTTGTTGGGTTGTGAATTTCTAAAGTGACACAGCAGTCATTGCTTCTATCACCTGAAAAAAACAAATTGTTTTTGAGGAAATAAATTCCTTACTCCCCCAAATCTATCTATTCTCATTTTTTATTAAGATAGGGATTTCCACAAAAAATGCAATACTCAAGGTTTAAGATGAATTATTAGAAATAAAAAAAAAACCTTTCTTGAAGTTTTTATTTTAGTATTAATTTTAACCTAATAGATTAAATTTAATATTTCCAATAAGCAAAATTCATTTCTGTATTTCAAAAACTTATTTAAATTAACTGGAAGAAGCTTTTTATTTTTCTAAAATGGCTGATTAATACCATTTTTTTTTTTTTTTAGCTATCTTTCATTGAAATATTATTTTCTTTATGAAAATTTTGCAAAAATAAAATATACTTTTGTGAAACTAAATTTGAGGAATATCAACTGATTTAAAGTATAATTAATCTAATTTGAAATAAATATTATTTATTTTAAGTTTAAAATATCACAAAAATTCATTTTTTAATCTGACAGTAGCTGTTTTGATGTCTTGACAGCCTAATGACAGATTTACTGTCATTCTACAGAGTCTTTTTCTGAAAAACATAATTTAAGAAAATGATGTAAGCACCTTTTTTATGTAATTTTTCAAATATTCAGTAATTCTAAAAATTTAGAAAAATATTCTCTGTAATCTAATTTTTACTAAATTTAAAAAAAATGTTGATTATAAATTTATTATATATCACTCTTATTAATGTCATGTATGATTACCCATACTTACAAAAATGGAAATGTTTATACAGATACACAAAAATTCAAAATTCTTTTAGAAATATTTGTGTTTGATGATTTGTACTAAGTTTTTCGATTTATGATTAGCAAATATAATTTTCACTTAATACTATCAGCATCTAAAAGGCTGAAATTAATACAGAATTTTAAAAGATTTAAAACTTAATAAATGTTTCTTTTTAAAATTTACCAAAATGAAAACAGTTTCTGTTAAGTCATTACTCATTGAAATTTTTTTTTTCTGAAGACAATAGTGTCTTTTATATTTATAAAAGCAATTAAAAACTTTTCTAATTAAATAATATCATAGTTTTATTGTATTTATCATCTTTTATGATTCAGGGCAGATTTTTGGTAAATGGTGTTTCCATTTGACAAAAACAAATTCTTGATTTAAATTCTCTAACAAGTTCTGCTTTTAATTAATATAAATGTAAAGAGGTTGCAATTTTAATTTTTTAAAATTTCATAAAATTAAGTTGGTGTAATATGTAAAAAAGAAAAAAATATTTTTCCCAAGATTTTTAAAAAACCAAAAATTTCAAGAATAATTTAATTCATTTCTGAATAAATCTTGAAATTTTCATCAACATCTAACAATTATTTGATTTTTGTGATAATTTCCAAACCAACCTGTTTTTAAGATCAAAAAGGTGCTAAGAAGAAAAACATGACTTAACCAAAATTTTGAACATTCTAGAAAAGATTTTTAAAAAATTTAATACAAGAAAAAATACTTTGATCTTTTCTCTTAATAATAACATAAACATTTTGATGATATAACTTCATTTTTATCAAGTTTGGGGGCCTTTTTTTTATTTTTTTTTTATTAAGGTATACTCTTTTTAAGATAAAAAAAAACCCTATAGTTGAGTTGTGCTTAGCAAGATATTTCATGGTCTGTGAGATTTCAATTTGTTAGCCTCTAAACCTTGAAAATAACTTGATAAATGTTGTTTGAAATGGAACTGGAATGAAATTCAGTTAAAATTGTTTATGCACTAAAAATGATAACAAGACATTTGTAGTAGCAAAACAATTGTTGTTAGTCTGGCAATGAGGTGCAATGAAACATGAATCATTTAATGGTTGGTAAATACCATCTTTTGTTAGTTAATTAAAACAAAATTTTTCTCATTCTTATTCTATTACATATGGATAGGCAACAGTTTACAATTGTACTTCGGGAATATCTGACGGTGGTTGGAATGTAGTTTTTACTGAGAGACCTCAACTAACTTTCAAAAAAGAAGCTGTAAGTTATTTTATTAATTTTTAATATATTACTGTATATTTGCATGTATAAGGCGACTTATATATATAAGACGAGACTTAAAATCTAGGTAAGTTTTCATGATTTTATCTGATATCTGTGATATAAGATCACTGACCTTGCCCATAGGATGAAACTGTAAATGACTATGTTTATGATGACCTCTTTGCATTAGCTGATGGTGACCATAGTAAATTTGAAGGGTTTTAATTATGTAGGCAGATGTCGTATGATTTTTTTTCTGTAATGAAAAATAATGATTTTATAGCATTTTACATTATTTTGGTTAATCAACAAAACATTTATCATGTATATTATTGAGAAATAAAGTTTACATTGTTTATACTATTTACATTGTTTGGACTGTTGTCATATTCACAACATTTAGGTTGTATGTTTTGGCCCTCTTCAGGTGATTGGACTTTAGAACTGAACTCTTTATTTTGTTTGCTGGGGTAGGTTGTTCTTGTTACATGATCCATGCCTCTTTCAGATGTCTCAGTATCAGTTATCATTTTTACATCAACTCTTGAAGTTTTGTTCACCTTTGCTTCAGCCAGGTATTGAATCCAGTGATTTGACTTAAGTTGTGAGTTCAAACTTTGAGAGTTGAGTTAGAGACATAACTGATACTGAGACATTTGGAAGAAGCATGGCTTGAAGAACTAGAACAATCTACCCTGGTGAGGGAAATAAAGGATTTAGTTTGAAATTCCAATCACCTGAAGAAAGTCAAAGTGTACAATGGCTGAAACATTGTGAATATGATAACAAAGATAAGGATAACAGTTAAAACAATGTAAATAGTGTAAATAATTACAATGCCCTTTTCAGAAATATAGACAAATAAAGTTTGCATTTTATACTAAACTAGCAGTATAGCCTGGCATTGCTCAGGTGTAATGAAAGCTTTAAAACTAATCCATGGTCCTGGAGCTCAGATTCTTTGGACGTTGGCACAAAAGACTCAAAAGCAAAAGCGAAACCGTAGATCGAAAGAAAAATGAATGGATGTAAGTCAAATTTTGATTTCTAGTATTGATGTCAAATAAGTTTTTTGTCGCAAACTGAATTTTGAAGGCTAAATAAGTCTTCTGAGTAAATGGTATCATGGCTGAGATTAAGAACTACAATTATACCTACTTAGAGCCAAACCCGAAGCAAAAACCAAAATAAAATGGCTGAAAACCTGATTTTGATCAGACCCGATAGGATATTGGGATATCGCTTTCTAATATTGGAGTCAAATAAGTCATCCAAGGATAAACCAACCTAAGTAAGTTCATGAAAACTTATCGTACCCATTGGAAGTAAAATTGGAGAAAATGAGCCATATTGATGGCTGAATATTGGTTTTTGATCAGATTTGATAGAATATCGGGGGTATCGATTTCTGATATCAGGGAAAATGGGTCGTCTGAGAAGATCTAATGTTTGAGACTAAAAACTATAACTTTATCAAATCAGAGAAAATTCTACAGCAAGAATCACGATAAAAGGGCTGAAATCCTGATCTTGATCAGACCTGATCAATTTTCGATATCGGGGAGAAATCGGAAAAAATAAGTAGCCCATGACCTGACTGGAAGTCTAAAGAATATTTGTGTGCAGTTTGGTGAGATAAAAATCATGGATTTGTATAAAGGACATACAAACATCTTGCCTTTTATATATATATATATAGATGTTGTTATTTAACAACACTGGGATTATGAATTTTAATTAAAAATATAGATTGTATGTTATTTTAAATGTTATTTAACACTACTATGAGAAATATTGATTGGTGTGAATGCAGGCATAGCTCTGCAAATGGAGAACAAAAGATTTGTTTACGTTACTTGTGCATGTTACTCAGCAGAACTTTTTCAAATTGTTGTAATTGTTTCTTGAATATTGCATTTTAATTTGAAATCTAGAAATAAGTTTAATTACATTTACAAATATAGTAGAACATTATAATGTGAATTGTTTTAACTAGAAATATTTATTGGTGGTTACCATACTGAGAAAGTTGTTAGTCTACCGTGATCCATGGCATGAGTATACTAGCCTACTTAGCAGTACTGATACACCACAGGATTTCTGGTTAGTCTTTTGTAACTGCTGTATTAAATGAACCCCGAATTTTTAACATTTAAAGGTCACCTTATATGTAGAAATATATGGTATGTCTCTTGCTTTTTTTTAAAGCCCTCAGAAATGGAATACTAATTGCATTTTTTTCACATGCTTCTAGATTAAACTTATTTCTGTGGAATAACTTTGCACACTGTCTAAATAAAACAAAATCTTATCTAAGGCTCTTTTTCTTTTATGTCATGTCTCTTCATGACATTGGTGATCATGGCTCTCCACAACTTTCTATCCCTTGTAGCTCTTGGCAAGCTTTTGTATTTTTTTCTATCACTGCTAGTTCTGCTATCCATTTACACAAGTTAGGGAAGTTAATTACTGTTTCCTTATGCTGTTTTTGCCATCAATATCCTGTAGGTGTTGAATTCTTTAACCCCTCTTTCCTCACAATGTGTTCAGAAAATTAAACTGACTCTTATAAGAATATTTTAAGAAAACAATTTTAAGCATTAAAATGTATCTATGAATATTTACTTAGCTCTAAAATTAATAAGAAAAATATTTGCCTCTATATAGACAAGCATAAAAGATTGGTAAATGCTTGTCTTCTCTTGAATTCTGTATAAAAAAATTCTATAGTATCGAAGACGCAAATAAAGTAACTACTGTATTTTTCAGTTTATTTCTAGTTTTATTTTCAGTTATAAAAGTCTAAATATAAAGTATAATAGCATTTCACTGTTTTGTCCCAATGTGGTCAAACAACTAAATTTGGTATGTTTTCTACACCTACCGTCTGAAGACTTAGATTCAGTTTCAAGCCATCATTTGAACTATAAGTATATTCTAAAAACCCTTGGTTTAAAAGTGAACTGAAGAGTACTAAAATTCTCTGCAAGAGCTCTAAATTTTTAGCATAACATTAGACATTTACTTATTTTAATAATTATCAATGATTTACTTGTTTGGTTGGTTGGTTCATTTAACTAGCATATCAACTTTTATTAGGTCATTTAATGCTGAAAATCGTTTTGATTTGTTTTATTTAGTTTATTTGTTTTATTGTTTTTGTTTGTTCAAGATTCGTTGGGATTTGTTTATAAGGGCAAGGTCCCCAAGTCCTATCCTGTCATTTAACCCATAACTGGAGGGAAGGGACGGATTAATACCTTTCCCAAGGATATCAGTTTCTCTTTCCGAGCCGATATCCACTGCACCAAAACACACATCCACCACTATACGCTTACAGCACCTGGTATTCCCAAGTGGTTACCCATCTAAGTACTGACCAGGCTCAACATTGCTTAACTTTGGTGATCGAGCGAAAACCATTGTATTCAACGTGATATGGCCGTAAACCTGATTTACTTGTAATCAATTAAAAACAATGAGCAATCACAAATAATTTGCATTTATTGTAATTTATATTATACAAGTTATATTGAAAATATATCATTCCACAACCCCTTCCCTAGCATTGACATGTATATATTTTTATCAAAAATGCCTTTTTTAGACATGGACAAATAAACTAATCATCTAGAGATGTGTTTATATGTCAATCTTGGTTCTTTTTATGTCCTCCTGAGATTGAAATCGGTCCAATTGTCAACTCATCCATCTGGTAGAAGTCTTAGCCACCACTTATATGCCTCAGTTTTTTTAGTTACTATATTAGAAACAAATAAAAAAAAAAATGTCTGAAAATGAAACGTTTTTCTTAAAATAATTGGTAGGTGAGGGTGTTAAGAGTCAGTTGCTGTCTTTCAGTGTTTTTATGTGACCTAATGATAGCCAGGTTTTAATATTGCTTGATTTCTGGTTGTTAAAGAATAAAACTAAATATTTTGAGGGTTGGGGTTTTTTGACACTTTTTTTACTGACTTGCGAAATTGATTTAAAATCGTTTTCTATGGTCATCTAGTTCTTTTTATTGTTTTGGGGATACAATTTGATTTGTGTGTGTATAAGTAAGTTTGTGAGAGCATTTTTGATTTTGTCTTTATGCTTTAAAATTGTTTTTTATGGGTCATCTGGTTCTTTTTATTGCTTTGGCAATACTATTTGAATTTGTGTGTGTGTGAGAGCGTTTTTGAGGAGGTATGGTGGACTAATGCCTTTTTACTTATATTGAAGAATTGGAGAGCTGAGTTTGATTTCCAGTCAAGAGTTCATCACATTCATTTACATACTAATACTCTTGAGAAAGGCATGAATCCATCTCTCCTCCACCAGCTATCGGTAAATAGCATGACAGACAGGTTTCTACAGCCTTCAGGGGTAGCCAGTCAAGGAGTAGGAAAAACTCTCAATTTAAAAACTCCAACTCTGAGTAAATAGGAGAGCAGTCTGTAGTCGTTATTGGCAACCATACAAGGAGAAGGACAACTCTGAATTCAAATTCAAAGCTGGAATCTCTAAGAGAGTCTGATGTCATGTTTCTTTCCTGTGATGATGACTGTGCCAAGTGTATTAGCCTTTGCCTTTCCCTTAGATGACAATGTGGAAAGGGACGACATGCTTCGGGTGCAAACCCATGGTCTCTCAAGAGCGTCAGATGCCAATGATATATATATACATGGTGTGATGGATGAATTGTCATCTAGATTACTCATAAAAAAGTAATAATACTGACATTTTATTTCAACAGATATATTGGGTTGTCTGGAAAGTTCATGTCAATTATTAATCGTTTATGTTCTAACACGTTCAAACACATCAAATTTATCAACCAATATAATATTCTTATATTTCTAATTAGAGCACACTTCAAACTATCTCTTGAGAAAGAAAGTTTAAACTTATTTCATGTCAATTTTGCATCCCAATGAAAATGTGTTGTGGAGTAGTTTTCGCACTGAAGGTTGTAATCGTGCTATGTCTGTTGCTAATCGACTTAATGCACCCAAAATAATAGGAACTTGGTAATCTTCCACTGTAAGCTGACTCTTTGTATTCAGCTAATATCAACTGCCTAGTAGTTCTACTGAACTCCAGTAAAGCTCTAAACAACTCTTTAGAACTTCTAAGAACTTCCCAAGAACTTCTTGAGTTAACATCCTGTTAACTCTTATTAATATAGGAGAGAGAGTCCATTATCTGAGGAATAGGTGTGTTTCACCATAACAAAATGGAAAATTATAAGGTTTATTTTAGACACTTGATGCTTTTTTGTTACTGTAAAGGCAAAAATGCCTTGTAAGCAACAAAAAGATATGTGCTGCGTATGGTGAAAGTGCTCTAGCTTACAGAACTATGCACAAGTGGTTCACTAAGTTAGAGTTGGTAATTGTAGCCATGTCGATAAAGAACACTCAGGTAGACTCCCCACTACAGATGACAACCAAATCATAACACTGAGAATAATCTGCATTACACAATGCTGGAATTGGCAGAAACACTCAATTTATCAAAATCCACCATCCTTGAGCACTTACTGAAGCTTGGGTACTCAAATTGATATAATGTTTGGGTACCACATGATCTAAGTGAAAAGAATCTTTTGAATTGCATTTCTATCCATGATTTGCTGTACAAATGCAATGAAAATGCACCCTTTTTGAAACAAATTGTGATGGGTGATGAGAAATGGATAGTTTATAACAAGGTTCAGTGAAAAAGATTCTGAAGTAAGTGACATGAGCCAACTTTAGCCACCCCCAAAAGTAGGTCTTTATTCTAAAAAAAGTAATTCTATCTGGTGGTATTGAAAATGTATCCTGTACTATGAACTTCTGTCAAGTAATCAGTCAATTGATTCAGAAAAGTACTGCTTGCAACTGAATAAATTAAAGGTAACAAGTCAAGAAAAATACCCATAATTAGTGAACAGGATAGGTTGTTTTTCATTGGGATAATGCCAGACCTCACGTTTTTTTGGGGACCCAGCAAAAATTGTTGCAGATTGAATGGGAAGTATTACCCCACTCACCATATTCACCAGACATTGCACCTTCAGATTTTCATTTATTCAGGTCCTTGCAAAATATTCCTAATGATAAAAATTTTAATTCTTTGGATGCCATAAAAAAACACTTTAATGAGTTCTTTGCCAAGAAATGATAGGAATTCTGGGAAGATGGAATCTTTAAGTTGAGGGCAAAATGGAGAAAGGCTGTGTAACAAAATGGTTTATATTTAGTTGAATAAATATTTAATGGCATAATTTTGTTTTGTGTTTTAATTTCCTTTAAAAAATTGGCATGAACTTTATGGACAACCCAATATTGACTTTAAAATATTGCAGAAATGCATTTTTTAACCTGACAGTTGCTATCTTGATATGTTGACAACCTGATGACGGATCTACTGTTGTTTTTCAGAGACTTTATTTGATTGAATTTAACATGATTTTTAAGTACTCGGTAATCTTAAAAATTTAGGAAAAAATTCTGTCATCTAATGTTTTGAATTTTAGAAATGTTGGTTTTTTCCATCAATGATTAGTAAATATAGTTTTCACTTAGTAATAATAACTAAAAAGCTAAAATACAGAATTTTAACTTAAGGAATTTTTCTAATTAAAATAAAAAAAATGAAAACAAATTATTAATAATAATAGTCTTCTTCTAATTTCAGTACATTGGCAGTCATGGCTCTCTGCAATTTCTTGTCCTTTGTAGCTTTTAATAAATTGTCTTTTTGTTATCTCTTCCAAACCTTGCTCCATTTATTCAAGTTTGACAGGTAGGTTAAGCGTGATTTTCTTCAGTCTTGTGAATATTCAATTTTACAATTCTCCTTTTCTCATTATGTACCCTAGAAATTACAACTATCTTCTTTCTTGTAATAAGTATAAGTGTCCTTTTTGTTTTCATTCTCTAATACTTCATAGTCCAGCACATGTTCAATCCATGGTATTCTCGGTACCCTTCTCTGAAACCACATTTCTGCTGCTTCAAGTCTCTTCTTCATCTCCAGTTAAAGGAAAAATGGAGAAAGGTTGTTCAACAAAATGGTTCATATTTAGTTGAATAAATATTTAATGGCATAATTACGTTTTGTGTTTTAATTTCTCTTAAAAAATTGTTATGAACTTTCTGGACAACCCAATATTTACCAAGATTACACAAAAATATTTTGAAATTCTAAAGAGTAAAATTTATTTAATAAAATTGGCATTGGTATCAACCACATTGCCAGATATAGTGTCTTCTAGCAGTCACCCTCTTGACCCAGAGCAGCACTACCTACTCAAGGCACTTGATGTAGGTTTCTGTGTTATGTCTGAGACCCTGTGGGAAGATAAATGGAAGCATAACATCACCATCAGTAGTGATCATTCGAAACTCCTTTGTAATCACTATTAGACTCGTCCAACTCTTTCTGAATCCTCTGCTCTCAGATTGACACCCAAACATATGTTGGTATTGAAGTTTACAGCAGAAATACTAAGCATGCCCCAATGTTGTGGCAGTGAATTGCATCATGGTGCTTTTTTAATTGACAGATGGTGCCCAACTGACTCTACTAAACTGTGCAATGGGTAAATTGTTGCTATTTTAAATTTTTAATTTTATGTATGTGCAGTGTTTGATTTTGTTGACTTATGAATTTGATCTTTACTGGATGTACCATACTCGGAGTCTTGCGGAATTCTAAGTTAAGCTTCTTCTTCTTCTATGTGCCCTGTCCTTTCAGGACGTAGGCAGTCATGGCTTTCCATGTCTCCCTATCCCTAGTGGCTCTTAGCACACCTTCTGCTGTTGCACCAGGCAACCCTTGTGCCGTCATCCACCTGATTAGTGCCTTCAATCCACTGCTTTCCCCTATCTAGCCTGTTAGTATCAGGTTCTTCAAGCCCTCCTTCTTCATTGCATGTCCCAGGAACTTCAGCTGTCTCTTCCTGATGCTCAGTATTAATTTCCTTTTCATTTCCATCATTTCCAAAACCTCATTATTCCTCACATGCTCAATCCGTGATATTCACAGCATCCTTCTGTAGAACCACATTTCAGTTGCTTCAAGTTTTTCCTTCATCTTTGATGATATTGTCCAGCATTCACTGCCATATTGAAGAACTGACATCACCTAGCAATCTAGTACTCTCTTCCTTGTTTCTAGCGAAATTGTCCTGTTTCTTAATACTTTGCTCAACTTCTGGAATGCTTCTTTCGACATGCCAATTCGCCTTCAGATCTCTGTGTTTCACTTTCCGTCTTCTATCATAACACTTTCCAGGTATTTAAATTTTTGTACTTGCTCAATTTTAGTATCCACGACCTGTATTTAGCATATTGGGCTTCTTTTTTTTACTGATGACCATGCATTCAGTTTTCTTGCAGTTTATTTGTAGTCCTTTCTTTTCAATCTTTTCAGCTACCTGTATCATCTGCGTACCTTAAATTGTTTCTTTTTGGTCAGTAAAGTGACATATAATCATATATAATGATAATAAAAGTTATATAATGAGCTAATAACAACAAAAGAAATATGAGGATATCAGTCCGAACAAACTTGGCTGAAATGCTTCTCTCAATTCTAATTTTTATACTAACATTTATTGTTTGTGTATCTTTTGCTTGTTGTTCCTTACACATTAACAATTATGCAAATGGAAAGCAATAATTTTAAAACCTTTTTAAATTTGCCTTTTGTTCTCTTGATATCAACTAATTCATTTTCACTTTTTGTGCACATTTCTCTGCTAATACTCTATTGAATATTCTATGTTTTGTGATATGCATGAGCTTATTATTTGACTTGTTAATGTTTATGCATGTAGCAAATATAAAATTTGCACAGAAACTTGACCATTTTATCCATGCAGGTAAATAAAAAATAAAGGTGAGGATGAGGTAATATCTAAATCTATCTATCTATCTATCTATCTATCTATCTATCTATCTATCTAATCTAAATCTAAATCTAAACTTATTTATAAATGAAACTTTGTGTGTGTGTGTCCGTTACCTATAGACTCCGAAATGGCTGAACCGATTTTCTTGAAAATTTACACAGTTGTACTATAAATGTTTGCAAGTGTTCTTAGCTAGGTTTTGTATCGAGGTACCCCTGATAAATATCGATAATCGAAAAAATTGTGGTATAGAAGGAGTGGTCTGATTTTAATCAAATTTGATACACTCATAGACAAAGACATAAGAAACGATATTCAGAAGTTTCAAGGTTGCAGTTCTTACAATAGTGCAAAAAATTGATATATATATATATATATATATATAAAAGGCAGATGCTTATAGTATGACTGTAAATTTTCAAGAAAATCCGTTCAGTCGTTTTGGAGTCTGTAGGTAATGGACACACACACACACACACACACACACAGACCAAGTTCCATTTATAAATAAGTTTAGATAGATAACTGAACTTTTGGTGATTGCCTTACTTGGTTTCTGTTGTTCAATCCTCTGCAATTGAAAAATTTGAAATTCTATCATGGTTGCCATAGTTTTTCAGCATTTTTGATAAGATCAAAGTGTAGCATCTGTTCTTATCAGCTTGCTCCATTTCTTTCTTCACTTCTTTCTTCCTTTCATTTTATCACTGAAACCAACTAATATCTATTCGCCTCATGATCAAAACAGAATAGTTCATTAGTTATGAGGTATTGGCAGGGCATAATGGTCATGTGAACTAATAAAGGAACATGCACAATTATAATTGGATATTATTGTAGTTTGAAAAAATAAAAACCTTACCTCAAGGATGTCTGTGCATAAAGAGAATCTCATGGGGAAGCCATATTGTTTTTATGCCAACAAATTGATGCAAAATCATGGCAACCATGAGATTTGAGGAGATATAAATATGGCTGCTAAGTAGATCTCAGGAGGAGCATTCTTGTGTTTGAGACTACTAATCTACACACTCTTTGGGAAGAACTTTTTTGCGTTTGGTGTTTGAGACTATTCATCTACAATTATATAACTTGAATACTTACTCATACATACAGTAAAATTTTTAGATAATTTTTTGCAGGTCTTATGTTCTTTTTTTATAGTATATAGATTCATGGTATGTGCATGTATTATGATTCTGTGTTTATAATAAACTATAATTCAGCAATGAAAAATGAATCAAATTTTAGCAGAAATACTTTTCATATTTTCACTTTGATTTTCTAGATTTGGTATGATCCCAATATTCTTTTTGAAGCTTGGGACTTTTTTATTCATGCCTCAAATACAGTAGACACCGCCCTCTTCAGGTATGTACTATTGTTATGATTTGTAGAAAATCTTCCATTAGAATGCTTTATATAAACCTCTGCATGTTAGTTTGTAAGGAACAGCTGCATGTTATCAGATATTTCTGGCAAACAAATAACACAATATTTATATGCAATATGTATCTGTTTTTGCCTGAAATGAGCCATTAAATTGCAAATGTTTTATTTACCGTCAAATTGATTAAATAGTATTAAAAAACAGATTTTTTTTTTTAAATATTAAAAATATTAATTACACTGTTGTGGGTTATACTGATTAAATGTTGGCTTTCTTTTTGTACTCCATTTATATATATATATATATATATATATATATATATATATAATGATACCAAGTCTGTAAACAGAGAGGATAATCTAAAAATATCTATTTAATATAAAATATTTATGATCTAGTTCTATATAGAGAGCTCAGTGGATATTATCCAGAGTAATATGATATACCTAAAGGAAAACTCAAAATGTCATCTAAAATTATTATAAACTATAATCTATTTTGATATTTAAGTTTTTGCCCATCTCTTCTGACTGCTGAATACATTTGCTTTAATTTAATCAGAACATTCAAAAAAGGGGAATCCAAGCAGCATGAGCCAGAAATGAATTTTTTTTAGTATTATCATGTTAGAGCCATAAAAGGTAAAGGGGTGAGAGGTGAACTGTTCATCATTTAAGTATGGTGATTGGACAGGACATGTCACCACAAAGTGAAGATATACACATACCCACCCACATGTACACATATACAGTGTACATATACACATATATGCATACATATGCAGTGCCACTTATAAGTTTACAATATTTCTTATACAGTTACATTAATTAAATTTTTACTGTTCATAGAACATATAGTTTATTTAGTCAAACAATTTGATATTTAAAAAAAGACTTCAAAAAAGTATCCCTTGAAGAAAAACTGGTAAATTTTCATTGTAAGTCCCATCGCTTTTCCCTTTCAAATTTATCCAAAATAGCATTATCTCTGTGCAAATGTATATACTGAATTCAAATCAACTGTTAGTCATTGAAGAAACTTACTTTTTTATCTAAATGTCCATAAAAAAATCGAACTATATCTTGCACTTTTTCTCTCCTGTAACTTTCACAAAGTCATGTAATTAACTGTAGAGTGATGGACTGCACTGTGAACGAATTTTGGCAAGTTTTTTGTCTATTTTTCTTCATTTACTGATACTTTCGATGATGTACTTCTGGAAATTAAAGTAATGCGCTATTGTATTTCTATGCTTGTTACTCTCATAACGGGAAGTACATCGCCGGAAGTTTCAGTAAGGGAAGAAAATCAGCCAAAATTCGACAAAAAATTCTGCCTATGTAGAACGTCATTCTGCAGTTAATTACATGACTTCGTGAGAGTTACGGGAGAGAAAAAGTGTGAGATATAGTTCGTTTTTTGTTTATGGACTTTCAAAGCAAAAAAGGTAAATTTCTTCAATAGCTAATTGTTGATTTGAGTTCAGCATGTATACATTTGCACAGAAATAATGCTATTTTGGATAAATTTGAAGGGGGAAAAGCCGTCGGTACCTAAAATGAACATTTACCGAAAAACTGATATTTAGTAACTCAAAAGTTTACAACACATTTTTTTTTTTTACCACGGCTTTTTTTATAAAAATGTTTAAATTTTACTAGAATGTTCCAAATTAGGATGCGGTTGCTTTTTAAAACATTTCAGATTAATTTTATGATTAATTTTAGGAATAATTAAAAGTATTGTGTCATTGTTTTTCTGTCAACAGCCCTTTAAACATTGACAAAATTGGGAAAAGCAAAATAATTGATAAAAAAATCTGTAAATATATTGTTGACCTCTGGACAACTTGAAACCAAGTTCTCCTATCATTCTGAAGATGAGATTCTGATCTCGAAATATTAATGAATAATAAGTAGGTAATACCTAACACCTTCTTTACCTTCCTTTATTATACTAAACGCATTGTGATAGCCTTCAAATACCTACCAATACACCTTTATATATACAATTCTTCAAGCAAATTACAAAACTCTCCAGTAAAAGTTTAATTAAACTCTGTTAGAAATACCTAAAGAAACATTTTTTGTAATGTGTTGTAAACTGTTGTGTGGCACAGTATATATTATGTACGTATATACATATACCTAGTAGTGTGTGTATATATATATATATATATATATATATATATATATATATATATATATAAAACATAGCACACTTGGTATACAATCCAGGTAAATTCCGATAGAGACGAACTCAAGAGAACTCAATGTTAAATTCATTTATTTAATTTAACAGAGTAATATAATTTATAAAAGATTTTAGATTATTACAATGGGTAATACATATTTCACTGCGTCATGATGTTATTATCGCAGCTCGTCAGACCCAAATGGTACAACAGTTGGTCCTTAAAAATATCCCCCCCACCAAAATTCCTTTTCTTTTATTTTATTTAATGTACACACTCACATGTCCATATTAGAATAGACATTTGTAACAGTTAATTACGAAAATTCCTCGCTCATTTGAAAAGAACCCCAAAGAAAAGAGGAAAGCAAGGATAAAGAAAAGATAGACGATTGATTAATGTAAAGAAGAGAAAAAGAAAAAAAAGAAAAAGGGGAAACAGAAAAAACTGAATGGAAAGCAAGAAGAGAAAAAGAAAAGACAAAGAGATACAATAAAAGGAAATACAGTATCACAATAAATAAATTTTGACACCATTTATTGTAACTGCGTCTCAAACCTCCTAACTGTTCTCTTAGAAAAACATTGAAAAATTTAACTATGAAATTTAATTTAAAATATACTGGGATATATTTATGGTACAAAAAAATTGTACATCATAATTTTAATACAATTTGAAAAAATAACTACTCTTACTATTATTTTAAAAATTAATGCTAATTTAAAAAATAGTGTTAAAATAATTAAAAATACTAAAATTAAAAAATATAAATATAGAAACAGGAAAAAATTAGATAAACCTAACAGAAGGGGGAAATACGCAAAAAGCAGGAAAGAGAAAGGGAGAAAACATAGAATGGATTTTAAAATAATTAAAAAAACAAACAAACAAAAAAAAACACTAGTTTGAAACCAACATATTCATATTCACTCATATTTATTCTAAGAAACGTGACAGTGGCTTTACCCTTGAATTAAAATATACCAACTGTAAGGAATATTTATGGTGAAAAATAAATCATACATCCTAACATAAATTACATTATAATCACTGGTAGTAATTTATTCTAACTATAGTTAAAATAATAACTCCCAATAAGAAAATATAATTTATTAAAATACAATCTTAAAAAATATCGTAAATACTAGCAATACTAATAATAAATAATAATAATAAAAAAGATAATAATAATAATAACAGATAAAATAATAAAGTGATAACAAATATATATATACACACATCTATATATGTATTCATATATACACATGTATATATCAAACAAAATTTCTCTAAGATGTAATGATAATTATAATAAAAATAAGAATAATATTAATAATAATAATATTACTACTACTAATATAATAATCATTCTATCATAAAAGAAGACAAAAGAAATTACAAAAATACCTATAAATATAATAATTATAAAAAAATGAAAATAAAAATATAAAAAGCTTTTGCTGTCAACTAATATTAACCTGATGTGGAAAATTTAGCTGTAATATGATATTAATATACATGTAAAAATTTAACATTGAAATTTAATTTAAAATATAATGGGATATATATTTACAGTACAAAATTTAATTGTGCAACATAATTTCAATACAATTTGAAAAAATAACTACTCTTACTAGTATGGATGTGTGTTATGGTGCAGTGGATATCGGCTCAGAACGAGAAATCGGGGAGTCGAGTTCAAATTCCAGTTGAATTCATTGCATTCACTTATGCGCAAATACCCTTGGGAAAGGTATTAATCCATCTCTTCTTTCCAGTTATGGGTTAAATAAAGGACAGATTGGGTTCTATAGCCTTGGCTGGTAACCAATCTACCACAGAAAGCAATGGCAACCTATTGCGGGATAATCTTCTGCCCAGTCAGTCATGTCTCTTTCGAGACATGATCGCCCAAGCATGTTTCACGTATGGCACTTAACTGACTGACTAGTATCCTAGAAATTCCTACTGATTTTTAAAAAAATTCAGTTAAAATAATTAAATCATTAAAAAATAAAAATGAAACGTTAGAAAGATAAACCTAAAAAGAAGGAGGGGGGAAAATAAAAAGAAAAAGATAAAAAATTAGAACATTATAAAAAAGAATTTTAATTAATTTAAAATAAACTTCCTATATCAAACCCATGTCTATTACATTAATATTTATTCTTAGAAATGTGACATGGTATTTCTTCTTAAATTAAAATAACCAATTATAGGGTATATTTGCAGTGAAAAATAAATCATAAATCATACATCCTAATATAAATTACAATATAATTATTAGTGGTAATTTATTTTAAATAAAGTTAAAATAATAATTCCTAGTAAGAAAAATTAAATAAAAAAATTAAAATATAATCTTAAAAAACACCTTAAATAATAATAATACTAATAATAGACAATAATAATAAAAAAATTATAATAGAAAATAAATTTGTAATAATATATATATATATATATATATATATATATATATGTGTGTGTGTGTGTGTATCAAACAAAATTTCTATTAAACGTTAATAGTGATAGTAATAATAATAATACTTATTCTATAAAAAATGAGGAAAAAGAAAAATGAACTTAGAAAATACTTATAAATACAATAATAAAAATAAAAAAAATTAAATCACAAAAAATTAAAAATAACAAAAATTAAAAAAATCAAAACCACCTTTGTTGTAAAATGATATTAGCAGTACATTCCAGAATTTTTCAAAATAAACACTTTTTTAAAAATTAAATTAATGTAAATGAATATAATTTACACTAATTCAAATCACAATCAGGATTTATCTAGACTAGGTAATATATATATATATATATTTTTTTTTTTTTTTTTTACAATCACCAAAAGTGTAAATGCAATGTAAGTTGCCATCTTTGATCTCCTTCCATTATATATATATATATATATATATATATATATATATATATGTGTGTGTGTTACCTTCCCTCTACAAATATGGACTTGGCTATCACTCAACATCTACTAGAGAATATAGCGTGTGCCAAGTCTTATAAGAAAGAGTGGTTCAAAATTATACATAGATCTGGTTTCAATCATCATTTAAAGATTTTGGAGTCAGTCTCTATAGCAATATGGAAACTTCTTTGCCAGCAGAACGATTTTGTAAAGTCTCTGAATTTGTTTGGGAATATTTTATTTTAATTGTTCCTTGCTAATTACTTACATGGGAATTCCCTTCTCCTCATTATAAGTATATATATTCATATGTATATTCATTTTATTGATGCCCTATTTTTTTTTTTTGCTCTTCATTTTCATTGTTACTGTTCTTTTCATTTAAATCTTGGGTGAAAGAGCCTTAGAGACTAACAATAAATTCCTTGTTTTTAAAATAACATACCAATTTTGTACCTTTAAACAAATATATATTTAATGGTGGCTGTTTTAGTGCTAGTAGGTAGAATTACCTACTCAAATTTGACATGATTCTTTATAATCTTTCTGGACACCTGTGTATCTTGGAAAAGGGAAAAATAACTTACCTCCTGGAACAAAATACACTTATGTGTTTGGCTTGTAAGATACTTAGAAGAAAACAGCTGATCCAAAAACTACAATTTAAGAAAAACCTAATCTTGTTAGCTTTGAGAATTTGTGAGACAAATTTGTGGCTTATGCAAATTTCTCGGCTTCAGCCATTTGATAAAAGGGTATGAGTGAGAGAACAGCCAAGGTCAATGAGTCGAGTGGTTATGTTTTGCATGTGAAGTTTTGCAGTAGTCTTCCTTATTGTGATTGAATAAAGATTGGGTACAGCTGGTACTCTAAACAGACATACTTTTTTGCAATAATTAACAGCAGAATTAAAATCATAAAATCCCAGCATCTGAAATAATACCATAGAACCATCTTAGACCATCTTCCACATAGACTACATTACAAATGATGTAGCTTAAGATACCATCAGACAAGAAACAGGTTTTTTTTTTTTTAATCAACTATCATGAAGAAAATGTTGAAATGATATGGACATAATGAACCGATAATTTTTCTGATGCCATTCTAAAAGGTTCTACCTTAGTCAAAAGAAGAGGTAGACAGAGGAGAAAAATTAACTGTCATTGAAGAGAGTGGATGATTATTCACAGAGACTCAGATATTGGTATGCAACATGGAGGGGGCTGCTCAGGTACTCAGCTATGACTTTACCAGGATATAATGATTTTGATGTTTTGGAAAAACAATATTGAGAATTACGTAAAAATTTAAAAAAAATATAAATAGGTATGCAATTAATTAGGAGTTTAATTTGTTTCTAGGTAAGTATTTACCCGTGGTATATTATCTGATTTTAACAATATTTTTTCTAATTAAACAATTATCAAGTAATTATAAATGTCTGATGCTTTAATCACAAATCAACGTATTGTTTAAAATTTTTATTATAGGTATGACCTGGTGGATGTAACACGAAATTGTCTACAGATTTTAAGCTCTTATTATTACAAGCAACTTATTGTTGGTTATGACATAAACGACTACAATATGGTTTTGTAAGTAATTTTATGGAATATTGGATAGTTTCTTGAAAATAATTATAATCAGTTCTATTGGGCATTTCATGTATTCTATAATGTGCAGCAATTAAGTCATTATTTTATTAACATATTGACCCCAGATCACAGGAGACCTTTTGAGTCTTGCAGTGTTGATGTCTATTTGGGTAAGAACTATTTTGTGAGCACATGGAAGTGCAACACCTTATTAGGCAGGTGGCCATAACTTTTTGCACATCATAGGGACTAGACTCTAAAGGAAACATTAAGGTCATTCTTGATTGGGTAAGTACTGTGACCAACATCTTATTTGACTGGTGGCCATATTTTTTTAATACCCTGGCACTAGATTCTAAAGGAAACCTGGAGTTCATGCCTGATCAGATAAGAACTGTCTTGTTGGCACACACATGACCTGCACTTTATTTGGCAGGTGACGTTAATGTTTATAATATACTGGCTCAAGATTCTAAAAGTTACATTGAGGTCATGTCTGATCAATAACTATTTCATGGGATCAACACTTTATTTGGCTGAGGGTCATATTTTGCTTCCTCAGCATATGAGCAATGAATTTCTTTTCCAGTTATTGCTACATATAAAACAAAGACTGTATAGAAAGTCAGAGCGTTATTACATTTTTTGGTTGCAATTTTTATTATTAATTCTTAAAACAGAATGATAAAGTCAGTGTCTATGAAAGATGAATTCCCAATGTTATTAGTATGTGACTTTGTTCCATTGGATACAACTTTATTACAAATTTTGAAGTTTGATTTACTGATACCAAAAATCTGTGATCCAGTATATTGGATAAAAAGAAACAATATTACGATGTAGTAAAACTAGTAATAAAACAAGAACAAAGACCACAAATCGCTACCAAGGCAATACCGATATCATCTCAGCGATTAGCAAGAGATGATTATTTACTATTATTTTAATGTTTTTGAAATCTAAAATAATGATCTTGTCTTTATAAAATAATTATGAGTTTATTAAAATTAATGATTTTAACTAGTGCTGCTTATTTTCTAAGATGATAGCTTATTTTTAGTTAAATTTAACTTTCATATCTAACAAGCATTTTCTTTTCACATTTATTTTGCTATTGTTGTTGAAGATGTGTATATTAAAATTGTAGAAGAGCTTGTTTTTACTTCTTAATATCTATATTTTGACTTTTTTTTGTATTTTATCATTTTTTTTGTTTGCTTTTGGCTAATATTAAATTTATATTATAAATAATAATAATAATGGAAAAATAGTGCATTCAGAAAATGTAATGATATAAAACAATCTAGGGGAGGTAATTCAGTATTTGGCATGTGAAACACAAAAATATTAGTGAAAAAAAAACAAAGAAACAAAAATAATCCAGAAACTTTATCCTGTACCAGATTGATCCCAAAATCTAATCAGTTTGTGCCAGTCATGAGGCCAATCATCCCTGAAAGTTTCATCTGAATCCATCCAGTGGGTCTTGAGATATTTTGACCATGTTCAGACAAACAAATGTGACTGAATACAATACCTCCACCTTAAGATGGCAGTAATAATCAGAAAGAAAACTGCATAGACTTAGTGTGTTATGATGAAAAACAACAATACTAAGTTGGTTTTTATCTAAATTTCTCAGATAGGCAGTTATCATACTTTACATTATTTATAACCAACTAATAATGAGATGGAGTGAAACTCTTAATAAAATTATAATAATAATGATTACCTTTTGGAATCAATAATGTAGAGAATTTTGACCCAGTGTGTTGTGATAAATAGCCACAATAGTAAGATGGAGTGAAACCCTTAATAAAATAATAGTAATAATGAAGAGTGTTGTGATAATTAGTAACAATAAGAAGGAGTGAAATAATAAAATAATTGTAATACTGAAAAGTGTTTTGACTTAGCGTTATGTTAATAGTAATGTTTTTCTTTTAGACTGGTTGCCAACCAAGGCTGAAGATTTCTGTCTGTCATTTTATTTAACCAATGCTTGGGGTGAGAAGAGCTAGATTTATCTTATTTCTGTGCATTTGTTCAAAAATGAATCTTGGGTGAAATTTGAACTCTGCTCGCCTATTTCTCGTTCCGAGCCACTGGCCACCCATATATCCTTATTAGATCATTAAATTAAAAATTTATGACCCATCAGAAAATTTAAATAGAAAAGCTGAAATTTTAAAGGTTTCTGCAAGTGTATGATAAATTTAACAGCTGGATAAGAGTCAAGACCACTCTGCATTGTCCACTTGATTTTACACTACCATTCTTGAAATCTACATAGAAGATCAGGACATTTTCTGTGAGTGTTCCCAATAAATCACTTTTAACTAATTTCTAAAAAGAAAAGAAACAATGACAAAAACTGCAAAATACTTATTTGAGATTTCACATTGAAGACTAGAGTAAAAGCAGATTAAAAAAATTACTAATGTTTCCAGGTTCTATGGACAACAGTAAGAGACATTGGTCCATGTCCCTTATTTTTATGAGCTTGCATTAAAAAAAAAAATATGTAGTGTTAAGTTTTTATGGTAACTGATAATTTGTTGTGTACAACTTAATCACAATCTTCTTGAGTCATGTCACTTCCAGATGTCTGAGTTATCTCTAAGTTATTTGTTCACCATTTCTGTAGCCAGATATTGAACTCACAATTCTTTGGGTGCAGTGGATAAAAACGTTGGTTAGATCCAGTGACTTGACTCAGGAGTTGGGAGTTTTCTGGTAAATACTTAGATTTATAAAAAAATTTGGTATTATAAGTTTCTACCTGTAATTAATGCCTTCTGTTCCAAAAAGTGAGGATATCAAGTACTATAATACAAAAATAATTCTCTCTAAAACCAGTTTATATTTATTACTGTCATTTTAAGATGAAATAAATAAATTTGCGTATATTAACACAAAAAAAAATTTACATTGCAAGAAAGGATAGAGTAGTTCCATCTAATATACGGGTGCTGTGACAATGTTAGCAAAAGGCAACTGATAAATTAATGTTATATTCTATTATTAACTAACTAGCAGTATAGCCCAGCGAAACCGTAGACTGAAAGAAAAATGAATGGATGTAAGTCAAATTTTGATTTCCTGGTATTGATATAAAATTTTCTGCACTATTGTAAGAACTGCAACCGTGAAACTTCTGAATATCATTTCTTATGTCTTTGTCTATGAGTGTATCAAATTTGATTAAAATCGGACCACTCCTTCTATAACCCGATTTTTTCAATTATCGATTTTCGAGATTTATCGGGGGTACCTCGACACAAAAGCTAAGAACACTCGTAGATGCTTATAGTACAACTGTGTAAATTTTTAAAAAAATCGGTTCAGCCGTTTTGGAGTCTATAGGAAACAGACACACACACACAGGCATACACACACACACACGCAGACAAAGTTCCATTTATAAATAAGTTTAGATAGATAGATTTAGATATTTGTTGCCAAAACTTACTATTTGGGATTAAGATTGAAAGAAAGTGAACACCAGAAAGTTAATTATAATTATTTTACAGAATTTAGTCATTTTTCTCACTGAGTATGTTTCCTGATGGATGTGATAACTTTAAGCACTAATAGATATATGACAACTTCAAATTTAGTTTTGCTCATAATAATTATAAACATGTCATCAAAGAGACTAAGTCATTATTTACTGATAGAATGAGGCACTGTATAGCTAACAAATTTAGTTCTTGAAACTAGTGTTGGCTCTGTAGTAGTGTGTTAAATAAGAGTATAATATCTGCTGATAAAACAGAATCTTTTGCTTGTAAATTCTCTTCTAATTCTACTCTTGACTCATTTGGAGTATTTTTGCCTAACTTTCCACTTAGAACAAAGTCTCTATTGTGTAATATGCATATAACTCTGACCATAGCTAAACTAGATACCCACAAAACATGTGGACCTAATGATATCCCTGTAAAAGTCCTTAAGAAATGTGCTCTTGAACTAGCTCCTGTTCTTTTTAAACTCTACAATAAATGTCTCGTTGCTTCTTGCTTTCCTGCTTGTTAAAAATTGTCTTTTATAGTTTCATTCTTTAAGATCTTTGGATCATTCTATCTATTGGCCTATTAGTTATTTACCACTTTTTGGCAAAGTACTGGACAAAGAAATGAAGAAATGTGTTTTGGGATACTGCCAGTTCTCCGAAAGAGTTCTCCTGGTCAAACTGAAAGGGAGACCATTCAACATAGCCATTGTAGTCATCTATGCACCAACAATGCAAAACACTGAGGAATAGAATCTTTTTACTCCACTCTACACAATGCAAAGGCTCAATGTAAAAGGCAAGAAATCAGAATCATCATGGGAGATTTGAATGCTAAAGTAAGCAAGGAGAAGGAAGGTATGACAACTGGCAACTTTGGTTTAGGAATCCACAATGAACAAGGAGAAAAATGGGTCCAATGGTGCACAGCAAATGACCAGGTATTAACTAACACCTGGTTTCAAGAACACTCACGACGTCTATGGACATGGAGAAGCCCAGGAGGTAACATGAAAAACCAGATAGACTACATAACCATAAAGAAGAGATTCAGAAATGCAGTGGTTCAAAGCAAAGCCTATCCAGGCACCGACTGTGGAAGCAACCATGTCCCAGTCATGTGCAAACTAAAGGTGAAACTCCGAAGATTGAAGAAGCCTAATGCAGCACCAAAACTGAAATACAACATGCTCATGAATAACCTTAACCTACATAAAGAATACACTAACAGTGGGAAAATCAAATATGAAGAACAAATTGGAAAGGGACACTCAAAATGGGACTCGCTAAAGGAAGCAATAGTGACATCAGCAAACAACATTGCCCCAAAGGAAATCAGGTGCAGAAGAAAAAAACGAGTGGATGACTGAAGAAATTCTTGACATGATGCAAAGGAGGCAGAGAATGATATCAAGAAATGGAATGAAGTACAGGGAACTACACAAGGAAATAAGGAGAAAATGCAGACAGGCTAAAGAGGAATGGCTCAATGACAAATGTTCAGAAGTAGAGAGATTGAGCAGGAATAATAAAGAAATAAAAGAACTGACAGGACAAAAAAAACCCTGGTCCTCAACAGGATGTATAAAATCTAAGGATAGAACAATCATATTGGAGAAAGAGGAAATACTCCAACAATGAGAAGAATATATAAAAGATCTTTTACACGACAAGAGAGAGCAACCGATAATAAACAAAGATGAGGACGGACCGGAAATATTAAAGTCTGAAGTGGAATCTGCAATAGCCAAACTGAATAGAAACAAAGCAGCTGGAACATATGGCATAGTCATAGAGCTGCTGATAGCCCTGGAAGAATTTGGTATAGAGAAAATTACAGAAATAATAAATTAAATTTATAATAGTGGTGTAATACCAGATGAACTCAGCAAGTCGATCTTCATAGCACTGCCTAAAAAGCCAGGAGCAAATGAGTGCGTGCTCCACAGAACCATCAGTTTAATGAGCCATATAACAAAACTGATCGTCCGAATCCTGATGAATAGAGCAAGAAGCAGAATCAGGCCAGAGATAGGACAAGAACAGTGCGATTTTGTCAAAGTCACTGGAACAAGGAACACCATATTTATGATTAGGATGCTCTCTGAAAGGGCTATACAAATGAAGAAGGTCGGCAGCTTTGACATATTTGGGAAAGACTTAAGAGTAATCAAGAATCTTTACTGGCAGCAAATCGCTTGTGTACGGATAGGTAATGAATTCAGCAGTTATACAAAGATAGAAAGGGGCGTAAGACAAGGATGTGTTTTTTCACCAGATCTGTTCAACTTGTACAGCAAGAATATTTTGAGGACCCTAGAAGTTATGCCTGGATTCGTCATCGAAGGCCACAATTTAAACAACATAAGGTACACAGATGATATACTGCTGATAGTAGACACAGAAAGGAAACTACAAGACCTCTTACAGAAGGTAGCTGAAAAGATTGAAAAGAAAGGACTACAAATAAACTGCAAGAAAACTGAATGCATGGTCATCAGTAAAAAGGGCAGCCCAATATGCCAGGTCAGGGGTACTAAAATAAAACAGGTACAAAAATTTAAATACCTGAGAAGTGTTATAATAGAAGACGGAAAGTGCAACATAGAGATTCGAAGGCAAATTGGCATGGTGAAGGAAGCATTCCAGAAGTTGAGTAGAGTATTAAGAAACAGGACAATTTCACTAGAAACAAAGAAGAGAGTACTGGATTGCTAGGTGATGTCAGTTCTTCAATATGGCAGTGAATGCTGGACAATATCATCCAAGATAAAGGAGAAACTTGAAGCAACTGAAATGTGGTTCTACAGAAGGATGCTGCGAATATCATGGATCAAGCATGTGAGGAACAATGAGGTTTTGGAAATGCTGGAAATGAAAAGGAAATTAATACTGAGCATCAGGAAGAGACAGCTGAAGTTGCTGGGACATGCAATGAGGAAGGAGGGCTTGGAGAATCTGATACTAACAGGCCAGATAGAGGGGAAAAGAGACGGGAAAGCAATGGATAACATATTTGAAGGACCTAATCCACCTGATTAGGTCCTAACAGTGTAACAGGAGAAGGTGTGTTAAGAGCCACCAAGGATAGGGAGACATGGAAAGCCATGATCGCCTATGTTCTGAAAGGACAGGGCATATAGAAGAAGACTAGTGGCTTTAATGAACTCTGAATTGGTTAAGTATCTCACTTTGCAGGGTTTTTTTTTTTTAAATAAACAGTATAGTTTTTGTTTCTCTAGGTCAACTGATGGGGTAACAGTTATTGCTGAAAGAGTCTATCAAGCTTTAGATAAGAATGGTTTAGTCTGGATTGTTGTTTTAGATATCTCAAAGGCATTTGACAGTGTTGGTCTCCTTCATAAATTTAAAGTTTATGGTATTTATGGATTAATTTTTAATCTGATTCAGTCTTATCCAATTGTAAAATCAAAGTTGTTTTGAATGGCTACTCTTCTAGATCTCTTTGCATTAATGCTGGTGTCCCTCAGAAATATATCCTTGGACCTACATTGTTTCTAGTTTTCATTAATGACATTCCTGATATCATCTGTTCTCAATTTGATTTCTATGCTCATGACACAACTATTTAATCCTGTCTAAATGGTAAGTTTGATTGGTTCAATAAGATCAAATTGGCAGCTGATCTGAAATAAATGAGCTACAATCTGTTGTTAACTGGAGCAAGGAATGGCTTGTAAATTTTAACACCTCTAAAACAAAACTGTTCTCTTTTAATCATCTGAGAGAAAATTTTTTGCCTTTCATCAGTATGGTTGATGCTAATTTCTAGGATAGTGACTCTTTGTGTCTTTTCAAGCTAAGGTTTTCTCCTGACATGACATTGGAAGGTTATATTGGATCAATAGCTAGGTCTGTTGTTAGGAAAGTTGGTTTATTGTGTTATTCTAGAATCTATCTTGCATATTTATAAGTCTACCATTCATCCATGCTTTGAATATTGCTGCTGTGTCTGGTCTGCTGCTTCTATGTATTTAGAGATTATTGATAAAATATGTTATTGGTTGTAACCTGGTATCTGGCTTCAGTCACCTTCTCATTGCCATAACATAGATTTCTTGTGACTTTTCTATAAACATCTAATCTAAATCTAAACTTATTTATAAATGGAACTTTGTGTGTGTGTGTGTGTGTGTTCGTTACCTATAGACTCCGAAACGGCTGAACCGATTTTCTTGAAAATTTACACAGTTGTAATATAAGCGTCTGCGAGTGTTCTTAGCTAGGTTTTGTGTCGAGGTACTCCCAATAAATATCAAAAATCGATAATAAAAAAAAATTGGGTTATAAAAGTCCAATTTTATTCAAGTTTGATACACTCATAGACAAAGACATAAGAAATGATATTCAGAAGTTTCAAGATTGCAGTTCTTACAATAGTGCAGAAAATCGATAATATATTTATATATAAATAGTTAGATGTTTGTGTGTGTGTCTGTTTATCTGCCTGTATGTCTGTATTTTTTTTCAGCTTTTTTATTTTAGTTTTGCTTCAGGTTTGGCTCTAAGTAGGTATAATTCTAGTTCTTAGGTTCAGCCATGATACCATTTATTCAGAGGACTTATTTAGCCTTCAAAATTCAGTTTATGATGAAAAAAACTTATTTGATATTGATACCAGAAAATCAAAATTTGACTTACATCCATTCATTTTTCTTTCAGTCTACAGTTGCGCTTTAACTGGAAACAACTATTGCTTTTTAGTCTTTCGTGCCAATGTCCAAATAGTCTGAGTTCCAGGACCATAGATTAGTTTTAAAGCTTTCATTACACCCGAGCAATGCTGGGCTATACTGCTAGTTTTTTTATAACAAAATGAGTTTTCTTATTTGAAACCTAGATTTTATGGATTTATATGCAGTATTAGATGTGCAGTAAGTTCTCATGACTTTACAATTGAAATGGCTAGATGTCGCTACGTTCTATGTTAACGGTTTCTTTTCTTGAACTTCTCACCTGCGGAATTCTTTTCCAGCTTCTTTTTAGCCATTTTTGATTTCCAAAAATTTAAATGCAAAATTGAATTGTCTTCTGTCTTAAATACTGTTCTTTTATGGTTGTCTTTCCTTAATAATGCTTTTTTTTTTTTCATATTCTTTCACACTCAGTAATCCCTTGCATCTTTCTGTCTTTATTGCCTTGCTTGGGGTGAAATGGTTAAAATTTTCCAGCAATGATCCAAATAGCACCTAATATTCTTTTTTTCTTTTTGTTTTTTTCCATTTACAGACACGCTAATTTCATGTTGAAAAAATTATTAGTAGACCTGGACGAGTTACTGGCTTCAGATTCTCACTTTTTGCTGGGTAACTGGCTAGAATCAGCCAAACGTTTTGGATGCACAGATGAAGAAAAGAAACTCTATGAATATAATGCTCGTAACCAAATTACTCTGTGGGGACCAAATGGAGAGGTAAGTATATATTGAGATTTTTGACAAAAGCCAATGAATGGTCTGTAATATAATCAATCCTGACCTGGCATCACGATTCAGTAATTTTCTCACCATTGGCATGTGACTTCCTTCTGTTTTTTCTACAAATACTTTTATAGCAATTGTTCTGATGATCTCTTCTCTTTAGAAGCCTTAACTGCATGAACTTCAGTGTGCTACTTGATTGGCAATTTTACTATTTAACTAGCTCGATGCAACAATACGTTGTATTTTAACAGATTCTTTACTGGTACTTCTCACCTGTGGAACTTCCTTTAAATTTCTTGCTTCCTTGCCACCTTAAATCTTCAAAAATTTAAATGCAATGTTAATTGCCATCTTTGTCTTCCGGAATCCTGTTTCTTGATTGTTGCTAATTCCAAACTTCACTGGGAATGACTGCAAAATTCTTTCCTCGTCCCCTGGGGATTTTTCCTAGTCAATAAAATAGGTTGTTTCTCGGTTTCATCTGACTCAGTCTTGGTCTGTCCTGTCTTGAAATCAGAATGCTATGTTCACTTCTTTGATCTTGCATTTGTATCTCGATGCCAATTCTTCGTTTGTAAATATTTTACATTATTACTGTTGATTTGTCTTGCATGTATTGTTTGCTTGCTTTATATTATTTTTTCCTTTTCTTTTTCTTGTTATTGCTGATTGAAAATTTTGTCAATTCTCTTTGTTGGGCAATTTTGTTACTTATTTTTCATTTGACTATTTCTACACACTTACTTCTCCACACTAAAGTCTTCCTATTCTATGGTTACTCTCTATAACCCGCCGTATTCTAGTGGCATTACCACTTTACTTAGGGGTGAAATGATTAAAAAAAATTACTTCTTTTTGGTAATGAAACAGGTAATGTAGGATTTGTCTATAAATTTGAGGAGGGGATAGGTTTAGCAGTTGTTAAAAAAAAAAAAAAAACGTTCCTGTGTCAAATTTCTGTCTTCATTTTTAATGATCCATGGAGATAAAGTCATTGTGAATTTTTACAAGAGTGGTGTGCTGACCAAAAAATTTTGAGAGATTATCTAAGGGCTCCAACTGTACTGTCATTAACCCACAATCTTCTCATTCTCTTTCATTCCCTGTAATTCCCTGTATCCTAGTAGAATTATTGCCCTGCTTAGGGCGAAATAATTTTTAAAAAATGGCTTCTTTATAAACATAATTTTTTGTTAACCTTTGCCAACAATAGGTCAGCTTAAGATGTAAAACGTTTTTCTTTAGGATGAAAGCTGCATAGTTACTTCCTACAAAGTTGTTGAGGAATCAGATATAGTTAATAAGAAGAACAGTGCAAAATAATGAGATATGTCAGTGCACCTCAAGAGAAAGCAAAGAAACTATAAGACATCTTTGCGTGTGAACACTATTTCCTGAAAGCCTTCTGAATTAAAGGTAAAAATAGAAAAAATGTGTGAGTGAGACCAGGAATTGCTTGTTTTTACTGGAAGAAATACCAGGATGCATTTGTAGGATTTGTCTATATATTTAGGGAGAGGATAATTTAAGCAGTCATTCCTGTGTCACATTCAGTCATTTCTTTGGGTTTTTTTTTTATTATAATCATTTTACCCCAAGCAAGGCAGAACTGCCACTGATGTGCAAGGGGTTACATAAGAGGTGAGTGATGAGAAAGAGGAACAAGTTATGGGGGTGTCAGAAATTTGACACAGGAACTTTTTTTTTTTTAACGACTGCTAAAACTATCCCCTCCTCAAATTTATAGACAAATCCTACATTACCTGTATTATTACCAAAAAGAAGTAATTTTTTTAATCATTTCACCCCTAAGTAAAGTGGTACTTTTAAAATACCTTTCTTTGGAAATTAAAAAAAATTAAAAAAAACCTTACAGTTCGGATGCCTAAAAGAGCTAACTGAAAAGTTGACTGACACAAGTATATTTTAAAATTTATCCAATGTCATATGTAACAAAACATAGAAAAATAAATAAATACATATATAAATATTAATTTTTAGAATTAAAAGTTTGGTGGGGGAAGAGGTCAATCAAGCTTACCAGAGACAAAATCAGCAGCTATCAAAATATTAACTGAGTGGAGTGAAATTTTAAATTCATCATGGTGAATTCCATTTAACTTTTTATTCAGTTTTTAATTCAGTTGGCCTTTAGTTTCATTGACCAGAGAGAGAAAAAAGTAAAAAACCAACATTAACAAGAATTCAAGTTCCTACAGTTTTAAAGGAAAATTAAAACCAGATTGGGAGTTGAGTTGAGTTTGATTGAGTTGTATTATATGTGAGTTTTTTGTTTGTCTATGTGGATTTTACACCATTTTGTATTGTTTTTGTACATTCGTTTTCTGAACTTTTTGGTATTTCTCATACTGTGGTGAGATAGCAATGGCAGAGTCTCCCCCAGCCAAATGTTACATTGGTGGTGTTACCATCAGTCAGGATCACGAGTCTAGCCAAAAAAGACTCGGTCTATTATGAAAAAATGAGGGAGCAGTATAAGGATTACATTCAGGGGAATGAATTTCTTACCATTCCAGAAGCCCTTGATGCAGTGACAGCTATGAATCTCTTCTTGCTGACTTCTGATGTCAGAACATGGAAGGTATTTAGTGTCGGCAGGAAGACAATGGAGGAGACTTTAAAAACCAGAAATTGCATCCAAAATATTGGCCAAACAATTAAGTGATGTGGGATGTGTTGCTGGGGATGGAAGAAGCTAAGCAGTAAGTGGAAAGTGTACTAACAATGAAGAGTGTACGTCTTTAAACTGAATACAAGGGAACGAGGATCACCGTACATGGTGTGACCTTAGACATTTTGGTAGACCATGTGGGGGGCTTTTTTGCTAATTTTAGCATGGTGGAAGAAGTCTCTCATGTACTAACAAAGCTGGTGTGGCAAATGATGACTTTTGTCTCCAGATTGCATTAAACTACCAGGAGTTTAATAACATCTCTAATATACTTCTGTGCCAGGGCAGAAAATTATTTATCATAATCGAAGGAAGACCCCACTGCTTGTTATGTGGTGCTGCAGGGCACATCCAAAATATAGAGGCAGTAGTGGAAACACAAAAGACCAGCCAATCTGCGAGCACTACCAATGAATGGACAGGTGTTGTGAGAAGTGGAAAAAAAATCAACTACTCCTCTTTCTCAGCAAGATGTTCTATTAAGGCAATATCACCTGAGAAGAAGCAGAAACAGAAAAAATTATCCCCCAAAAAGCAACATCTCTCAGAATTGCAGTCGAGTGAGTAGAAGAAGGAACCAGTTGTCCATGAAGAACATAGACTACCTTAACTGGATCTATATATGGAAGAGCAGGAAATGCCCCTACTTTGTTCTTCATCACTTGAGAGGGGGAGGAAAGAAGAGAAGGCAGATGGAGAATACATCAAGAAGAAAGAAAAGAAAGCTGGTTGAAACAAGGCAGAAAAGGCCTGGTAGATGCCAAGATGCAATCTGCCCCTGTTTGGCCAGCAAAAACTCAACAGACACCTACAAAGGTAAGGAGTCTCTCATCTTCTCCTTCTAGAGCTTCTTTTACTCCCTCTCCCAAACCCTCCCAAGAAAAGGGGAAAAGTAAAATGAACCTGTAAGAACAAGAAGCCCTTGAGAGGGACTTTTCCTCTCAGGAGTAGGCCCTCTTGAGGCCTCTTATCAAATGTGCCTTTGTGGATAGCAAATCCAGAGGACCCTAGAAATTTCTTGGATGCCCTTGGAGTGATAACCCTCATCAGGAACACTAGGGGGAATCTCAAAGTTTGGGATCATTTGGCAGGGACTAAGGACACTTTTCCAAAGCTCAGGATGGCACATATGCAGTCTCTTAAGCTCAGGAAACTATTGTTGCTCTGTGTGGAAAGGATCCCAGTAATTCTCCACTTCTCTTTGTATAAGGCTCTAAATCTAAAGTTCCCAAAGAATGTTGGCAGTATTGTTTTAAATGGACAAATTATGTCTGACATTGGCACAAGGAGTTTGGGATAATCTGTCAAGGTCCTGACTGCCACACCTTGAGAAATGGAGATCAAGCTAGCCAGTTTGAATACAAGGGGCTTGAGAGAATGGAGTAAGGCTTCTCACTTGCTTCGTTATCTCTTGTTCTTTGGGGTAGATGTGACTGTGATCCAGGAGAGACACTTTGTGAAGTTGATGTTTGGTTGCTGTCTAACAACTTTGTTGTGTATTCAACATACAGGGACCAGCTGGCCAGAGGTGTTTCCTTGTTGGTTAAATGTACCTTATATACAAAGGTGGACCTTCTCCATGTAGATGCAAGAGACTGGTTAATTGTGTCCGATATTGCAATGTAACATGTTATGACCAGATTTAAAGGTGATTTTATTAAGTGTGGGTTGTTTGGATTTAATGTACATGGCCTCGAATATCTGAAGGATCTTTTTACTGTGTGTATGAGTAAGGATTATTGCATTTGAATACCTGGTTCTGTTGTCATTTCGTGCTATCACACGGTGTGATGTCATAGAACTGCATTGCAAATTTGCGAACTGTGTTTGTTATTTTTGGTAACTATTGCCGTTGCCTAGCAGAGTTTTGTCAACACAAAATAAAATCGTCGGTGATGGTGGATGTTACTGTATTACCATCTGTTATGATGTATATAGCTCCAAAAACATGGATACGAAATGGCCCCATAAAAGTGAGGCCGGCTCTGTAGGCTTACCTCCTTTAGATAAACAATAAAGACACTTCCTTTACTAGATAGCTAGTGTGTTCACGTGTTATTCATTATCGCTCGCCATCGGCCTCAAAACATGGTGTCAAAAGTGGGATTTTTTTTCTACTTTTGGCGAAGTCATCTCTCCACGTCTCTGATAAACACACCTTTCATCAGAAAAATAGAGACTTTTTTGATTACTCTGAGCTGTACTAGCTTCATTCAATAATGAACTCGCACACTATTACAAAGTATGGACTTTTACAGCATCACATATAGACAATTAAAACTACCTTGAACTCAGTATAAACATCACTTGATAAGAGGGATGTTATGATGTATATAGCTCCGAAAAACATAAAAAACATAAAAGTGAGGCCGGCTCTGTAGGCTTACCTCCCTTAGATAAACAATAAAGACACTTCCTTTACTAGATAGCTAGTGTGTTCATGTGTTATTCATTATTGCTCGCCATTGGCCTCAAAACACCATCTTAATAACCTCTCTGAAGATGGCTCATGTGAGCCGAAAGCTTAGAACCAAATTAATGAAAAATTATCCAAATTTTGGAGAATTTTTGTCTTTATTTTCAACTCAAATTAAAGCCAAAATACGACAATTAAAATGGCTCATGATTAAACATAATAGATATTCATTATCTCTTATATTTAACAGTATATGTTTAGAAAATTATTTGCTGCCTCAATACACTAAATATATATATATAATTTCCTTCCTGTCATGCTCATGGAGAGATAGAGACAATAGCGAGGTAGTGTCGGCTCAGTTTATTTTCTTTACTACCATTTATTAAACTTTACTACCAGTTATTAAACCTCTTGCCATGTTTTTGCTCTTTAACACTGCCTTATTATTTAATTGTTTTGCAAGTAGTGAAGAATATATATATATATATATATATATTGCCCTAAGCAAACCATTTTACTGCCACTGTTTTGCAAGGGGTTACATAGGAGGAAATTTATGAGAAAGAGTAACAGGTTATAGGGGGTGTCAGGAAGTGGGTAAGAGAAGGATGAGAATAGTGATGAGAAAGGAGTGGACGGAGAAAGGAGCATGAGAGAGAAAGGATGCAGGTTAGTGAGATAGGAGATGACTTTTAAAATCTTGGAGATTATAGCTGTTGGGAAAGCAAGTAAATGGAAGGGAATTCCACAGGCGCGAAGTGCGAGAAAAGAAGCTGATGGAGTAGAATTTGCATTTATAATCTATTGGTTTCACAGTAAAAGAGTGGGACCTAGTTGCTAATCTTGTGGCTTGGGTAAATTTATATATAGGGGGCACCAGTGAGGTAAGTTCATTGGAGCAGAAGCTGTAAAAGTATTTGTAGAAGAGACACAGGGAAGCTACATTGCGCCGGTGAAAAAGTGACTGTATTCGAGCTGCCAAGTTGGGATCTATCACATTACAGATTCTCTGTTGGATTTTGTCAACGACACCAAGGTGGGTAGCAGGAGCACCCGAGCAGATATGACAGCAGTATTCAATGCACGTTCGGATGGTAGATTTATATATGTGCAGGATTGTTTCAGGCGGAAGAAACTTCCTGGCCCTACACAGAGAACTGACTTTCTTAGCAGCGTATTTAGCTATGGATTCTATATAGTCATTTGTTTTATATAGCAGTTTTGTTTTAGAAGCATTAAAATTCACGAGCCATTTCTTACTCCAGTCCACCATGGATCAGGGGTCCTTTTCAATCTCAGCAGCGAAGTTTTCTTTGTCAGCCTTTGCTGACTTTGGATGAATGCGAGAGTGAACTGTAGTGTCGTCAGCGTATATGCCTATTTGGGATCTTATTACATTTAGGAGATCGTTAATATAGATAAGGAAAAGCATAGGACCTAGAATAGAGCCTTGAGGGACACCCAAATTTGTATGATAGTATTGGGAGCTTGAGTAGAAGGCCAGCATGCCAGACTCTGTCAAACGCTTTGGAGATATCTAGGGCAACAGTTTGGGCTTTGCTGTTCTTGTCGGGAGCCTGGTGTATATATTCAGTGATGGTCGTGAGTATATCAGCAGTAGACCTGGTGAAGCGGAAATCATACATTTTGTCAGAGAATAGTCTGTGGACTGTGAGATGTTGAACCTCTTCGGTGTTGATGATAGTTTCAAACACTTTGCCAAAAATCGGTAGGATGCTGATAGGGCGATAATTAGAGGGGTCAGAGGGTTCACCAGTGTTTTTATATATTGGAACCATGGAGGAGAACTTCCAGCAGGCAGGTAAGCAAGAAGCAGAGAGGCAGTAGTTATAGAGTTTGGAGAGAACAGAGGAGAGTTCAGGGGAACATTTCTTCAGGACAATGATTGGGATTCTGTTGCTGCCGCTCGCTTTATGGTGGTCAAGCTTTGAAATTATGAGACCATCGAGGGGGTAATGTGGATGTCATTCAGTTGGGCCTCAGTTCAGGGTGGGAAGTTGGGTACAGATACTCCAGATGAATCTAGTGTCAAGTTGGTGGAGAATCTGTGAGCAAAGCACTCACCCTTGTCTGTTGTAGAGGTAAGGACCTCAAATTCGTTGATTAAAGGGGGGATTAAGGGTTTGCTATTGTTTAGTACACTTTTACAGAGCCTCCTGTCGTCTTTGGAACCGAACTTATGGGATGCTATGCATTGCTTCATTCTAGCTGCAGACAGCAGATTGGCTTCTTTAAGAATCTTCTTGCACTCATTGCAAGCAGAGGCAAAGAAGTGCCTGTTATGATCCGACGCATGATTCCAATAAAGCTGGAAGAAGAGATTTTGATGGACGATGGCAGCCGAGCAAGCGGGGAAAAAACCAAGGGTACGAGTGGGATTTAAGTCTCAACTTCCTGGCTGGGATGAAAGCTTCAATGCTAGCCTTAACCCAAGAAGAGACCTAAGCCGCACAGTCTTCAACGGGAAGACTAAAGACTTTGTTCCAAGGGACGTCACACAGGAAATCATGGAATGAGTCCCAATTGGCTCTTTGGTAACAGTAAGATATTCTGCTAGTCTGAGGTTCTTGGGTGGAGTGGAAGTGGCAGCTGTAAATGGAAACCACCGCATTGTCGGAGTTTTTGAGGGGGCAGAGTTGCTTGACTTTGCAAGAGTCAGGGATGGAAGTAAAACAGATCTAGTAACGAGTCGTGTATATTAGGGTTATTAGAGAAACACGTGGGGAACTATACCACTTGCGTAAAGATCTGTGACAGTTTTTCAGCCACTTGGCATGGTGGGCGTTAAAGTCACCAAACGCAAATATATGGTCAGATGGATAAGAGGAAATGGCCTTGTCAATATTATTGGAGATGCTGTCAAGAACAGAACAGTCGGGAGATGAGGGGGAGTGGTAGAGGAAAAAGAGCTTAAACTGAGCTTAGTAGGGACAGATGGATACACATATAAGAATGATCTAGGGATTCAGGAGAGATCACCCTAGCTAGAGGGAGGTGTTCACTAATGTAAACACCAAATGCATGTGGACATTGGAGTCCTTCCTGAAGAGGGGAAGGTAACCAGGGATATAGAATTCAGAAGAGAGGATAGAAGGATCAAGGTTAGTTTCGCAGAGGGCTAGGATGTCAGGTGAATTGACTTGGAGAAAGGATTTGACACTGTAAAAGTTAGTGCATATACCTTGTATGTTAGTGAAAGAGATGTTGATGGTTTGGGTGATTTTACACCCAATATACACTCTCTATTATAATAAAGGCTTGTTGTGTGTGTGTGTGTGTGTGTGTCTCTCTCTCTCTCTCTCTCTCTCTCTCTCTCTCTCTCTCTGTGTATATATATATTTGGGATTTGGATTATTTTGTTTTTCCTTATGTCTTAATGTTAGATACTCAATTGTAGGTGCATTAATATATATGTTGCCGCCAAGGTGGGTGTGAGACAAGGAGCTACTTGGGGCGAAAGAGGATGAAAAGACTTCAGAAGGGACTGAAAACAAGAGGTTAAACCTTTACTCCGATGATAATCTATTCCCATGCAATTAATGTATCAAGTCTATTTGTGTAGATCTACCTTTTCCAAACTGCTATTTTGATAAGGGAAAAGACAGTTTATATGCTTGTCAGCAAAGGGGACAACTCATAGTGCGAGTTACATATTGGGGTAGAGAAAATGAAAAAAGGTACAGAAATTTTATTAACCGGATATTGTAGTATCAGACGACTAATATTGTTACATTGAAATCAGGAGGTGTATATGAATAGTGAAAGATGCCTTGAAGAAACTGAGTTAAGTACTAAGGGATCTGAAAATCTTAGAAAAGAAACTGGGCAAAGTTCAACAAATGTAAAATTAAACGTAAATGTGTGTTCAATGGATGACTTTTCTCTTGACACCACTATTGTTGTATACATCCTTGGCAATTTTTTTTTTTTAAGTTATTTTTAAGAATTTTAATAAAACCAAAATACATGAAGCATGATTTATACATTTTCTTTTTCTCAAGAATCAGTCAGTTAAATGCCATAAATGATGCACACTTTGGGCAATTGTGTCTCAAAGAGACATGATTGACTGGGCAGAAGATTATCCTGTAGTAGGTTGCCATTGCTTTCTGCGGTAAACTGGTTGCCAGCCAAGGCTATAGAACCAAATGTGTTCTATTATTTAACCCATAACTGGAGGGAAGAGATAGATTAATACCTTTCCCAAGTGTATTTGTGCGTAAGTGAATGCAAGGAATTCAACTGGAATTTGAACTCAGCTCTCCACTTTGTTGTTCCATATCCACTGCACCACAATGCACATTCTGGATTCTCAAGAATAGACAACGCGCACCCTGGATTCTCAAGAATAGACAACGCGCACCCTGGATTCTCAAGAATAGACAACGCGCACCCTGGATTCTCAAGAATAGACAACAAAAAAAAAAAGAAAAATTTTAAAACTGCCCTTTTGACACACTGTTTTTTTGTACGTATGTTTGTTAAACTTTACCAACTGTCCCAACTGAAGTTTGAATTTGGTTTTTCTGATTCTTTTTAAATGCCTATTGAGACTCAAGTTCATTCCAACCCATGATCCGTTATTGAAGATGTTGGAAAAAGTTTTTGATATGACGAGTTATTGTTTATATTATTTACATATGGACTAATATTGCTATATTTGTTGTTATTAGCCATGATTGACTGTTATGTCCTGTGTATCTTTAGGACATTGGTGATCTTGACTCTCTACTATTTCCTGTTCTTTGTAGCTCATAATAAATTTTGTCTTTTTGTTACCTCTCCTAAACTTTGTTCTGCCATCCATTTAGTCAAGCTCACTAGGTAGGTTATGTGTTCTTTTTCTTCTCTCGCCTTCAATATGTCTTGTGAGTGTCAAATTTTTCAAGCTTTCTTACCTCATTATGTGCCCAAGAAATTTCAACTATCTTTTTGACGTTAAGTAGTACTGTTTAATTTTGATTTTACTGCACTAGCATCCAGTGATGGATTTCTGCAGGTTTAACCGAATCTTCCCATAGAAAATGCGCCACAGTATATTCTTTCTTGATGATGTAATTGCTGAGTAGAGTGTCCATACATCTGACCTCATTGTTCTTGCCATTTTTTTTTTTTTTTAATCATTTCACCCCGAGCAAGGCGGAAATGCCACTGATGTGCAGGGGGTTACATAAATGTAAAAAGATTAATTAGAAAAGTTAGAAAGGAACAATAGAAAGCAGGTGCGATGACAGATACATAGGTGGAGAGAAAGGGAAGGATATACGGGGTGGGGGAAGGGCTAGAGTCAAGTGGTGAGTAGATGAGTATTGACATTGCATTTAAATTTCTGGAGGTTGTAGCCGTCAGGAAAGCAAGAATATGGGAGCGAGTTCCACAGGTGGGAAGTGCGAGAGAAGAAGCTGCAGGAGTAGAATTGTCATCTGCATTTGGCTAACCTGACTGTGAATGGGTGGGACCCAGTTGCCAGTCTGGTTGCACGAGTAAACACCTGTTGAGGAGGCATCAGTGACTTAAGCTCGTCCAAGCAGAAGCCATGAAAGTATTTATAGAACAGACAAAGGGAGGCCACATTTTGACGATGGGGAAGTGGCTGCAGTTGAGTTGCCAGATCAGTACCTATTACATTACATACTCTCCTTTGGAGCTTGTCAAGAACACTGAGGAGAACGGCAGGGGCACCTGACCATAAATGGCAGCAGTACTCCATGCACAGACGGATGGTTGACTTGTATATATGCAGGATGGATTCAGGTGGAAAAAACATCCTGGATCGACATAGTGACCCAACCTTCCTAGCAGTAGACTTTGCTATTGATTCAATATAGTGGTTCCATTTGAGGTCTGAGGACAGGGTAAGTCCGAGGAGGCATAGTGTATTAAGGAGGCGTAGTGTATTAAGGAGGCATATGGTGGAATGCTATCTATGGCTAGCTACATGCCATTCCATATGCTAGCCTGGTGTCAGCACCTCCCTGTTGCTTTTTCATGTATGATTTCAAAATTGTTTTTACTTTCTGGTTAACTCTTGTATATGGGGCTTACAGCCTATCACGTTGAATATGCCAGTTCTCGCTCGATCGCTGAAGTTAAGCAACATTGAGCCTGGTCAGTACTTAGATGGGTGACTGCTTGGGAATACCAGGTGCTGTAAGCGTTTAATGATGGCTGTGCATTGTGTTGCAGTGGATATCGGCTCGGAAAGAGAAATCGGTGAGCCGAGTTTGAATTCCAGTTGAATACCCTGCATTCACTTAAGCACTGGTACCCTTGGGAAAGGTATTAATCCGTCCCTTCCCTCCAGTTATGAATTAAATAACAAGGGTAGGACTTGGGGACCCTGCTCTTAAAAACAAAATCGCAATGAATCTTGATATTCGAAAAGAAAAATGTTGTAAAAATAAAATAACCATCACCCAGAAATCATTGGTTATGACCTTAAATGATCCCATAAGGATTGATAGGTTGCTAAACCTCTAAACAAACAAACAAACAAACTCTTGTATATAATGTTCGTTTTATGTAACTGGCTGTTTTAAGTGCACACCTTATATTTTATTTTTGTCATTTTTCCAGTTCATACCTGAAATTTTTTGTTTTCTTTTTTAGATTGCTGATTATGCAAGCAAACAGTGGGCTGGACTTGTTAAGAGGTAAGAACTTTCATTTTGCAAAATGTCTTTTTCTTCAGAAAAATTATTAAGAAATCAACATGTTCTTCTCGCTCTCACCACTTAACCATGGTTTCAATGAAATACGGTCAATTCTACAAATAAACAATTTGTGAATGTTCCTTAAGATTGGTAATGCTGGCAGTTTTGATATGCAAAATAAATAAAAATTGGTGTAATATGTTTCAGCAAAGATCAGGTTTGAATCAGGCAAAAACAAAAAAATCTGTAATATTTCAGCAAAGTTTAACTTTGAATTGGGCAGAAAAATGGTGTAAAGTGATTCAGCAAAGTTTAACTTAGGAACTGAACATAAAAACTGGTGTAATATGTTTCAGCAAAGTTTAGGTTTGAATTGGGCAAAAGCAAAAAAATGTGTAGTGTTTCAGCAAAGTTTAATTTTGAATTGGGCATAAAAATGGTGTAAAGTTTTTCAACAAAGTTTAACTTATGGACTGAGCATAAAAACTGGTGTAATATGTTTCAGTAAAGATTTACTTATGGACTGAACACAATAATAATGCAAAATAAAATAAAGATAAAAAATATATCAATAATAAATAAAAAAGACCAAATTGAAGGTGAGAAACAAATAAAAATATAACAGACAAAACTTATATATTGTTATTCCACATATATATATTTATTAAAAGAAGTAAATTACTGGAAAGTAATTGAAACTCACCTGAAGCGAGCTGAATGTATAATGCTCCTCAAGCCAATGAAATTTCCACTGAGTCCCTCTACAGTATATGATTTTGTTGAATTTCTTTTAATGGGTTCCTTTCGAATTTATATTTAAATTAATTTGGGGTCATCAGAAGAGAATGTGCATTGTTTCAGGGCCTTCTGCTCATTGGTTTCACTTGCACACCAGCCCCACTCACTGATGTGAGGCCTCATTATAATGATATACTACTATGTTGTAGATATACTAGTTCATATGTCCAATGGCGAAATTAAATTTACGAAAAAAATAAGAAAAAAATGTCTAACCATTTTTTTTGTAAATTACCATCATTGCTAATGATGGTAATAAACATTTTATTGTAAAAAAAAAAATTTTTAAAAACCCCACTTCCTTTTATTTTCAACTAGCAGTATAGCCCGGCGTTGCTCGGGTGTAATGAAAGCTTTAAAACTAATCCATGGTCCTGGAGCTCAGACTCTTTGGACGTTGGCAGGCAATAGTTGTTTCCAGTTAAAGCGAAACCGTAGACTGAAAGAAAAAGGAATGAATGTAAGTCAAATTTTGATTTCCTGTTATCGATATCAAATAAGTTTTTTTCATATTAAACTGAATTTTGAAAGCTAAATATGTCCTCTGAGTAAATGGTATCATGGCTGAGACTAAGAATTACAATTATACCTACTTAGAGCCAAACCCGAAGCAAAGACTAAAATAAATAGGCTGAAAAAAATAAAGAGATACAGGCAGATAAACAGACACACACACACACAAACATCATGCCTTTTATATATATATATATATATATATATATATATATAATCGATTTCATGCATTATTGTAAGAACTGCAACCTTGTGTCTTTGTCTATGAGTGTATCAAATTTGATTAAAATCGGACCACTCCTTCTATAACCTGATTTTTTTTATTATCGATTTTCGATATTTATCGGGGTTACCTCGACACAAAACCTAGCTAAGAACACTCGCAGATGCTTATAGTACAACTGTATAAATTTTCAAGAAAATCGGTTCAGCCGTTTCGGAGTCTATAGGTAACGGATACGCACACATACACACACACACACACACACACACACACACAGAGACAAAGTTTCATTTATAAATAAGTTTAGATTAGATGTTGAAAAAATGTACAATTTTGTAGTAGTTTGTACATGTTCTAAATTAATAATTAATACACCATTAAGGACGAGGGCCATAGTGAAAAATGACAAATAGTTTTAATAATGTCCCTTTAAAAAAAGAATAGAAAGAGGGGATATCAAAAAAGATTAAAACGTCCACTTAAAAAAATAGAGAAAAACCTGAGGCAAGCCTTTCCTCTGACAAAACTAGTCATGGGTATATGTCAGAAGAAGAAGATTAAAATTAGGTAAAATTTTGGTAATGTTTGGAAAGAAGGGCGACAAAAAAAAATCCCCATCATCACAAACCTTCACCCAGAGATCCAAATAATTTCAATTGAGGCTTGAGATTTCTTTGCTTGCACAGAGAAGGTGGGTTTGACAATCTCATTAAAGCCTCCAGAACAGTAAGATGGAATGGTGAACAACCTCTTTGCAAAATAGAAAATTGTTCTGCAGCATAAGGGTCACTGCAAAGAAGAGAAAGGTTTTGTGTGATACATTTCATCACATAAGACTTTATCAGGCTTTTTTATGTTGATGTAACTGCACATGAACAATAGAAACTGGGAATTTTAAATTTAAAAATTATTTTTTTTTAATACTAGCAGTATAGCCCGGTGTTGCTCGGGTGAAATGAAAGCTTTAAAATTAATCCATGGTCCTGGAGCTCATACTCTTTGGATGTTGTCAACATCCAATAGTTGTTTCCAGTTAAAACGAAACTGTAGACTGAAAGAAAAATGAATGGATGTAAGTCAAATTTTGATTTCCTGCTATCGATATCAAATAAGTTTTTTTCATTGTAAACTGAATTTTGAAAGCTAAATAAGTTCTTTGAGTAAATGGTATCATGGCTGAGACTAAGAACTACAATTATACCTACTTAGAGCCAAACCTGAAGCAAAAATTAAAATAAAAGGGCTGAAAAAAATACAGACATACAGGCAGATAAACACACACACACACAAACATCTTGCCTTTTATATATATATATATTATTGATTTTCTGCACTATTGTAAGAACTGCAATCTTGAAATTTCTGAATATCGTTTCTTATATCTTTGTCTATGAGTGTATCAAATTTGATTAAAATCTGAACACTCCTTCTATAACCTGATTTTTTTGATTATCGATTTTCGATATTTATTGGGGGTATCTTTACACAAAAACCCTAGCTAAGAACACTCACAGATGCTTATAGTACAACTGTGTAAATTTTCAAGAAAATTGGTTCAGCCGTTTCGGAGTCTATAGGTAACAGACACACACACACACACACAAAGTTCCATTTATAAATAAGTTTAGATTTAGATAGATTTAGATATGCATTTAGGTACTTGATCTAGCCAATTTTATTTAGATTATTTTTTTTTTGTTTCATCATCTTTGTTATTAAATATCTCACATTGTGATAATAAAAGATCTGCCAAAAATGGTGAAACATGGATTCAAACTTCATAACAAAAATGGAAAAAAATAGAATGTAAATGAAATCGGCTAAATTGTGTGACACGATAACTAGGTGTATATTAAGGTGGATTTGTAAAATATGTATTTTATTATAATAGATTAAGAAAAGGAAATGGTTAAGAATAGAAAAATAGTTTAAAAACGTGTTTTGTTTAACAAAAGTGAAAAAGAGGAAAATATTAATAAATAAACGCTTTTTCTTTTATAAGGAAATTTGTGGAAGAGAAAAGGGTATCAGATTACTGTTAAATCCTACCAGTCTTCCAATAAATATTTGACTAAGTGATTTGATGTGATAAAAGATAAAGTTTAGGAAGTAGATTTTTGAGTGTCTTTATTGTATCTTGACCACACATTAAGAAAATAAATAAAAGATAATAGAATTTTTTATTTCTCCAGGCAATAAAAAAAATGCCTGGTTACAAAGTGTCAGGGCAATAAAAACATCCGGCAGCCTTCACAGGACGCTTTATTAAGATAAAGAGAAAAAATTCCTGGAAAATACGGGATGTCTGCCGGGATGTTTACACATCAAAAGAAGGAAAATTTCAGTACCTTGAAATTTTGGACATACAGTCGCCAATGCTTATTGCCCGGTGGGCGGGGTCTAGGCACTTCCTTATTGTTTTAAATAAATACAGGTGATTTTTCCAAGCTGATCAGTTAGTTAAGTTGAGTGAGTGGAGTTAGTTAGTCAGCCGGGCGTGTGCCTGAAGTAGAAACTCCGTTCGTCTTGAGTCGGTCAGTTCGGCAATTGATCTCCATTAATTAGAATTAGAGCTGTGTGTCACATTCGCCTGCCCCAACCGAAAAGGTTAGCTCTAAACGAAATAAAGCATCCTTTCAACTCATCCAAGTTGTGGAAGTTCGTTCCTTATAGTTTAATCTTGTACCACCAGCTTGAGGCTCCGACTTTTTCAACAAACTCCCGGCAATATCACAGCATGGAGAATGGCCGCCGGAGAAATTGTTCGGACCGTCCACTGGGGTGTTACAATTATATATAAAAAAATTTAGATTTAAAATTCCTGCATCTCTCATTCAAGCACATGTGTAGTCGCACTAACATAACAAATGTTAGTGTAAAAAGAAAAAACCTGTCAACATATAGTAGCAATAGACGCCTGCAATAGATTTCTTCTGTCTCTCCACTGCAACACTTGTAGCGAAAGCACTGTTTAAACATGAGCTTGTCATAACAGTCCAACAGGCAACACAGAAACTGCAAAATGGGGTCACTCATCCAACCTTCACTTCTAACCAGCAAAAAATGCATGTGTGTTCGCCCACCAAGCTCAGAAAATCTAATCTGTCACATAAGTCAAAAACAACAGCTTTTGTTTACCAAAAGATCTTTCTGATTGGTAACATCATTCAGGGGAGGGAAGAACGTTAGCATAGATTCTAGTTCTTCAAGTAGATTTTTGCTAACTACTTTTTGGTAATTTTTCTTCGGCAGATCACACACAAAACACGAACTCCTTTACAAGGTAGCTCTTTCACTATAGAAACTGATCAGATTATACACCAAAATAAGAGGCTTGGTGGAATAATGAATTGTAGCTTGGATTAGTATCCACTGCACCAGAATGTGCATCCCTGAAGGGACAGTGCACATAGAAAAAGTGAGAAAATGATACAAACTCAATTGAAATTTAAATTTACTTTACTAGTTGGCTTTTCTAAGTTGAGTATCCTTATGCCACTGTGTAGAGAAAATTAAACTTAAAACTGATTCTAAATATCTGATTCATTGTTGAAGATGTCAGTTAAATGCAAAAATATTGAATAATTTCTAAACATGTATTCTTTTTTCTTGCAGTTATTACTTACCAAGATGGAATTTATTTGGTGAAATGTTACTGTACTCAGTTTCTAGTGTAAGTTGAATTATGATGGTTTTCTATGTTATTTGGTTTATTTCTTGTAAAGAGGGTTTAATGGCTAATTTTGGTCATATAATAATGTGAAGCACATTGTGGCGCAAAGGATATTGGCTCAGAATGAGAAATTGTAGAGCCGAGTTCAAATTCCAGTTGAATTCATTGCATTCACTTATGCGGAAACTAGCAGTATAGCCTGGCATTGCTCGGGTGTAATGAAAGCTTTAAAACTGATCCATGGTTCTGAAGCTCAGACTCTTTGGACGTTGGCATGAAAGACTAAAAAGCAATAGTTGTTTCCAGTTAAAGCGAAATCGTAGATTGAAAGAAAAATGAGTGGATGTAAGTCAAATTTGGATTTCCTGGTATTGATATTAAATGAGTTTTTTTCATCGTAAACTGAATTTTGAAGGCTAAATAAGCCCTCTGAGTAAATGGTATCATGACTGAGACTAAGAACTACAATTATCCCTACTTAGAGCCACACCCGAAGCAAAAACTAAAATAAAAGGGCTGAAAAACTTATTTTGATCAGATCCGGTAGGATACTGGGGTATTGATTTCCAATATCAGAGTCAAATAAGTCATCCAAGGATAGAACTACAACCTTAAAACTTCTGAATATTGTTTCTTATGTCTTTGTTTATGAGTGTATCAAATTTGATTAAAATTGGACCACTCCTTCTATATCCTGAGTTTTTTCGATTATCGATTTTTGATATTTATCGGGGGTACCTCGACACAAAACCTAGCTAAGAACACTCACAGATGCTTATAGTACAACTGTGTAAATTTTCAAGAAAATCGATTCAGCCATTTCGGAGTCTATAGGTAACGGATACACACACACACACACACAAAGTTCCATTTATAAATAAGTTTAGATAGATAGATACCCTTGGGAAAGGTATTAATCTACCACTTCTCCTTCCAGCTATGGGTTAAATAGCAGAACAGATTAGTTGGCAACCAAACTACTGTAGAAAGAAATGGCAACCTACTGTGGGATAATTTTCTGCTTAGCCAGTCATAGATTCAAAGACACATGATTGCCAAAGCATGTATCACATATGGCACTTAATTGACTGACTGACTGAGTAGATGAAATAAGAAATTGAAGAGTTGAGTTTAAAATTCTGTTGAATTTGTTGCATTCACTTATGAGCAAATATCCTTGGGAAAGGTATTAATCCATCTCTTCTCCCTCCAGCTAAGAGTTGAATAGCAAGACAGATTGGGTTCTATAGCTTTGGTTGACAACTAGTCTACTGCAGAAAGAAATGGCAATCTACTACGGGATAATCTTCCTAGTCAGTCATGGATCAAAAGAAGCATGATCACCCAAGCGTGAATAAACTTGAACCAAAAGAAATTTTACAAAATTAGTAAGGAGTCTGTTGATATGTTTTGTAAATCTAACTGTAAATGTATACATGTGGTTATTTTGAATTGAAAAAGTATCCAAAATTTCAAATTTTGCAAACTTTTAATAATTCAACATTATACTCAACTGTTGTCATGTTTTGAAATACTAAACATTTTGGATAAAATAAGTTCTTCAGCAAAAGAAGTAAAGGAAAATTGAACTTCGAAAACAACATAGTGTATGAGATTGTATTATAAAGTTAATTAAATAATATCTTAAAAAGTAAGATATTTATTTACTCAAGGAGTATCACATTTCAAAGCTATATATTTTTTTAATCATATCACCCTAAGCAAGGCATTCCACCACCACAATAGTGCAGGGGGTTACATAGAGCAATTGGGTATAGGAAATGTCAGAAGGAGGTACATAGGAAGAGTGTTGGAGAGAATGGGTGTGAGTTAGTGTGTTAGGAAGTGTCTATTGACCTTACATTTAAATTCCTGGAGGTTGTAGCCATTGAGGAAGCAAGCATGCTGAAGGGAATTCCACAGGTGGGAAGTGCAAGAAAAGAAGCTGTTGGAGTAGAAATTGCGGTTACATTTCATTGGTTTCACTGTAAAAGGGTGGGACCTAGTTGCCAATCTAGTATCTTGTGCAAATTCACACCTAGGGGGCATCAGTGATTTAAGTTCATCAGAGCAGAAGCTGTGAAAGTATTTATAGAAGAGGCACAGGGAAGCCACATCACGCTGGTGAGAGAGTGACTGCAGGCGGTCAGCCAATTCGGTATCGATCACATTACAGATTCTCCGCTGAATTTTGTCAAGAACCCTGAGGAGAATAGCAGGGGCACCCGACCAGATGTGGCAGTATTCAATACACGGGCGGATGGTAGATTTATATATGTGCAGGATAGATTCAGATGGAAAGAACTTCCGGGCCCTGCACAGAGAGCTGACTTTCATAGCAGCGGATTTAGCAATGGATTTGACGTAGTCATTGCACTTGAGGTCCGCTGAGAGTGTCAGGCCAAGCAGGCGTAGTGTTTTACTCTCTGGGAGGCAAGCCTGTTCCATGCTAATGGGAGGGATGTGCGGTTGTCTGTGGTGGTTAATTGATAGCAGCTTCGTTTTGGAAGAATTGAATTTTACAAGCCATTTCTTACCCCAATCCACCATGGATTGGAGGTCCTTTTCAAGCTCGACAGCGAAGTTCGCCTTGTCAACACCAGATATTTGATCGAGGTGAGAGTAAACTGTGGTGTCATCGGTGTACATGCTTACTTGGGATGTTATGGCATTGGGGAGATCATTGATGTAGATTAGAAAGAGCGTAGGACCTAGGATAGAGCCTTGAGAGACACCCGTGTTTGTAGGGTAGTTCTGGGAGGCATGACTGTTTAATACCACCTTCAATGTGTGGTTATAGAGGAATGACTGGATTAGGTCCAACAAAAGTCCAGTTATGCCATAGCTTCGCAGTTTGCGTAGAAGGCCGGCATGCCAGACTCTGTCGAACGCTTTAGACATATCCAAGGCAACGGTTTGGGCTTCACCATTCTTGTCAAGAGCCTGGTATATATACTTGGTGATGGTCGTTAGCAGTAGACCTGGTGAAGCAGAAGCCATACTGTTTGTCCGAGAGGAGCCTGTGGGCTTTGAGATGCTGAATGACCTCGGCGTTGATAATGGCTTTGAACACTTTGCCAAAGATCAGAAGAATGCTGATAGGGTGGTAATTTGTGGGGTAAATCTTCTTCTTTTATATGCCATGTCCTTTCAGGATGTAGGCGATCATGGCTTTCCACATCTCCCTGTCCCTGGTGGCTCTTAGCACGCTTTCTCCTGTTGCACCATGCAACCCTCGTTCTGTCATCCACCTGATCAGGCCCTTCAAATATGTTATCCGCTGCTTTCCTCTGTCTCTTTTTCCCTCTATCTGGCCTGTTAGTATCAAGTTCTCCAATCCCTCCTTCCTCATTGCATGTCCCAGGAACTTTAACTGTCTCTTTCTGATGCTCAATATTAATTTCCTTTTTGTCTCCATCCTTTCCAAAACCTTGTCATTCCTCACATGCTCGGTCCATGATATCCGCAGCATCCTTCTCTAGAACCACATTTCAGCTGCTTCAAATTTTTCCTTCATCTTCGAAGATATTGTCCAACATTCACTGCTATATTGAAGAACTGACATCACATAGCAATCCAGTACTCTCCTCTTTGTTTCTAGTGAAACTGTCCTGTTTCTTAATACTTTACTCAACTTCTGGAATGCTTCTTTCGCCATGCCAATTTGCCTTCGGATTTCAGTAAATTTACCCATTCAAAATATTTATGAAGAATTTATTTTATTTGTTTTATTCTTGGAAAAATTGTTGTCTCGTTTTACAACTTTAGATCAGACCAAAAATAAAGGATTGCTGCCATATTTTGGCTGGAGCTGCCTAATCCTCCTTTCTCAGCCTAAATAGTCCTTCTACCATACTTAAGCTTTACAAGAGTCAGATTAGACCAAAAATGAAGTGTTGCTGCCATATTTTGGCTGGAGCTGCCCAATCCTCCTTTCTCAGCCTTAATAGTCCTTCTGCCATACTTAAGCTTTACAAGAGTCAGATTAGACCAAAAATAAAGTATTGCTGCCATATTTGGGCTGGAGCTGCTTTTCAGCTTTGATACCATTCAAAATCATTTGAATGGTCTTATGGGGAAGGGATTGCTTATTTTCTACCCTGCAACTTCTTTCTAACAGATGCAATGTTGCAAGTCATTCACTACTTTATTGAATGGTACATTGGCCTGTAAACATATATTGAATGATGGAAGACAACAACAGATGAAACAAAGACTTAAGTAAAAAATATATTGTCAATTTTATTTTTCATTAAAGAAAATACATCAACAATATTAGTACTTGCTTGATTTTGTTTTCTCTGATTTGTAAGATCTTACTATGAAAAAATATGTTTACCAACAACCTGCATTCACTTTGTCCATCAGAGAAACCGCTCTGTAAACTAAACTATGCCCTGCCAATTAAGCAAAACATAAAAAATGATGTTTATGATAATAAAGAGATTTGTATACAAAGCGATAATAATAATAGCTTGGCTACAAGTGACTGACAGACAGACAGACTAGGCTGAGCTGAACTGAAGTCGTACTGGAAACCAGTGTCTCTATCGTCTCGGCTCTGTCCTCGAGAGTAATTAACTCTTGGTTAATATAGGCAAAGAAGAGTCCATTATTAAGTGGGTAACTCCCCACAACATTTATGATAATACAAAGATTCATATATTACTCTAGAAGATAAATAGTAATGAAATAGAAGCAAAGGAGTGAGAAAAATAATTATATTGTTGCAGGCAGTGTATTGACTTACAAACGCATATAGAATGATGCAAAACAACAACAAACAAAACAAAGAATTGAATAAAAAATATATTGTCAAGTGTATTTTTTTAAAGAAAATACATCAACAAAAATAAGGTTACAGTGCACTAGGCAAGAAATATCTCTGCATGTTAACCCTTTGTTGCATATTGGTTACAATTGTAACCAATATGCAACAAAGGATTAATGTAGAGGGTGAGAAGAGCGTTATCTTGAAAAGGACAGTTTATCACACATCATTGCTGCTGGTGAGGATGCTGGACCAGATTCTACACTTTGATCCTAATCATCTGGGCCACAGAAAACCTTTATTTAACTCTTTTTACAGAGTTTATGGCACAAGGCTGAACAGTGGGGTGGGGAAAGAAAACTCAGGATGGTCGTACACTATCTGCGTTATACCTAGCTAATCAGACTCGTGACCCTGGGCCACAGAAAACCTACTTTTGTAGTTTTACGATCTTTTTATAACTTGAATAAGTGTTGCAACAATTACTGGTTAAGCTTTTTCTTCTGGTTGTTTTTTTTAAAAAAATGTGGAAGTGCCGAAAGAATAAGACACTAACCCTGTTCAGATAAGCTCCATTCTTTAGTTTCACTAAGTTGGAGCTTTATAGATAGGACACTTTACCACTTCCACATAGTCAAATTGCCCTCATTTCTTCCATGTTCCAATTGTTAGAAGAAAGTTCTATTCAGACAGCTTTTTTTTTTCCAAGAACTGATACTTTGTGGGACAGACTCCTGTGTGAGTACTTCTCTGAACACTTCAGTTTTGACTTCTTCAAATTAACAGTCAATCATGAATTTTATTTCCTATATTTCTTACACCTTTTATGTTCATTTCACACGCCTCATTCACTATTACTATTTTGGCTGTTGAGTGGGTGTAGAGCCTTGCACTGGGTGTAATTTAGTATAAAAAATTATTTCAAATTGCACATTTAATTAAAACTTAAAAAGGTTCTTTGTTGTTAATAATAAAATTGTCTATGTTAAGAATGTTTTGTGGTTATTATGAAAATATCTTGATCGATTGGGAAATGCCAACACACTATGCAGTCCTGTCACTGCCTTAATTAAAACTTATGCAAATTTCCAAGCTAAATTCGCCAAGGGAAGTAATTCCGATTAATATTAAAAAGCTAGAGTTAATCCCCTTATAATGTTAACTTTTTCAAGGCAGTAATATTCAAAAATGCTTCTTATTATCCAAGCAAGGCAGTAATGTCACTAAGACAAAAGGGGCTACTTGGTACGAAAGAATCAGAAAACAGAAAACACTATGAAGGAGTGAGAACAATAGAAGAGTAATCAGTAAGACATTAGATAACAACATTGCATTTAAAATTTTTGAAGATCAAAGTTGGCTGGAGAGCATGGAGCCAGTAGGGAGTTCCACAAGCAAGAAGTGCAAGAAAAGAAACTGTTAGCATAGAACTTACGGTTGCATCTAGCTAATTCAAAAATTCATGCAAACTGATGAGACCTTGTTACCAATCTAGTACCAGGCTTAAATTAGTAAAGAGCTTGTTGGGGCTTACTATGCAAGGTTAATTTAGATTTGGATTTTGCATGGCACAAGGCCACTTCCCAAAGGAACTTCTTAACTAAATCCTTGGATACCACCATGATTTTTATAAGCGTTGAAATCATTCATTAAACAAGCAAATGGAAAGTTGAATGAAATTGACAAAGTATCAATTGTAACTATAAAGTGTATTAACAATAACAAGAAATACTTACATTATATAGATGTTGAAAGTGTTTGTTTGAAAGTGTCTTTCATGGACTGTATGAAAATTGTGTTAGAGCTTTTTAGGTAAGTTGAAATGTTCATTGTCGCTGAAAGATTTATCAATGTGATAAGAAATTCGTGTGAGGAATATTATTGAGAAAAGATTTGTTCAGTTCTGATTATTCATGAATAACGTTCACTTTTGTAGAGTACAGAAGAATGAATTTGTAAGAGATAGTGAGTTGGACTTAATATTTTACATGATGCATGTGGAAGGATTTCTTGTGCCAACTGTAGTAATTTGTATATGTGTTATTCAAATAAAAGACATCTACTTGTGTATTGCAATTAGTGCGGGTGTGTGAGAGAATTACTTGATGTTGAAGAATGCGATCATGTGATAGCAGGCCGCTATTGCGGGCAGCTGTGACTGTCACTGCCTTGTTTGGTGTTCTGTAGATCTGCTGCAACTGAACAAAAATGCGCGACAAATCGTTTAAATGGGTGTTCAAACATCCTTACGATTTGGTGGTAAAAATGTGGTTCACTTAACTTGATTCTGATTGGCTAGCTCAAACCAATCAGAAAATAGCTTACATTTATTCAAATATAAAATGGTTACATACAAAATTTAATATATACATTTGTGTGTTTCCATATGTATGTGCGTGTGTCATAAGCTCATCTAAAAAAGGTATGAATAAAAATATTTATAGAAAGACACAGGGAAGCAACATGAAGTGAAAATATTAAATAAGGAATATCCTTAAAGAATAACATTCTTCAGGAAGCCCCTGGACACATAATGTTCAGATCATTTGATCAACTGGGTAAGCAGAGATATCAATCACACATGGGATCCAACAATAAAAAGAACATGATGATGACTTCCAAAAAAAATAACCACAGAAATATAACTGCTGGTGAAAAATTATTGATAGAATAAATTTATATTTATAATTTGTTGAATGTTACAACTAAGTGTTAATTTAAAAAAATTGTAACTAAGTTTATTTTCTTTGTAATGATAAATGCTTTGAATCTCAACAATAATTTAAATAAATCTGAGCCTACTCTTCTATTTCGACTTAATGCATGCTGGAAGAGAGTGTTCAGGAAATTTTCCTGCAGTAGGTTGCCATTTCTATCTGCAGTAGACTAGTTACCAACCAAGGCTATTTAACCCAATCTGCCCTCCTGTTCAACCCATAGCTGGAGTGAGAAGAGATGGATTATTACCTTTTCCAAAGGTATCTGTGTGAAAGTGAATGTAATAAATTGAATTGGAATTTGAACTTGGCACTCCGGTTTTTAAATCGGAGCCAATGTCCATTGCAACTCCGCATTGCCAAAAAGAGGTTTGAAGGCTAATAAGGCGATAGCTTTTCTGGTGGTATTTGCACGTAAGTGATGACAAAAAAATCAACTGTAATTTGAACTCGACTTGCATTTTGAGCTGATATCCGTTGGACCATGATGCACGTCCTCATTGCCACAATTAATTAAAACTTATGCAAATTTTCAAGTTAAATTCGCCAAGGGAAGTAATTCCTATTAATATTAAAAAGCTAGAGTTAATCCACTTATAATGTTAGCCTTTTTAAATGCACGTCCTCATTGCCACAAGGGTTAGGGTTCTCACTATGGATGCAAGAGAGCCCTGATCGAATCCCACACGAGGATGATTGTGATTATAATTTGAATGCCAAACATATTTTCTGTAAACTCTGAGGGAACAAATTTATTAAAAATTTTATTAAAAAGAAATTTTGTTAAAAAAATTATTCTGTTATTTCAGTTTTTAAATAAAAAAACAATGTCTTCAAAATAAAGCTTTTTTTAAAAAATTTTTATTTTATTTACCAGGGTGTGGTATTTGATCAAAAACTCTTTAATGACCTAGTATTTGAAAAGGTTGAAAAACCTTTTACCACAGATAGAGCTTCTTTCCCTACTGAACCTAAAGGTGAGCATTTTGTATTTATTTGATTTTCAATTAAATTTTTTTATCATAAAATTTTGTCAGGAGTTTGAGATTTTAGATAGCTGCTTTTAAAAAATTAAAATTTTTTGTAAAAAATTTGGTTAGGTTTGTGGCTTTAATAACATTTCAACTCATGTTGGATCAATGAATGTCAAGTAATCCTTTAATTTTTACTTTATATTTTCTTTTCTTTTAACACACAAATATGTTTTGCTAGCTCTTATATATGTTTGAATATAGTGAACAAGAATAAAGAAGTGCTTGTACTCACAAATTCCTGCAATCGAAATGAGATAGAAGGAAAATATTTCAGGTTTAAGGGTTAATATTTTGGCTGTAATGGTTAACTTTTTTTTACTAATTCTTGATCACATTTCTTCCTTCTACTTTTTAAAATTCTGACAATTGCTTGTATCTGTCTGGAAAAAAAAATACTGTATCCCCACCCCTGCATTTTACAAGGATCTCTTGATTAATGTACTTTCAATTATTGAGTTTTCGATTAGTATGCTAAAACTTTTTATATACTAAAATTTGATTAGTGCATACATAATACTCTATTAGTGTGGTAAAACATTCAAAACATCCTTCAGTTTCATCATAGTAATTAGAAATTGATTTTCTTATAGTTACTGATGAATATGTTAGCTGCACTAATTGAGGGATTACTGTACAGACATTTGTTACCCAAAATGCTCTAGTATTTGTTTATAGAAATTCTCTTCCTGATTTAAACAGTTTCTCTGCTGGTATCAAGTTAAGGGACACTTCTTCTTTTATTTTATTGTCTGGTATATCTTGCAATTTCAGTTCTCAATAAATGGTACACTGTCAGCCTTTGAGATTTGAAAAAAGAAATCACTTGACCGGTGGTTGAGAGCGAGGGAAAACTTACTCACTCCAAAATCATTTTACTCGACCGACTCCATTTTCTTAATAGTTGCCTTACGTAAACATACTGTGAATCGCTGATGAAAAACAAAAAATGAAATTTTAATTAAAATTTTAAACATGTTAGAAAGGATTTAAAAAATTAAGAAAATTAATAACAAAATTCGATCTTTCCTCTCAATAATAGCATAAATATTTTGATGATAAAACTTTGTTTTTATTGAGCACTTTTAACATCATGATATGCTATTTTTGGGGGCAACTGAGTAGAGTTACCTAAATTCGTAGTTTCTTTCTTCTGTTTGACTACAACCTCCATCTCATAAGATGATAAAAAAATAACAAATCTGATTTTCTCAACGATTTTCTATAAAAAAAATTACTTGTATTATACAAGTAATTTTTTATACAAGTTGTATAATTTGTTTTTCAGTGTGTGGTTGAAAGAAGTATGTGTATTTTTTCTTTCTTTTAAATGTTTGCTTATACTTTTTGTAAGTGGGGAGGAACTATAGGATAATATTTTTCCAAATGAAGTTTGAAAAAGCTGTGAGCAATCTGGGTGACAGAGACATTTTGGCTCCACTTTGGAAGTGTTTATTAAATGAATGTTTACACTGACTGGGATGATAAAAGCCAAGAGATCAATAATGTCATTGTAGATCATTCTAAGTAACTTGTGAATCTTCAATGGCATACTTTTGGGTTATAAAAGGAATCGGATTTCCTTTTATTTTTAATCGACCACAGGCCAGTAAAGCAATAAACTTTAAATGCCCAGTTATGTTTTTAATCAACTAAGTCGATCGGGCAATTGAAATCTTAGAGGCTGTACACCGTTACATGTGATGTAATAGAGTGCTGACAGTGGCTTAGCACTTATATACAACTCATCTAATTTTCATAGGATATCACACCCTACCGAAGTGGTCGTATCCCCTTCTTTATGCTTGATTTATATAGTTTTTGCTTTTGCTCCTTGCTTCTACTTTTTATTGGCAGCCTTGGTCTTCCTTCATCCACTTTGTCCATTTCTCTCTCTTCTTGCCCCAGCATTTTTGTTCCCTGCTCTGTCTCCTCACTGTAGTTACCTTCCTCCTCTCGACTTCGATATTCCATTTCCACATCATCCAACACAATCGTTTTCCTAAATTGATCCACATGAGCTAAAACATACTGCTCCTTCTTCTTGATCAAAACCATATTATTTCCTCTCTGCAAAAGGAAGTTTGCGTCTTCAGAATTTGCAATTTTATCTTTCTTGTACCATACTCTCTCTCTTGTGGTGAAATACATGATAATGGGGGCTGTAATCTGCTTACCCATGAGGGCTGATGGGCTCAACTTCCTCTACCATGTGTGGTATCAACCTATAACTGAGGATCATTTTAGCTAGAAACGCCTTAATGCTTTTAGTGATGGGCAAGAATGCCTTCAACATCATTTTAACTATTTGTAGCATTCGCTCTGTGGTTTCGTTGAATTGAGGACAGTCCGGAGGAGTTTTATATGTTATATGGCACACAGCCTATCCACCTCGACCATGTACATAAATTTCTATCCCAAAATTCTGGAGAATTATCTGACACTAGCATTTGCGGTACTCCATTTCTTGCAAATACAACTCTCAAAACCTGTTTGACTGTGAATGTCTTTAACCTTGATTACTTCTGGTCAACCAGAGTATGTATCCACCATTATATGAAATAATCCTATGCTACTGATGTGTGCATGGTCCATATATACTCTAAGCCATGGTTGTACCTTTTTAGGCCATGAATGAAGCTCTTTTTGTCCCTAAATCTTCTAATTTCATTGCATTTTGGACATTTATTAATAAACTCTTTGATATCCTTTGTATAACCCAGCCACTATGCTTGTAATTTTAATCTTCTGTGTGTTGCCGTGAAGTTGCAATGTACGTCATCGTGTACCTCTCTCAGTATGTCTGTCTTTAATGTCCGTGGAGCTAGTATTACTTCACCATTGCATATAATTCTATTTTCAATTGTTAACTTATGTCATATCTCTTTAAATGGCTGCTCTGCTATTGAACAATTTTTCCACTTATTATTCTTTATTCTTTTGATTATTTTGCTCAATACTGGATCTTGCTTGGTCTCATTTTTGAACCTGTTGACTGAAGTATGTCTGTTTATACCTATTGAATTATTCTGTTTTCCTCAGTTCCATATTTATTGTCTGTTCCTTTTACAAATTGTAATCTTTACAATGTATCAACATGAGGGACGGTATTTCCCTTAACATATACAATTTGTTACGCCTGGTATATCTTGCAGTTTCAGTACTCACTATATGGTACACCATTACGCATGGCGTAATAGTGCCGACAGTTATCGTCTTAGCACTTAAATACAACTCAGCTAATTTGTATAGGATACCGCAATATGTATACAAGTGGGCCTATACTGTCTAAAATGACAGCAAAATATTTATATTGATATGCCGTCTAAAATGACAGCAAAATATTTATATTGATATGCCGTCTAAAATGACAGCAAAATATTTATATTGATATGCCGTCTAAAATGACAGCAAAATATTTATATTGATATGCCGTCTAAAATGACAGCAAAATATTTATATTGATATGCCGTCTAAAATGACAGCAAAATATTTATATTGATATGCCGTCTAAAATGACAGCAAAATATTTATATTGATATGCCGTCTAAAATGACAGCAAAATATTTATATTGATATGCCGTCTAAAATGACAGCAAAATATTTATATTGATATGCCGTCTAAAATGACTGCAAAATATTTATATTGATATGCCGTCTAAAATGACTGCAAAATATTTATATTGATATGCCGTCTAAAATGACAGCAAAATATTTATATTGATATGCCGTCTAAAATGACAGCAAAATATTTATATTGATATGCCGTCTAAAATGACAGCAAAATATTTATATTGATATGCCGTCTAAAATGACAGCAAAATATTTATATTGATATGCCGTCTAAAATGACAGCAAAATATTTATATTGATATGCCGTCTAAATGACTGCAAAATATTTATATTGATATGCCGTCTAAAATGACTGCAAAATATTTATATTGATATGCCGTCTAAAATGACAGCAAAATATTTATATTGATATGCCGTCTAAAATGACAGCAAAATATTTATATTGATATGCCGTCTAAAATGACAGCAAAATATTTATATTGATATGCCGTCTAAAATGACAGCAAAATATTTATATTGATATGCCGTCTAAAATGACTGCAAAATATTTATATTGATATGCCGTCTAAAATGACAGCAAAATATTTATATTGATATGCCGTCTAAAATGACAGCAAAATATTTATATTGATATGCCGTCTAAAATGACTGCAAAATATTTATATTGATATGCCGTCTAAAATGACAGCAAAATATTTATATTGATATGCCGTCTAAAATGACAGCAAAATATTTATATTGATATGCCGTCTAAAATGACAGCAAAATATTTATATTGATATGCCGTCTAAAATGACTGCAAAATATTTATATTGATATGCCGTCTAAAATGACAGCAAAATATTTATATTGATATGCCGTCTAAAATGACAGCAACATGTATATTGATGGACCTACTATTGATTATTTTATATGAAGACATAAGAAAAAAAAAAATAGTTCAAACCCCTGAATCAGACAAGAGGGAAATATATACACACACAACAATGTTTATTATTATAGAGAGGATATATATATTTTTTCACACTTTGACGACATAATTATTGCAAAAAAAAAAATAATAAGGCACTGTTAAAGAGTGAACATGGGCTAAGAGCTTTCATAACTGGCAGTAAAATTTAATAACTGGTAGTAAAGAGAATGGACTGAGCCGACACTGTTTCGCTATTGTCTCTCTAATGAACTGAGGTGATGCTGCCTTGCTATTGTCTCTCTCTCTCCATGAGCATGACAGGAAGGAAATATATATATTATAATTGTGTCACTCCAAGCAAGGCATTTTACTGCCACTGTTGTGCAGGGGGTTACATAGAGGAAAGTTATGAGAAAGAATGACAGGTTACAGAGGGTGTCAGGAAGAGGGGAAGAGAAGGATGAGAGTACTGATGAAAGTGGGGTGGATGGAGAAAAGAGCATGAGAGAGAGAGAGGATGCAAGTTAGTGAGTATATATATATATATATATATATATATATATAAAATACACAACAGTCTTTATTTTAAAAGAGAGAATATCCACTACTAATAATTCTCAACCAACAAATGTCTAGTTAAGTCCTCATATTTTTAGCATAGACCTACTTCCGTTATGTAAGATAGCAGGTCATCTATATTGATGTTTTTTAATGGAGCTGTCATACTATAAAATCACTAGTTGGAGCAAGATCTCCACATTTGATTAGGAAGCTTTGCTGTATATAGTGCCGGACATGCTGCACATTTCAGTTGCACATGATGTGTGATTTTTGTATGACTGTATAGATGGGACACAGTGAGTTGTTATTTTTAAATTTTTCTGAGTCATCATTTCCTATTTCTTAGAGTGTACCGCAATTCAAAGCATATAAAGAGTTAGTTACACACCCTTTCACAGGTTGACAGTTTCAACCTTGTTGGACTCTCTGCTTCTAGACAGAGAGGGACTCAAATGAGGTTATGCTGAAGGGTAGAGTCTTGTCTGGGAGAAAAACAAATTAGAACTCAATATGCAGGGTCTATGGGAAAGTTTTGCCTAATCTTTAGGGCTTGGAATTCTTATATTAAAAACTGACCACGTGTAGCATCTGTCCTTAGTTGGTATTTTTCTGGCAAATACCCAAGTTGGGTAATGTACAGTAATTTTCTGATCAGTAGTAAAGCGTATACTTCTAATTAATATTTGATTATCCAAATAAATAATATTATTGATTTTTCTAATTTATTTAATTTTGTTTATTTATTTATACCATCTGCAATCAATTGTCTTTCAAGCAATTTTAAAATCTAATAAAAGTACTTTTATAAAGCATAAATGCAGATAATATTTCTGTTCTATGAAAGAATTCATAAATAAAAAAATTATTGGGAATAGTTGCAGAGCTCATTAGAAACAATTAAATCAGGATGAAATACATGCAATTATAATACACTTCATTGCATTTTCTTTATTTCTATTGTAATGTTCTATTGTAATGTCGTATTAACAACGTCTGGTACGAATGTGAGATTAAATTACCTTAGATCAAAAATTGCTTTCTTCATTTGTAGACTGCATCAAATTAACGTAGATACATAGAAATTTAATACACATCATTGCATTTTATTTCTTTATTTCTATTGTAATGTGACGTGGCATACCGTCAGAGCCTTCATGGTCTGTTGTCTCTTGTGTCACGATTGATCCTGGTCTGAGAACAAGCCTTTAGCTCACACTCATCGGTTATTGATGGCATTGACCTCTTCGGCTTAACTCTCTTGAAATCAAAATCACAATGTGGGCAAGAGAGGTTACAGTTGAAGAGGTCAACCCAAGGACCAGCTACTGTGTCAATGCCATCAACGACTGACGAGTGTTAGCTGACGGCTTATTCTCAAACCAAGATTGATCCTGACACAAGAGACAACAGACCACAAAGGCACTGACCGTATGCCACGTCACAGTAATGCAGTATTAGCAACGTCTGATAAAAAATGTGAGACTAAATTACCTTACATCAAAAATTGCTTTCTTCACTTGTAGACTCCATCAAATTAATGTAAATACATAGAAATTTAATACACTTCATTGCATTTTATTTCTTTATTTCCACTGTAATGTTATGTTAGCAATGTCGTTTTTTTTTTTTTTTTCTTAATCATATCACCCCAAGCAAAGTGGTAATGCCACTGATGCGCAGGGGGCTACTTAAGAGTAAAAAGATTAGAAAAAAGAAAGCCGGAAACCACATCCTAAACAGGGAACCAGGGAGGAGCCTCTTCACCTGTTCAAAAGACGTGGGTGGAGTGTGAACCGGGCGATAGTTTAGTCTATCTACTCCAATTGAGAGAAGAAAAGAGTGAGAAGATTGGAAAAAAGAAAGCTAGAAACCACATCCTAAACAGGGAACAAGGGATGAGCCTCTTCACCTGTTCAAAAGACGTGGGTCTAATATGAATAGGAGATATTTTTCATATGTAAAATAAGTGTTTATTCACTTTGTCTAATTAATGTTTGCTGTGTAGTTGAGCATCTATTTAACTCTCTATCTATCTTGTGTGTGGATATTTTAAGTTCAGTTAGGTTAGCTTCCTGTTTCATGACAGTGCAGTGACTAACTTCTTTTGTAGCCTGATGCTACACCTTCTAGGTTAACTCATTGAAACACCTGTTTTGATGTTCTACTCTAACACCAAGTACAAAGATTACTTTGGTATCTCTTAGGGTGAACCCTTTACATATTGGGGTCAACACAGATCAATTCATCTTAGATCAAGATATCTGATGGACATTAAATTTAATTCAGACCTCTGGTATTAATTACTTTGGTATCTCTTTGGGTGAACCCTTTACATATTGTGGTCACCACAGATAACTCAACTTAGGTCAAAGTACCTAACAGACATTAAATTTGATTCATACCTCTGTGATTTCATGGCATAAATCGCATATTACACTGTAAATGAGCAACATGAAACATTTCCAGTAATAAAATTAATCTGAGTAAGATGTAAATAAACATTGAAATATTAACAAAATCATCTGCACTTGGTATATGCTTATCATTGTTGATTGATTGCTTACTTTTGTTTTTCAGAATTATAGTTTATATACCTTTAAAACTAACAATTTAAAAACTTTTTTCGATTATGATCATTTAGATTTTTATCAATTACTTGCATATGAACAAAATTAAGTGATGAAAATTAACCTCTTCAGATTTTTGAGTTTTCTAAATTCTAGAAAAAAGTGATATTATTAATTTTCATTTTAGATGGTGCACTATAATCATTGCATTTTTCTCATTTAGTCCAATTTCCTATACTTTTCATGAATTTAAAATATTTCTTTTTTCCTTACAGGTAACAGTATACAACTAGCTCAGAAAATTTACAAGGATTACCGACCACCACAAAATTTTTATAAAAGATATTGAAATACAAAAAGAACTTTATAAACATTGTTTCTTGATTCTCAAATGATGTATCTTAATAATATGCTGAGAAGAATTTTAAAGAGTGAAGAAATTTTGTTAATTTTATTTAAGTTTGAAAATTTAATGCAGACTTGTTGCTGGATAAAAGATAAAAGTTTATAATGGTTTCTACATAGTAAAATTGGTCAATTATTTTCTAAGATGATACTACCTTTGTTCCATAATAGTTGTTATATTTCATCTTTTTCATATTGAGAACATTCAAACACTCATTATATATATATATATATATATATATATATATATATATATATATGTCTTCTAAAAAACTTTTGAATAATATGAGGTATCTTAAATTAATAATGGGAAGTGCTTTAAACTAATGTGAGGTGTCTTAAAATAATATGAGGTATCTTAAAGTAAACTGTTTGGGGGTAAGCAACACTAAAATTTTCTTCTGTTTTCATATATATATATATATATATATATATATATATATATATTTCTTCATTTGTAAATGAGTTATTACACAACCTAGGTCTCTACCATGTGGTGTTTTCAGGTGATTAGCAATTTATTGCAAATCACCTGAAGACAGCACATGGTAGAAACCTATGTTGTGTAATAACTCATTTATAAATAAAGAATATTCAAAAGTTCTACAATATAATTGTATTGAATACTTTTAATACAACTGTGTACTGGTATAATTTTATTTTTATTTTTTAAATAATATATATATATATATATATATATATATATATATATATATAATTATTGTTAACCAGTTTTTGGTCATAATTAAATTAGAACAGTATACAGTTGTATTAAAAAGTGCTTAATACATATATAATGTAGAGCTTTTGAATATTTCTTATTTGGAAACCAGTTATTTACGCAATTTTGGTTTCAATCTTTTGGTATCTTCAGGCAATTTATAATAACTCTTATATATATATATATATATATATATATATATATATATATGTATTTTTTAGAAAAGATTTTGGATTATTACAATGGGTAATACATATTTAACCGCATATTGCGGCTCGTCAGCCACAATATGTGGTTAAATATGTATTACCCATTGTAATAATCCAAAATCTTTTCTAAATTATATTACTCTGTTAAATTAAATAAATGAATTTAACATTGAGTTCTTTTGAGTTCATCTCTATTGGAATTTACCTGGATAGTATAGCAAGTGTGCTATATTTTATATATAAGTGATAATATTATATTTTTTTAAAATTTACAAACTTTATTTAATCATCCCCAGCAAGGCAATAAAGACACTAAGACACAAGGTGTTACTGAATGTGAAAAATATGAGGAAAAGGAAAACCTTATTAGGGAGAGAGAATGATAAATGAACAAGGATTAATTTTTGAAGATCAAAGTTGACTGGAAAAGAAGAGTCCAGTAAAAATTGTATTAGAAGAAACTGTTAGCATACTACTTATGGTTACATCTAGCCATTTCAACTGTAAAATGATGAGACCTAACTGCCAATCTAGCACCATGTTTAAATTTGTAAAGTCATGATACAAAAAAGCTCAATTAACATGAAAATGTTTAAAAATAAGGTGAAGGGAAGAAATTTTACAATGGTGCAAAAGCGACAGATGCCTAGATGCCAGCTCATGGTTGATAACAATTCAGATACTTTTGGTTTTTGTCAAGAATCAGTAACTACTTAGCAGATGCACCATGCCAGATGTGACATTAATATTTAATGCATGGCTTCAATGGCGTACCTATAAATATGTAAGATAAGCTATCAAAATGGGTATCATTTCTATAAGATTAGGTGTCTGAATAAGGGAAAAAAATTCCCATGAAACCAGCTACCAAATATCATTATATTTATCTTCATTCTGTGCAAGATAATATTAATTTTAATCCTGGTACTATTATTGTAAATGATAGAAATATGCTTAAATGTTGTTTAACTTCTTTTTTAATTAGTGTTTGTAAGCAGCAAATTAATGTTACTGAATTTTCATTGACTTCATCTTTTATTTTGTTTTTATTTACAAATATAACAATTATTTTGTGACAAATTTCATATATTAATTAAAACTATTATCTAACATAAATAGTGTAAGTGTTAATGATAAATCAATTCATTTTGTAGGAAATAATTTTTTTTTATTATCCATTCAAACTTAAAAGGTGATGAATAGTTTTCTATAAGAAAAGAAAAAACAATTTCCTTTTTTTTTTGTTAAGTAAATGAATAATTTCCAACACACAAAGACTTCTCAGAATAGAAAACTGTTTTTTTTAAAACTGTGGTATTGATAATTACCCAAAAAATAAATATCAAATTTAATTTCTTCCTCAGATGTATGCCCAAAAGAAATTAAAATATAAAGATGATTATAATTTCAATAAAAATATTTGGTCTCCCAGCAAAAATTTGTAAAAACTACAGTTAAGTGATTCTATTCTTTTATTTTTTTTTTAAATAAATTTAATTTCCAAAATATAATTTTCATAGAAAAATATTCCATGACATGCTTGCTATGTATAAGTCAATTATTACATTATTAGGTAAGTATCTTCAGGCATTTTATATAAACTAATTCTCCAACCCCCCCCCCCCCCCCCAAACGTACAACAAGGATTTTCAGAATGCATGACTGAAAATCTAAAATAACTGAAATTTCAAAATTTACATCCGGACACTAATTTCTAACCTTTCATTTTGTAACCTTTCTTATTTTGGAAATAATATTATGGCTGACTTCTCTTCTTTGCACAATCTCAGACATCCCTGTCATTGTAAGGTCTGGCCTTTTTTAATATGCATTATATAAAAAAAACAGCAAAGACCCTGATTTATATATATATATATATATATATATATATATAGCAACAAATTGATGTTTGAGTCTGATGAGGTATGGAAAGCTTTTTGAACATCTACCACAAGAAAAATGGTACCATGACGTAGGAATGTGACAATTGAATAATTGGATGCAAATCAATCTGAGTTAGCAGAATTCTAGCTGCTGCAGGTATAAAAAAAGCCAATGAAATGAAGGTGTTGTCCAAGCTTTCAACTTGTATTAGTCATCTTATTTAGTGAGGAAAGTAAACAAAAATTGAATGTCTTTTAAGGAGTTCATTTTTTTAAGTGTCATTGTATTTTATTATTTGACTTATTCATTCTCCTGAAGGTGACTCCAAAAGTTTCAACACAGCCTTCATTTTGTTTATTTTTACATTTGTGGCTAATTTCAGTGTATCTAAACTAGTAGATTTGGTAGAATCTTTGAATATAATATAAACTAATAATTCTTGTTAGTCTTTTTTCTTAATTTTATGTTTTTCTTTTCTTGTTTTTGGTTTTAATTGAGTAATTTACAGTAATGTTAGCAGTGAAGATACTTAAAAAAATTCTATATATTGAAATGCTTAATTTTTAATAATTTTTTCATGGAAATTACTAGACTGCAAAGTATTAGGTACAGATCAGTTTAGGACTAATATAATTAAAATTTAAAATTTTTCCTATTTTTTCATATAATTTTTTTGATCCATGCTATATATAATATATTTTTTTAATTTTATTTTCAAAAGAAATTTTTTCATATCCTACATTTTTTGAATGCATCAAGTTTTAGAGAGATGAAATAAAATGTAACATCGACTTGTAGAAAGTTAAAAATACTGATTAAAACTTCACAATAAAAACAATAAAGATGAGGATATTAATTTGAATGATCTCTCAGAATTTAAAAAAAATTATTTTATTTTGTAAGTTGATAATAAAAGTTTAAATAATTATGTAATGCCAATTGATACTGACTTTAAATGATGACCAGTCTTCTTAATAATTGTGTTAAATAAATCCCTAACTTTTTGCTTTAACAGATAATGATTTGTATAGTTTGGAGATAAAGATTTATGTATTTTTATTGAAATCTTTTATTTGATTTGTAAATGTTCAAGGCAATACCAGTTTGTTATTTTATGATATAAAATAAGTCTTATTTTGTGTCTTAAATATGCTATGATATATTGTGATTTTACAAAAACGTTTCAGCAATTGCTTGCTATTTTTTATTTTAACTACACCACCGTGGGAATATTGAATAGAATTCGGTTTCTTTTTATTACACTAAATTACCTAGTTATACTAAATGGCAATTTTTTTTTCTTTCTTTTTTGTTTTTTTTAATCGGTTTTACCACATACAAGACAGAAAAGCCACTAAGGCACAAGGGTATGGAAGAAAATTGAATAGAAATATTAATAACGAGTGAGAAGAGAAAATAGTAATCAGGAGAGAGCAATTGACATTACATTTAAATTTTTACATATTAAAATTGGCTTGATGGGATTTCCACAATTTAGAAGTGCAAGAAAAGAAACTGTTAGCATAGAATTTACAATTATATTTAGCCAGCTCAACTGTAAATTGTGTCTAGTACTGCGTTTAAGTTCCAAAAGTCTAGGTATTATAGCAAAGAACTCATCCAAACAATTACTATGAAAGTATTTATAGAAAAGACACAGAGAGGCAACCTTACAACAGTGGGAAAGTGAACTGCTAGATCAGGACCAATAATATTGCTGATTTTCATTTAGATTTTATCAAGGAGCTCAAGGTAAATAGCAGGGGCATTGAACCATATGCGGCAGTAAAATTCTGAGCAGAGATGAATTATACATATGCATGTGAGAATCTGGAGAGAAAAATTGTTTAGCATGACAGAGGATCAATAATATCACCAATTCTTCTTTTAATTTTATCAAGGAGCTTAAGGTAAATTGCAGGGACACTGGTCCATATGTGACAGCATAGGTGAATAGTAGACTTATACATATGTAAATTAAAATTTTATTTTCCAGTCATTGAGACATTATATAAGTAAGATTTTAAGTAAGATTTTAAATTTTTAAAATTTTAAATTTTAAAATTTTTAAGTAAGATTTTAAGCAAAAAATTGTTTAAAAATTTGTTTGAAATATTTACGTTTTCATTATCAATTTAAAATGATCACCATATTTGAAATATGGCAGCCGGTCATAAAATACGACAAACCTCCATATTTTGACACTGAAGCAAACAGCTTTTTTTTTTTTTAGCTCTGGAATGATACAAAAATTTTTCACATAAATTATTGGTAATTTTTTTTATACCATTTTGCCATATGGTGTATTTTATAGGAATTCTCTACATCTGAAAGTAGTGAGAGAATATCATCAATTAGCAAAGTTTAACTTCAGAACAGGCAAAAATAAAAGTAAAGGGTCAAAATATCATTTTTCTCTTGACACCACGACTACTGTAAACTATTTCTGTAAATTTTATTCTTTTAAAAAACTATTTTTAGAATTTTAATAAAACCATAACAAACCCAACTTTGTCATATAGTAAATAATAAATTTCATTGTATATTTTGTCCACATATTTTTATAATCTTTAAAATATAAATTTATTCTTATAGTGAACTAAAAAAATATTTTTATAATCTTGTAAATAAATAATTTACTGTTATATTCACAAATTAAATTAGATATTTTTAAAAAAAATATTATTATTCTCATGTCTTTCTTTTATAATTTAGTAAATATTTTTTTTTTTAATAATTTCACCCCATGCAAAGCAGTAAAGCGACTAAGACAAGAGTAGTACTGGGTGTGAAAGAATAAGAAAAAAGGGAAACATTATTATGGATTGAGAACAATAGAAGAGTAATCAAGAAGACAGTAGATAACGATTAACATTGCATTTAAAATTTTGAAGACCAAAGTTGGGGAGTAAGCATGGAGTCGGAAGAGAGTTCCACAAGTGAAAAGTGTGAGAAAAGATATTTGTTTTTGTTGTAATAAAATATCCCACATCCCCTTTTCCCTACGTGGACTTACTAATACATGGACCTATATATAGTGAGCACCACATTCACTGGCTTCGGAGATTAGTAATGTCTTACTAATCTCTGTCTATCCACTTATTGTACTCTTTATTGCAATAACCCTTTCTTTTTTTCCTTCTATCAAGTTGGTTGTTCTTTCTCCTTGAGTAACAATCTTGTATATTGTAACCCCTTTTAAGGATATGACCGTTTTTCGTTTTTTTTTTTTTTTTGCTTGGTTCTACGCTAAATTTTACTTATCAATTTTTGTTTTACTAAATGTCTAAAAGGTGATCAATCAAAGTTATTGTTCTACCTAAATTTAGCAAGACATAAGTCAGCTATTTTATCGAAGTAGTTCATTTTGATGTTCAATTTACCAATTATTTTTCTGATACCATTGCCCCATTCTAAATTATATCTTGAAGTATATTTCTGGATAGATGAAATTCACTGAATGTTTAACTGGAAAATTATAATGTTGTTTGCTGGGACAATCAGATAGTCTTTAACAATCTGAAACTAGATTTGTCCCAGGCAAAATGAAAATTCTTTATTACAAAAATTCAACCATTTAAATTTTTTATTATAGAAATGAGACCATCTATATTGTCAGATAGTCTGATTAAAAATGTATTATAATGCAGAAGAGGTTTGGAAGGCTTGAGATATTTTACTGAAGCAATATTTTCTTTTTATATTGTTATTTCTCTCTCTCTCTCTCTCTCTCTCTCTCTCTCTCTCTCTCTCTATCTGTCATAGAAAAATTAAGATGGACACGTTATTTCATGGTGAATCGGAAGTATAGGCCTATTTCAGGTGAACCATTGACAGCTTCCGTCTTTATTTAACAAAGGATTTTACATGTGTAAAAATTCAACCATTTAAATTTTTTATTATAGAAATGAGACCATCTATATTGTCAAATATATCTATATTTTACATGTGTAAAATCCTTTGTTAAAAAGACGAAAGCTGTCAATGGTTTGCCTGAAATAGGCCTATACTTCTGATTCACCATGAAATAATGTGTCTGTCTTAATTTTTCTTATATTTGCTCTATATGCATATATGTTTAGAGCTCTCTTAGAAAGTTATCCTACCACTGTATGTACAGAATACTTCTTTGGATTCTTCTATACCTACACTGCATGCTGATATATATATATATATATATATATATATATATATATATATATATATATATCAGCATTGCATTTAAATTTTTGAAGATCAAAGTTGGGGAGTAAGCATGGAGTCGGAAGAGAGTTCCACAAGCGAAAATATATATGAATATATATCAGCATATATATATATATATATATATATATATATATATAAATAAAATAAAGACAAGAGGAATTTTATTTAATCATTAATTTAAGAGGAATTTAACCATTCTGTCCTTAATCTCAGATTATAACTGAGTATATTTTTACATACATATATATATATATATATATATATATATATATATATATATAAACATAAACAAGTTTCATTAAAATTGACTGACAAGGAAGATTTTATTAATATCAGGACATAACAACAACACTGGAAAAATAACATTCTTGAAAATGGTCTGTGAAGACGTTTAAAGAACTTGGAAACAATTATGGAACATTAAATTTTTATCTTCAGCAAAAAGGAAACCTGTATGAATACTGGAAAAATGAAATCAAAAATTAATAAAATCTTCTGGTTGTTTTTAATGAAACATGTTTAAATGAAAGATTGCTGCCCAATTATATATATTGAGTGTAAAGAATTATATTTTGGAAATTTTTTTTTATTAATCATTTCACCCCAAGCAAGGCATTCTATTGCCACTATTGTGCAGGGGGTTACGTAGGGGAAAGTGATTGGAAAGAGTGGTTAGATATAGGAAATGTCAGAAGGTGGGTGATGGGTAAGGATAGCGAGGATGGGGGTTGAGTAGATGGGAAGGGTGTTTGAGAGAATGTTTTAACAGGAGGATTTACTGAAAAGTCAGTGAAAGAAAAATAAGTTTGTTAATTTTTTCTATTTTAAAAGATTAATGTGCAATTATGCTGGGTAAAATTTGTATTTTTGAGTATGCTAATAAAGAAAACATTTTGAAAATAAGATGATGCTTATTGTTATTTTTCTAATAATATTAATTTTTTAAAATTTAATTTTAGGTTAGTATTTTTCATCTTATTAATCTTTGACTAATATTTCTTTTGTGTTAATTTTAGTTAATTTATTTACACTAGAAGTTATATTGAACTTTTATTAGATAAAGCATTGTCAAACATTACTAATCTTTGATTAGTATTTCTTTCATCTTAAATTTAGTGGCTTTATTTATAGGGTGCAATCGGTAAATTGTCACTATTTTATATTTTTAATTTCATGTGTGTGCATTGTTTGTTTTTGATTTTCTTGACTGTACAGCATAGTCGGGTCAGTTGGGCACCGTCTGAGAAAAAGAGCACCGTGACGCAATTTAATCCGACATAAATTTGGAAATGACATGCTCTGCTGCTTGGCATTCATGCAGGAAGCTCTCGTATTAAAATTTCAGAATGTTTGGGTGTCAATTTGAGAACTGTGCAAAAGATATGGGAGGTGTTGGATGAGTCTAATGAAGATTGTGAAGGTGTTTGAAGTAATCACTTGTGATGATGATTTATGCCCTCCATTCATCTTCCCCGCAGGATCTCAGGCTCAACATGGAGGCCTACATCAAGTGCTTTGATGAGGTAGTGCTACTCTGGGTCGAGAGTTTGGCTGCTGGAAGAACCTAAATCTGGCAACAGGACTCTGTAGCATGCCACACTAGTAGGAAAACCTAAGCATGGCTGTCAGACAATTTTTGCAACCACATCACCCCATACATCTGGCAATCTAACTCCCCAGACTGCAACCCCCATGATTATTATATGTGGGGTGCACTTTTATGAGAGACCAAAGAACTCCTTGTAACACTAAAGACGAACTGAAGACTGTCCAGAAGAGATGCAGGAAATTCCAAAGTGGTCTGGTTGAAGCCAATGGCGATTTTATTGAATGAATTTGCTCTTTAGTATTTCAAGTTATTTTTGTGTAATTTTGGTAAATATATCTGTTAAAATGAGATGTCAGTGTTATTTTCATTTTCGCATAATTTAGATGACAATTTATACATCGCATTCAAGCCAATGGCGATTTTATTGAAGAACTTTACTCTTTACTATTTCAAGATACTTTTGTGTAATTTTGATAAATATATCTGTTAAAATGAGATGTCAGTGTTATTTTCATTTTCGCATAATTTAGATGACAATTTATACATCGCATTCAAGCCAATGGCGATTTTATTGAAGAACTTTACTCTTTACTATTTCAAGATACTTTTGTGTAATTTTGATAAATATATCTGTTAAAATGAGATGTCAGTGTTATTTTCATTTTCGCATAATTTAGATGACAATTTATACATCGCATTCAAGCCAATGGCGATTTTATTGAAGAACTTTACTCTTTACTATTTCAAGATACTTTTGTGTAATTTTGATAAATATATCTGTTAAAATGAGATGTCAGTGTTATTTTCATTTTTGCGTAATTTAGACAATAATTTATCCATTGCACCCTGTACGTTGAAGTAATAATAAATTTTTATTAGATGAAGCTTTGTCAACCATTATTAATCTTTGACTAATATTTCTTTCATCTTAATTTTTAGTTGATTTTTTTATTGCAGCTACTCCATCTTCACTCATTAAACAATGTAGATCACAGATAAAGAATAAACTCCATGCAGGAGTTACCTCCCTTTCACTAATTAAACCTTGGAGACATGACCAGGGCATTTATGTTTGCCACAGATTAATTGGTTACAAAAACTACTACTCTTTTATGTATTGTGTGTATTTGAAGTAGTCTTAATTGGATTAATGATTTATGGTAACATTCTAAGTGTAGCTTAGATGTGACACAAAGCTGAACTTATGATTTTCTACGCATAGTTTAGATGTGGTATAATGTTGAACTCACTACTCAGTCATAATTGAGCTAGAAAGATAAGTTTGTCAACCATTAAATCACATTGAAGTGCCCAAACAGGGATTTTCTAACTCATCATTTATCCATCACACCCAGATGGTGCATAAGGCAGCAACTTTTTGTTGCTGTTTCTGTAACAAACTGTTTTTTACGGGGCAGGGTTGTTAAAACTGCACCCAACCCCTAAACCTGGAGGAGTGGTGGACCATTCTTGGTCCTTACATTTACAGCACCTGGTATTCCCAAATGGTCACCCATTAAGTACTGACCAGGCTCGATGTTTCTTAACTTCGGTTAATGAATGGGAACTGGTGTATTCAACACGATATAGCTGTAGACAGGGATTTTCCAAGCATAGGCTGAAAGTGTGAAGCCCCATAGTGAGAATCAAACTCACTACTCAGTTGTAATTAATTTAGTTAGACAAGTGCCCTATTGATTTTCTAAGCGTATCTTATATTTGACACAAGGCCACAAGTATGGAGCACCCAATAAGGATCAAATTCACTACTTGTGCCTATGGATTAATGCTATATATGTGAGGTACATTAACTAACATGCAATGTTCCATTCAAATATCACTATTCAGTTTTTACCAATAAAACATCTTTTTATTTTTTTGTTCTTATTGGCAAAATAATTTGGAATCAAAGTGAAAACTGAGTTTAAATATTTCAAATATGCGACATTCTAGAACAAAATATTTCCTCCCAATTTTTCTTTTTATAAATAAACTCTTCCAAACTCGAATAACACTAGACAAAGTTCCTCAGCCACAAGAGCACAAAAGGAAAAAAAAATAAGGAAATATTTTTGTTATTTATCTGGTTAAGGAGCTTCTACTGAGGGATGCTGAGGATACTATGGACTGAATAACATTTTAAAGAAAATTGAAACAAAAAAGATATTTATTCATAACTTAAGGAAGAGAAAGCGGACCTCAAATGGAATGACTATATTGAATCCATTGCTAAATCCGCTGCTATGAAAGTCGGTTCTCTGTGTAGGGCCCGGAAGTTTTTTCCGTCTAAATCTATCCTGCACATATATAAATCTACCATCCGCCCGTGCATTGAATATTGCTGCCATATCTGGTCGGGTGCCCCTGCTATTCTCCTCGGGCTTCTCGATAAGGTTCAGAGGAGGGTCTGTAATGTGATAGATACTGACTTGGCAGACCGCCTGCAGTCTCTCTCCCACCGGCGAGACGTAGCTTCCCTGTGTCTCTTCTATAAATACTTTCACGGCTTCTGCTCCGATGAACTTAGATCACTGGTGCCCCCTAAATATGAATTTGCACAAGATACTAGATTAGCAACTAGATCTCACCCTTTTACAGTGAAACCGATAAAATGCAGCCGTAACTTCTACTCCAACAGTTTCTTTCCTTGCACTTCCCGACTGTGGAATTCTCTGCCAAACGATTGCTTCCCCGACGGCTACAATCTTCAGGAGTTTAAATGTAAGGTCAATACACACCTCCTAACACACTAACCTGCTCCCATTCTATCAAGCACTCTTCCCATCTGCCCAACCCTCATCCTCGGTATCCTTACTCATCTGTCACCTTCCTCCTGACATTCCCTATGTCTAACCACTCCTTCTCTTTACCTTCCCCTATGTAGCCCCATGCGCAATAGTGGCAGTAGAATGCCTTGCTTGGGGTGAGATGATTTTTTTTTTTTTTTTTTTTTTTTTTTTTTAAAAAAAAAGAAAAAAAAAAGAAAGTTCAAATTTCTAGAGTACATAAAGGAAGGAGGGTTTGGAAAATATGATACTCACAGGACAGATTGAAGGTAAGCAGGATAGAGAAAAACAACACAAAACCTACCCAGTAAGCTTGTGTGAATGGAAGACAGAACAAGGTTTAGAAGAGATAAAATTTATTAAGAAAACTAGAAAGGAGAGGAAAATGGGGAGAGCCAAAATGGCCAACGTCCTGAAGGGTCACAGCACTAGATGAAACTTCAAGAATCAACATTCAGAAATTAGAATTAAATGTTGAAATCAAAAAGTTAGACAAAGTATTAAAAAACAATACTTTGTGAGAAACAAAGAAAAGAATACTGAACTGTTACATGATATCAGTCCTCCTAAATGGCAGTGAATGCTAGACAATCTTATAAATGAAGAAGAGACTTGAAGCAACACAAATGTGGTACTATAGAAGCATGCTGAGAATACCATCACCTGAACATGTGATTAACAACAAATTTTTCTACAAAATGAAAAAAAAAAATGGGCACTTATATTTACAAGAGGAAGAGACAGTTGAAATTTCTGGTAGGATAGAGGACTGGAAAATTTAATACTCATGACAGATTTATTGTATGACGGATAGAGGAAAACAATGCCTAGCCTACTTATTGAGCTTAAGTAAAGTGATGTGGGAACAAGGTTTAGAATAGATAACAAAAAACAAAGTTTATAAAAGCTAAAAAGGACAGAAAATTGTGGAAAGTGGCTTCGTAAATGTCCTGAAGATACTAATCAGATAGAATAAAAGGTTAAGGGGCGATAACTCAAATTTGTTTGATCTATATAACACGATTGTGTGCCCTTGTATTTTATGAAAAGGACTGCTTTTAGAAACAAAATCTTGTTAAATTCCATGTTGTGAAATGACTCACAAAGTAAACGGATTTAAAAAAAATAATCCGAAATCAAGAGAATGTTCTTTTTTTTGTCTGTGGAAGGGGTCAATATTTGAACGTAGATGATGATCCCTTTCAGGGTTAAAAATAAATGCAACACCTTTTTACTGTTAGTACCATCTTCTGGTTATAGGAGAGTGATTTTCACAGGTACTCATCATTTCGTTGTCAAGCATTGCAACATATCAGAGACAAGACATTTTTGTCAAATATGTCTGGTATTTAAACAGAACACGTTTAAGGGTACAAATTCATCTCTTCTCCATTTAGTTATGGGTTGAATAGCAGGACAGATTGGGTTCTATAGCCTTGGTTGGTGACAAAGTGGTGTAATGGATATCAGCTCTGAATGAAAGAAACGAAGAGCTGAGTTTGAATTTCAATTGAAATACATTCACTTATGCACAAATACCATTGGGAAAGGTATTAATCCCTATCTTCTCCCTTCAGCTATGAGTTGAATAGGAGGACATATTGAATTCTATAGCCTTGGTTGGCAACCACTCTACTGAAGAAAGAAATGGCAATCTACTGCAGAAAAATCTTCTGCCTAGTCAGTCATTGATCATTGATCGTTTAAGTGTGTATCATATATGGCAATTAACTGACTGATTGGGATAAAAGAATTGGATAGCAAGACAGATTGGGTCCTAGGATGTGGTTGGCAACCAGTTTTCTACAGAAAGAAATGGCAAACAACTGCAGGAAAATCTTCTGCCTAGTCAGTCATGGATTGAAAGAGACATGATCGCCCAATCATGTATCATGTATGGCAATTAACTGGCTGATTGGGATAAAAGAATTGAATAGTGGGACAGATTGGGTTCTGTAGCCTTGGTTGGCAACCAGTCTACCACAGAAAGAAATAGCAACCTACTGCAGGAAAATCTTCTGCCTAATCAGTCATTGATCGAAGGAGACATGATCATTTAAGTGTGTATCACGTATGGCACTGAAATGACTGATGGGATGTGGAGTCATGCTTTTCTTAACGATATCAAGTTTAAGTGATTATAAGCAGACTCAACTGTCTTTAAATGCAACAGAATACAGGGATAAATTGATTCATGCCTTTCTCAAGTAAGAGTTATATGAAGAAAATATAAGCAAGATAATTCAGTATTTGAATCCTTCTGATTCCATTTTCTCTGTTGATAAATAATGTCAAGATGTTGTGATTATGATTCTTCACCATTTCCTATCTTTTGTTTCTCCAAGTAACTTTTGATTTTTTTACCAACCCATTTGATCCTGGTTTTAACATCCATTCATACAAATATGTTATTGTTGGGGCGCTCTCCACCTTTCCACGGAAATGGACTATTCGAATCACTATATAAAATAGTAGTGATTATACCTCGGGGAAGAAAGTCGAGTAAGGAAGTTGAGTGAGCGAGTCAGTCGGGTATTTCCGCTATTGCACCGGAAGTGTTCTACTAGTCAATCTATCACGTCTCTCCGACGATACTGTATACTAATTACCTTGTTCTGTATTCTACTAATCCTCACCTCTTGTAAATACTTCTCTTTCTTGTCAATACACCTACTTTTATACTATTACGTTGTTTTTCATTATTTCACAAAATGCTGTTACCCGATGTAACAGTGGAGACGAGAAATTCAAACACACACGGAGGAAACAAGAAAAACTTAACATTAGTCTGTCATGATGTAACAGTTATGTAGATTAATTATTGTTTATCTCTGCTTCTCATACGGTGATGTGAGTGTTAAATTCTTTAAGTCTTCTTTCCTCATTATTTTGTCCCTGGCAGTAAATATGAGTTCCCTGGCAGTTCTTATTCTTCTTATAAACTTTCTTGTTGCTCATATGGGCAGGATTTTCTCAGCATTTGACAGTAAAACAATATCTGTTACATGTATGGTTATGTCTTGAAGGCTGTCACAATGTGTTTAGTAAAATAAAGGAAGGTAAAGAAGTTTTTGGGTATTACCTATTTATTATACATTAATATTTCGAGATCAAAATCTCATCTTCAGAATGGCAGAGGAGCGTGTGTCTGTCTGAGTGAGTCCGTGCCTTTCAAGGAATGGTCATTCCTGGCTGCTGCTGTCATTAATTGTAGTGAGTGCTTGTGTGTGTTTTTGTGTGTAAGTGTGTTAGAGCATGCGTGTGCGTGTATGTGTGTGTAAGTGTCAGAGCATGTATGTGTGTATGTGTGTTTATGTTATATATGTGTGTGTGTGTGTGTGTGATTTACAGTTGGGACCTTTGGTCTAATGATATCTTCTTCTTCTATGTGCCCTGTCCCTTCAGGACGTAGGCGATCATGGTTCTCCACGTCTCCCTATCCCTTGTGGCTCTTAGTATGTTTGCTCCTGTTACTCCTGGCAACCCCCGTTCTGTCAACCACCAGATCAGGCCCCTTAAATATGTTATCTGCTGCCTTCCTCTGTCTCTTTTTCCCTCTATCTGGCCAGTCAGTATCACGTTCTCCAGGCTCTCCTTCCTCATTGCGTGTCCCAGGAACTTCAGTTGTCTCTTCCTGATGCTCAGTATTAATTTCCTTTTTGTTGCCATTCTTTCCAACACCTCATTGTTGCTTGCATGCTCAGTCCACGATATCCGCAGCATCCTTCTGTTGAACCACATTTCCGCTGCTTCCAGTTTTGTCCTCATTTTTGATGATATTGTCCAGCATTCACTGCCGTATTGAAGAACTGACATCACATAGCAATCCAGCAATCAGTCTGCTTTAATGTGTGGTTTATCTAAGTATGTGTGACCTGACCGTTAGTTTGACTTTTGCCTAAATTGAAGAGGATTTGTTTTATTACTGTTGTTTTATCTATCTGCTTTATCTTGTGGTGTGTGCATGTCTGTGACTGTGTCATGTGTGCATGTTTATGTGCGTATACCTGTAATTTATTTTATTTTATTTTGTATGTGTGTGTGGGTGTGTGTGTGTGTTCTGGTGTATAGTGTGTTATGGGCACTTCCACTGCTTTGCGGGGAAAAACAGGAATACCTGTTACATTTCATCTGTGAAGAGATTGTCAAGTATTCACTGCTATATAGAAAGTTATAAAATGTGTAGCAGTTCAGCACTCATTTCTTTGTTTCTAATGACATTTTCTGATCTATTTCTTTGCTTATTTTCTTGAAAGCTCTTTTGTTATTCCTATGAACCTTCGAATTTAGGCTTACATCCATACTGCATTGAAACATTAGTTTTTATACGATCACTGAAGTTAAGCAACATTGAGTCTGGTCAGCACCTAGATGGGTGACTGCATGGGAATACCAGCTACTCTAATATTGCATGTGCGAATAGTGTAATAGATAATGACTCTGAATTGGAAATCAGAGAGCTGAGTTTCAATTCCAGTCAGGTTTGTTATATTCACTTAAATGTAAATACATTTGGGAAAGATCTGAATCCATCTCTTCCACCCCCAGCTATGAGTTAATTAGTAGAACTTGTATTAGTAAATCATTATCCAAAAAGATTTCTTGCAATCTATACAATTTTCTATGTTTAAATAACCTGAAAATGATTAATAAGCTGTAAAAAAACAAATAACAAAACAAAAAAACAAAAAAACAAAAGAAACTTCTGATTTCTATGTCACATTTTCCATTTGTTAATTCTCTACCCAGTTAACTAAATGCCCTACCCAGATAACTAAATTTCTGCACCTACTTGATTTTGGTGTCCCCAATACACAGCTCAATTGGGCTGTCTCTTTTGTTGACAACCATGCATTCTGTCTTTATATGTCATAGTCCTTTCTTCTTGCTTTCCTTTACTATCTTGTCTTAGAGTTGGGCACCCCAATGTGGGGCAATGGCTAGCAAGCTTGTCTTGCTAGAATCTATTACAATTGAGTAGTGAGTTCGATCTTCACTGAGTACCCCATACCTTTGGCCTTGTGCCACATCTAAGTGGCGCTTAGTAAATAGAGTTGTTTTAGTTTACTTTCCAAGGCTATGTCTTCTGTGCGTCTTTTGCTGTCAAGATTATGTCTACCAATAATAAATCTTAAATCTTCTCATTTTCTTATGATCATCTCTCTTAATATGTTAAATAAATCCAGTGAGAAAATACAGCCATATTTTACTCCTCAGTAGATCTAGCTTCATAGTGATGCCGTAAAAGTCAGATGCAAATGAATGCAAACTTCTTAGACAATCAGCTTAATAAGCAAGTTGTTAATTGGAATTCTAATGAATATAGCTCATAATTCATCCATTTGAATGGAAATAAGGCAAAAAAAAAAGAAAGAAAGAAAAAAGTCGAGCTATGTTCAAGACACTGGAACAAGGAATGCTATCTTTATGATCAAAATGCTGTAAGAATGAGCTATATATAGATAGTGTACAATGGATGAATTATCATTTAAATGATGCCAAAATGAAACTAACACTGATATTGCATTTTTACAGATATATTTACTATAATTACATGAAAACATCATGAAATACTAAAGAGTAAATTTATACAATAAAATGACATTAGCTTCAACCACTGCCTCCAGATGATTTTGGAATCTCTTGCAAATCTTCTAGGCAGTCACCTTGTTTAAATTGGTAAATGCTGCTATAATCCTTACCTTCAATACATCTTTGGTGTTATAAGAAGTTTTGTTCGTCTCTCGCACAACTGTGCTCCACACATATTAACCAAGGGATTGCAGTCTGGGGAGTTAGGTGAGCAAAAGTAAGGAGTTATGTGGTTGTGAAAATTGTCTGAAGTCAAGAATGGGTTCTCCTGCTTGTGTGGCATGGTGCAGAGTCCTGTTGTCAGATATAGGTTCTTCCAGTAGCCACCCTCTTGACCTAGAGTAGCACTACCTTCTCAAGGCACTTGATGTAGTCCTCTCTGTTGAGTCTTGACTGTTGGGGCAATTTTATTGAATAAATTTACTCTTTAGTATTTCAAAATATTTTTGTGTAATTGTAACTTTGTAACACTGTCACCCGGCTGGCTGTTTGGTTTGGTTACTCGCTGGTTCAGGAACGGATCCTGCTGTGATGATGTCGAAACGGCACCAGTTATGTTGACGCTTTTGGGCTGGTCGGGATGATTTTGTCACAGAAGCTGGTCCTCAAGACGTCTATTGCAACAATGGACCCACTGCCCAGAAAGTCACGTTGTGCAAATCCAGTGGCCGTCTTTCCACCAGGTCCAGACCGGACATTTGTATACACTTGTGGTTAAAAACAAAATAAACACGGCACAAAAAAAAAAAAAAATAAATGAATAAGGTCGAAGATGCCTGGGAGTTACGAATAAAGTCTTTATAAAAAAAAATTATTAATTACAAAAGCGGAAAATACAATTGTCGGAACACCAGTTTACAATGGCGAGAGGATTCGTTTAAAAATATCAGAGCTTTTCAATGTTTTTTTAAAGTCTTTTCACATATTTTTTATAACCAGAGCTGTCAATTCTCTATGCAACTTTTAAAACAACAAAGTTCTTTTGGGTTCTTATCAGAGCTTAATGGAATTTACCGAATCAGAGGCGGCTAATGGCGGTGATGTGACGGCGGCGGTATGGGGTTGGTTTATCCTTGTCACCTGAAAGCTCTCTCTCAACTTCTCTGATTTTTTTCGCTGAGTCTTTATTTTTATAACCATCTCCATGACCAATGAGATTATTTTCTACCCACACGATTTGCGTGGAGCCATGGCTCGATGAATGAAATATCAGCAGCTCACATGATATAATGTCTTTCTGTCTTCCGATCCTACAATCTGTTCCCAGGAACAACTGTTGAGGATCTAACCCTACCTGACCTCATCAAGTAAATCCTGATATTTTGTTATGGCTACTTACATATTACAAAATTTTTCCAAAACAGTTTGTTTCGAACACAAAAAAAGAAGAAAAATTATACTTTTCTCTCTTTTTCCCAACTGTCAGCCAATTTTTCTATTCCCCGGATTTTACAAGCACACGATAGTGTTAAAAATAGTTTTTTTTTTACATAAGCTCACATCGTGGATACAATAAAGCACAACTAATAATACCACTAATATTAATTTCTCTCTCTCTGTTGTATTAAACCAAACAAAAAAATATATATATATCTGCGGGAAATAGTGTAATAACTTTGTTAAAATGAGATGTCAGTGTCAACTGCTCCTTGTATATAATAATCAAGAGGGTAGTCGCCAGGGAAATTAGGTGGACAGACGGAAGAGCTGATGTGGTTGCAGAAATTCTCTGACAGCCAACTAGAATTCTCGTGCTTGTGTGGCATGGTGTAGAGTCCTGTTGTCAGACAGAGTCTTCCAGCAGCTACCCTTTTGACTCACTATCTTTTTTTTTAATCATTTCACCCCAAGCAAGGAATTCCACTGCTACTACTGCGCATGGGGTTATATAGGGGAAGGTGATGAGAAAGAGTGGTTAGATATAGGAAATGTCAGAAGGAGGGTGATAGATGAGTAAGGATACCGAGGCTGAGGGTTGGGTAGATGGGAAGAGTGTTTGAATGAATGGATGCGAGTTAGGGTGTTAGGAGGTGTCTATTGACCTTACATTTAAACTCCTGGAGATTGTAGATGTCGGGGAAGCAATCATGTAGAAGGGAATTCCACAGTCGGGAACTGCGGGAAAAGAAACTGTTGGAGTAGAAATTGCAGTTACATTTTATCGGTTTCACTGTAGAAGGGTGGGATCTAGTTGCTAATCTAGTATCTCGTGCAAATTCGAACCTAGGGGGCACCAGTGATCTAAGTTCATCGGAGCAGAAGCTGTGAAAGTATTTATAGAAGAGACAGGAAAGCCACGTCGCGCCGGTGAGAGAGAGAGAGAGAGACTGCAGCCGGTAAGACACTTGATGTAGGCCTGTTGAGGATTCTTTTCATAGCAGAACGATCAGAGTAAGTTTTTCGAGCTACCTTACCTTCGTAATCACCATTCGACTCATCCAACTCTTTCCAAATTCTCTGCACTGTCCTATGAGTGACACTCAAAGACGCTGAAATGTTCGTTTTGGAGCTTTCGGCGTGAATGTAAAGCAGTTCAGCATGGTGTTTCCAAATTACGTCATGGTGTTCATTTTCTCACAGTCGGTACCCAACTCACTCTACTGTTATACAAACGACAAAAGCAAATACAAACAACGCGCATGCGCGAAATTAAAATAAATAAAATGGTGACAATTTACTCATCACACGTTATATACACAAGAGTTTCATTAAAGATGGCAGATAAAGTACTGTAATTAAGCTTTTTTAATGATTTTTCTTGTATTCGTATAAGTATTTTTGTTTCTGGACATAAAATGTGCAAAATTAGTAAAAATCTCCGAGTGCATTTCCGAGTGTTTTCGGCTATTCTTTTAACCATTATCAAGTTTGTTTTTGTTATTTTTAACTGAATGTGTATATTTTATGTATGTCTGTATGTACGCATGTAGAATTACATCAGACCTACTAATTGATTCAATATAATTTTCCCACTTCATGTCAGCGGAAAACGCTAGTGAGAGAATGAGCCACACTCTTGGAAGTTAGTATCAGTCATTCTGATAGAAAGCAAAAAAGGATTCTTTCAGACAATTAAAATATAGCAGTTTCGTTTGGGAGGCGTTAAAAGTAAGAATACGTCCCTTGACATAGTTAACAACAGATTGTAAGCGATTTTTAAATCAAATGTCAATTTGGACTTATCGAACTGACCCGACTAACAATTAAGTGAAAAATAAACATTTGTGTCATCAGCATAGATACACAGTTAAAAACTGATGACATCAGGAAGAGAGTTAAGAACAACCTAAGCTCAAGGATAGAACGCTGGGTGACACCTGTATGAATGTAAAAAGATCTAGAAGCGTAGCCGTTCAAGACAACTTTTATTTCTTGATTTGACAAGAAAGATTGCTAAGCCATGTCAAATGCATTTGAAACATCCAAAGAAACAGACAGAAGCTCACCATTCTTATAAGCGTCATATACTCTTTCAGTAATAACCGTTAATACATCAATAGTTGAAAAAAAGGTATCATCAGGTAGTTAATAATGATGGTATACCATCATTATTAATTACCTGATGAGACATAGTTTTTTCGATGTCGAAACAAAATGTACACTTTTGTAGTAAATTATAATTTGTACATGTTCTAAACTATATCTTATAATAAATATTCATAGCTCTATGTCTATATTGAGCACTGTTTTAAATTAATATTTCAGATGTCAGTGTCGCACTTTCCATCCTCTGTTAAAACACTTCCCAGATGTTTAAATTGTTGTCAAGCAGTTCAGTTAAGTGCCATACGTGATACACGCTTGGGTGATCATGTCTCTTTTGATTCTTGACTGACGAGATAGAAAATTTTCCTGCAGTACGTTGCCATTTCTGTCTGTGCTAGACTACTTGCGTACCAAGGATATAAAAATCAGTATGTTCTGCTATTTTATACGAAGCTGGACGGAGAAAAGATGTTTTCATATTATTCAAAATATATTCGCGCGTAAGAAAATGTAACGAACTCGAGTGGAATTAGAACTCGGCCCTTCGATTTCTTATTCCGAACAGATAACCATTACACATCCATTGATGTCAGTCAGTTAAGTGCCATACGCGATACACGCTTTGGGCGATCATGTCTCGAAAAAGACATGACTGACTAGGCAGAAGATTATCCCGCAGTAGGTTGCTAGTGCTTTCTGCGGTAGATTGGTTGCCAGCCAAGGCTATAGAACACAATCTGTCCTGCCATTTAACTCGTAACTGGAGGGAGAAGAGATAGATTATATTACATTATTATATTAAGTATAATTAGTGGGAGATCAGTTTATTACTTCATAATAATAGAAAACCGATCCCCCACTTTATGCCTAGTAGAAACCTTAATCATGTTTATTCAGTCAGTCAGTGATACACGCTTTAGGCGATCATGCCTCGAAGAAATCATGACTGACTAGTTGCTAGCCAAGGCTATAGAATCCAATCTGTTCTATTATTTAACCCATAGTTGGAGGGAAGAGTCGTATTAATACCTTTCCCAAGAGTATTTATGCGTAAGTGAATGCAAGGAGTGCAACTGGAATTCGTAATTTGCATGTTAGGCTGTTCTTTTTTCTGAAAATCATACATTCTGTTTTCTTATAATTGGTGTTTAGTCCTTTCTTCTCGCTTTCCATTACTACCTTCTGTAGGTTTCCTTGAGTTGGTATATTTCATTACGCCCTTAAACGTACCGACAATACAGTAAACGGTAGCATGTCAAGCGTATTGGCAGTATTTTTGTTCTCAGATATTTTTCCCGTTCTTTCAGCGGTTCATACACATTTAAAGCGAGTTTTTTTTTTGCACAGTTTAGATTTATGTGCGTTGTGGTACAGTGGATATCGGTTCGGAACGAGAAACCGGGGAGCCGAGTTCGAATTCCAGTTGAATCCATTGCATTCACTTACGCACAAATACCCTTGGCAAAGGTATAAATCCGTCTCTTCTCTCCAGTTATGGGTTAAATAGCAGGACAGATTGGGTTCTATAGCCTTGGTCGGCAGCCGGTCTACCGCAGAAAGCAATGGTAACCTACTGCGAGATAATGTTCTGCCCATTCAGTCATGTCTTTTTCGAGACATGATCGCCCAAGCGTGTATCACGTATGGCACTTAACTGACTGACTGAATATAACAGAAACATGATTAAGGCTTCTACTGGGCATAAAGTGGGTGATCTGTTTTCTATTATCATGAAGTAATAAACTGATCCCCCACTAATTACTACTTATTAATAGAATAATATAATTCACCAGTCTACCGCAGAAAGCAATGGCAGCCTACTGCGGGAAAATCTTCTGCCCAGTCAGTCATGTCTCCTTCGAGACATGATCGCCCAAGCGTGTATCACGTATGGCACTTAACTGACTGATAGATTTATGTGTTGTTCTGTTGATAATCGAACGTGTAAGCTACTTTTCGTTGTCATGGCACCTTTTTGGGGCAATATATTCAGATCCACGCAGTGTACTGATATAATAAAGAGATCAAATAAAAGCACGTGCGTGAATCTTCACAAAATAAGGACTGGGAACACAATTGGAAACAAATGGGCTGGTCTCCTAAGGGGGTAAGTGACAAAACAAAATCTGATTCTTAGTTAAGCCTTTGTTTAGGGGGGCGTGACTTTTTGTGAGAAGCATCTGCCTGGAATAAAAAAAAAAACGAGCAAAAAAGTATGGCAATCCGGAGAATGGCACGAACGCAAACAGAAGAATTGGCACTGGTGAGAATTCTTGCAGATGGTCAATCGATCTATTCTCTCCTATTGTATAGAAGAAGATCCACTGTTCACTTATTAACAAGGTACAAAGCCAACACGCAAATAAATATTCGAAAGACACAAAACAATAAGTTTTAAATACAATGATATCGACTAACCTTCTTATTCAAGGTTTTATTTAACAAAGAAAACTTTGAATCTCGTTAGCCTAGACATTTGCTTTTTTACGGAAAGTGTAAAATATTACTGGATTTAGATTAGTATGGCACAAGATCTGAATGTGGTGCACCAAGTGACGATAGACGTCACCGTAATCATTGTCAGTGTGACAAGCTTGCAAACCATTGCTTCAGATAGAGATTATATAGAACGTTTACTAAGCTTACCTTGGTTTGACATAGGGACTCATTAGTGGGGCACTCAGTAAGGATCAAATTCACTAAAATGATTAATTGATTTTGCGAGATGAGAGTGTTACCAATTAGTTTACAGCATCTATCTATCTATCTATCTATCTATCTATCTATCTATCTATCTATCTATCTATCTATCTATCTATCTAAGCCAGAAAGATATTATGACCACAAAATGTCATGTGAAAGGAAAATACATAAATGATACAAACCTATCAAAATATAAATGGATCTAAAATGTGTGACGATAAACATTCACACTTACCAGAGCTAAAGCGTCCAAGGTGTTTTGCTTGTCGGGCTGCTGTGCTGTGATGAATGCGTGCGTAAACCCACGCCAGACAGTTCGCCGTCTCGTCAGCTGCGTCCTCTCCTTTCGCAAGTTTGGTCAAAGAAAGGAATATTCTTCGACCTGCCCTTTTATGCTGAGTAAGAACAAGGCCGACGGCGATGATTGGTGCGTCGGGAATGGTTTTTGTCCATAAAAAGGGTCCGAGACAATGGCTGCCAGCGTCATTGGGACTGTGGTGACGTGCGCTGATAGAGAGATCAGTATTGAGCTTAGACTCTGTTTATTTTCGTCTGGAAGCTTCAAACCCATCTGTGGAGCGAGCGGTGTACTTAAAACCAAACAGAAACCTACTGTTTAGCAACAAAATGAAAATGATATCCTTTACCAAAATTAACTGGGGAATTTATGCTTAGAGGAAAATACCAATAATTAGTTTTAATTAGTAGAATATATATATATATATATATATATATATATATAATTTAAGCATTAATATCGGTTATTTATTAAAAAAAAACGAAAGGAAAGAGGAAACTAAAACAAAAATGAGAAAAGGCTGAGGAGCGAGTGTAAAGTAGATAAAATCGAAGGAAAGACAAATGGTCACGACACCCTACACATACGCACATTCACACAGACGGGCGCATCTTTGTCCGCACGCAAACGCGCACGAACATAAACATACGGAAAAGAAATGATACAAATGATGAGTGTATAAAAAAGAAAAATCTGAAAAATATAAGCAGTCAGTTGCCGATACCTATAGAGTAGTGAACAGACAGGTCCGTCTGTGAAACTCTGGAATCGGGATATATATATATATATATATATATATATATATATATATATATATTGTGTGTATTTTGGCAGCATTTTTCCATTAATACAGGTTTCATTGAATAATATAGACAAGTTCTATCTATTTATTTTGTGTAAGATCCGTTCGTATGATCTGATTAGATTGATAGTGTTGTCATGGAAAGACGACAAGAAATCGCAATAATTGTTGATTTTTTTATCAGGTCTGAGCTTTCGGCTTACATAAGCCATTATCAAAGGATGAACATTTAATGTTCAGTGAACATAGAACATTTAAATTATTATTAACAGAGTGGAGTTATACAGAGAAAATTAGACAGGTCCATTTTTTGTGTGGCACATGGCTGTAGGCCGAGAAGGAATGGTGGTAGTGGGGTTTTTGTTCAATTGAGTGTATAGTGGCATGAGGGATTGGTCTGGGAACTGCTGCTACTATGGTGTAGGGGGTAAGTATGTGTGTGTGTGTGTGTGTGTGTGTGTGTGCGCACGCTAATATATAGTTTTAAGTTATGTTACATTTAAGTGATATAAGTACTCAATATCCGGTATGGAGCGATAGAACATGTATAAATATAAGAGTGGCTACTGAGATCAACAACGAGTGGCGAAAGTCTGTTTCATGTTTGAACGCAATCCTCAGACGACATGTATCCAGTCTGTCTGAAATTATTTTGCAAATCACATAAAACTCAATAACTCGAATTTGCTCTGGGTAATTTTTCTCAAATTTTAAGCGATTAATTTAGACGTCAATACGAAACAAAGGTTGAATTGATTTTTTCCTTTTAGCTTATTTCATGTGTTTTTTATTTAAGCTATTTGATTTATTATAAAAACTCTCGTATGAAAATATGAAAAATCAGAAAATCACTATTTACTTCAATAACAAGGAAAGTTAATAATTGATCAACACATTTTAGAAAACAAAAACAAAACAAAAACACGTAAATCTTTGAAGCGTTTACATCTTAATATAGTGACCATTCTTCTCAATAATATCCAGCAATCTATTATCCAATGATTCTTTTTAATTTCTTTTACACCAGAAGGTTCAATTTCCGACATGGTCGTTTTAATTGCTTCCCATTGGTCTGCTTTTCTGTCATATTGTTTGCCACCTTCATATAATTTCATCTTCACAATTGAACATAAGATTCAGATCGGGATTTGCTGGTGACTATTCTATTATCTTCTTCCCTGCAAGCCTTTTATGATCAAATAATCCACAGGTAACCGTACGTACATGGAAAGAGCCACTGTCGTGCATTAATATGCACGCCACTTTGAAACTGTGATGTTGGGACATGTGCCATTCAAAGAAAGTCGTGTCCATGAAATCGTCTTAGTTCAGTTCAACTCTTTCATCGACTTTGAATGACCCAATATTGGTTTGATCGACAATTCCAGTCTATATCTATATATGTCTCTACACCATGCCGTAAAAATCAACACAATTATTGCCTCAGATAAAATAATAATTGGTTTATTTATGAACTGGCGTAGTAGAAATCATTCACTTTAGCATTAGGATTATGATGTAGTCATTCGGTATTGACTTGTGGCGGCATTCATCGTAGGCTGGTTGAGCCGGGTTTTCCCTAGAAGTTTCATGGGACTTTGGAGTCCCCAGTACATAGATTTTTCCCCAGTCTCCTTTTTTTATGTGCCATGTCCTTTCAGGACGTAGGCAATTATGGCTTTCCACATATTTCTGCTGCACAGCCATGATTATACGAAGGATAAATAGTTAGTGAAGGGGTATCCTGTTGCCTTCTCCATAGTGATTTATTGAGACACCACCTCTAGTTAACTGGCCGTTGAGTCATTTAGAGTTTCTCCGCCCTTTGTAGGTTTAATTTCTTTATCCTACCGTGTTGCTAACATCCCGTTGAAAAATGTTGGGCAGAAGAAAGAATATAAATATTAAGTCTATACTAAGTAAAGTTCAAATAACCAGTCATGTAAAGGAAAATATGTCAATTCCCCAGATTAGCATTTCGTTTCCAGTTGACGGAAAGTTAGAAAATGGTCTATTCTTACTGCGGTAGACTAGTTGCCAATCCAGTCTGTGCTGCTATTTAACCATTGCTGGGAGAAGAAGAGATTTCCCAAGAGTATAAGCACATAAGCGCGAATGGATTCGATTGGAACTCGGCTCTCTGATTCTTTAGCTTTCGTTATTTGAAAGAAGGGTTATTATTATTTGTTTTTTTTACTCATTTCACCAAGAAAGGAAATAAAGACACTAAGACGCAAGAGGTTACTGAGTATGAAAGAATATGAGAAAAAAAACTATTAAGGAGAGAGAACAATGAAAGAACAATAATTAAGAAGACAGATTGATATTGCCTTTAAATTTTTAAAGAACAATGCGAGGGAAGGAACTGCTTGCATAGAACTTACGATTACATTTATCCATTTCAACTGTAAAATGATGAGACCTTACCACCAAGCTAGTACTGCGTTTCAATTCATAATGTCTAGGTACTATAGAGGTCCATCAGAAGAATTAACAAGAAAACATTTATTGCCTCAGATAAAATAATAATGGTTTATTTATGAACTGACGTAGTAGAAATCACTCACTTTAGTATTAGGATAATGATATAGTCGTTCGGTATTGACTTGTGGCGGCATTCATCGTAGGCAGGTTGAGCCGGTTTTTTCCCTAGAAGTTTCATGGGACTTTGAGTCCCCAGTACATAGATTTCCAATCAGAGCCACTATCCTAATACTTTCAAGTCACCTGATACTTCGCTGATGGCAGGATAATCAAATTTCAAATCTAAATTGTTTGTTCATTTAAAACACTACATTTATTAGAATAATACACTTTTAAATCAGTCCGTTAAGTGCCATACGTGATACACACTTGGGAGATCATGTCTCAAAAGAGACATGACTGACTGGGAAGAAGACTATTCCGCAGTAGGTTGCCATTATTTTCTGCAGTAGACTGGTTGCCAACCAAGGCTATAGAAATGATAATGATAAATATATCATCAATCTTTTCGGAAATTATTCAATAGCAAATAGTTATTTTCTTTTTTGTTGTAGAAAAATTTTTATGACTGTCGTTGAATTAAGATATACATACGCACGCAAATGTTCATACACAATTTAAATGAAAATGAATTTGGTATCAGTGTCGTGAAGGCTAATTTCGCTTTGTAATTTCTAGGTAAGAGAAAAAAGTTCAAGCCGAAGACTGCAGTCACATGGAGTTATTTTTATTCTTTTTAAATACAGCAATCATAAAAATATTTCCAAGTGACTGCACTTTTTAACTTGAACTTTTTTCCTCTTACCTAGAAGTTACTTCACGACACCGATACCCAATTCATTTTCATTTAAATTGTGCATGAACATTTGCGTGCGTATGTATATTTTAATTCAACGATAGTCATAAAAATATTTCTACAAAATAAAAAAAAAAACAATTTGCTATTAAATAATTTCCGAAAAGATTAATAAAATCTTCATCATTATTATTTCTTTTTAGGGTTAAAATAATCATATCGCCGCAAGCAAGGCATTTTATTGCCACTGTTTTGCAGGGGATTACATTAGAGGAAAGGTATGAGAATGAGTGACAGGTTATATGGGTTGTCAGGAAGTGGGTAAGGGAAGGATGAGAATACTGATGAGAGCGGAGTGGACGGAGAAGGGAGCATGAGAGAGAGAATGCAGGTTAGTGAGATAGGAGATGACTATTGTCTTTACATTTAAATTATTGGAGATTATAGCTGTCGGGAAAGCAAGTAAATGGAAGTGAATTCCATAGTTGGGAAGTGCGAGAAAAGAAGCTGATGAAGTAGAAGTTGCATTTACAATTTATTGGCTTCACTGTAAAAGAGTGGAACCTAGCTGCTAATCTTGTGGCTCGAGTAAATTTATATATAGTGGGCACCAGTGAGCTAAGTTCATCTGAGCAGAAGCCATGAACGTATTTGTAGAAGAGACACAGGGAAGCCACATTGTGCCGGTGAGAAAGTGACTGTATCCGAGCTGCTAAGTCAGGATCTATCACATTACTGATTCTCCGTTGGATTTTGTCAAGGACCCCTAGGTGGATAGCAGGAGCACCCGACCAGATATGGTAGCAGTATTCAATGCACGGGTGAATGGTAGATTTATATTTGTGCAGGGTTGTTTCAGGCGGAAAAAAAACAAACTTCCTGGCCCTACACAGAGAACCGACTTTCTTAGCAGCGGATTTAGCTATGGATTCTATATAGTGATTCCACTTGAGGTCTGTTGTGAGAGTTAAACCGAGGAGTCGCAGTGTTTTGCTTTCAGGGAGACTAGCCTGATCCATGCTAATGGATGGGGGGGGGAGTGATTGTCTGTGATGGCTAATAGAAAGCAGCTTCGTTTTGGAAGCATTAAAATTCACGAGCCATTTCTTACTCCAGTCCACCACAGATTGGAGGTCCTTTTCAAGCTCGGCAGCGAGGTTTGCTTTGTCAGCCTCAGCAGATTTTTGATCGATGCGTGAGTAAACTGTAGTGTTGTCAGCGTATATGCCTACTTGGGATCTTATTACATTTAGGAGATCGTTAATGTAGATAAGGAAAAGCATAGGACCTAGAATAGAGCTTCGAGGAACATCCGCGTTCGTATGATAGTATTGGGAGGTATATCCGTTCAATATTACCTTTATTGTGCGATTTGAAAAGAATGATTGGATAAAGTCAAACAATCGTCCAGTTATGCCATAGCCATGTAGCTTGCGTAGAAGGCCAGCATGTCTGACTCTGTCAAACGCTTTGGAGATATCTGGGGCAACAGTTCGAGCTTCACCGTTCTTGTCGAGAGCCTGGTGTATATATTCAGTGATTTTTCGTGAGCATATCAGCAGTAGACCTTAGGCTGTTTTTTCTTTTTTCCAACTTTATGATTGCTCAGCCCAGGGTATGACTTGTCCGGACAGCGAGAACGGAATGTATTATTCCAATGTCTTTTTTCAAACTCAATCAAATTCTGCATGTATGTGTGCCTGCTTGTGTGTAGACAACACAGATATGCTTATATACATTACATTTGCTCTTGCTAATAGGTTATTTTTGTCTTTTTTCCATCTTAATGATTTTATTGCTCAACTCAGGGTATGGGCTGTCCAGACAGCGAGAAGGGAATGTATTATTCCAATGTCTTATTTTAATATACATTTGCGCAAGCTAAGTCACACGTAGGCAGTGTATGGCGGACAGAAAATCAGTTCCTCGTTTTTTATATAGATTTTAAGCAGTTCAGTATTATGAGAGAGTCCCCTGTTTAGTTAATCTTAGTCTGTGACATGTCAATATATGACATTTGAAGCTTTCAGAATTCTTTAGAAAATAGAAACATGGATATAAAGATTTAATAAATAAGATTTGCCATGGGATACAATTTTGTCTTTTGTATTGACAGAAAATTAAGGAAATCCGAGAATGACGTAATTTGGTCTAGAATTGGAATAGATCGTCAAAACCAGAAGCCTTGAGGCTGATAAATCATTAAATAACGTCTGTTCAACTTGACTTAGAAGAGAAAAGGAAAAACAATCTATTTTGTTTTTCAATTTATGATTTAATCTGTGAACTAACCCAAGGGTTAGAGAAATAGACTGTCCGTAGCGGAATTCAAAATTGTGACTTGCCTCTTCTGCTAAGTCGGTGATATTCGTTAACTTTCGTTATTTGAAAGAAGGGTTATTATTATTATTTTTTTTTTACTCATTTCACCAAGAAAGGAAATAAAGACACTAAGACGCAAGAGATTACTGAGTATGAAAGAATATGAAAAAAAAAAAAAAAAAAACTATTAAGAAGAGAGAACAATAAAAGAAGAATAATTAAGAAGACAGATTGATATTGCCTTTAAATTTTTAAAGAACAATGCGAGGGAAGGAACTGTTTGCATAGAACTTACGATTACATTTATCCATTTCAACTGTAAAATGATGAGACCTTACCACCAAGCTAGTACTGCGCTTCAATTCATAATGTCTAGGTACTATAGAGGAAAGTCCACCAGAAGAATTAACAAGAAAACATTTATAGAAAAAGCACAAAAAGCTACGTTACGGCCATTGGAAAGTGTCTGAAGCTGTGATGCCAGGTCAGGATCAATAAAAATTCATAGCCTTCTTTGAATTTGAATAATTCTTTAAATAAATAGTAAATAGGCTCTGTACTGTGGTGGAGTGGATATCAGCTTGGAACGAGAAATCGGGGAGCCGAGTTCGAATTCCGGTTGAATTCACTGCATTCACTTACGCGCAAATACCCTTGGGAAAGGTATTAATCCGTCTCTTCCTTCCAGTTATTGGTTAAATAACAGGACAGATTGGGTTCTATAGCGTTGGCTGGCAACCAGTCTACCGCAGAAAGCAATGGCAACCTACTGCAGGATAAATTTCTGCCCAGTCAGTCATGTCTCTTTCGAGACATGATCGCCCAAGCGTGTTTCACGTATGGCACTTAACTGACTGACTTTTCGAACAATGCTTTTTTTTAGCCATAAAATGACGCTCTGATTGATTCGTTTCTACAGCTTCTTTAGTGTTAGGGCGCTCTCCCCCTTTGTCTACAATAATGGACTGTTCCAAGCACTACATAAAGTAGTAGTGGCGATACCTCGAGAGAAGACCACGGAAGTCAGCCGAGTAACAAGTCAGTCGAGTATTTCCGGTAGTGAACCGGAAGTGTGCTATTGGTCAGACTCTTATGCCTCATGACAATACGTTCTACTAAACCCTTGTTCCTGTATTCTACTAACGACCTCTTTTGTAAATACTACTCTTCCTGGTAATATACCAAATTTATACAATTCCGTTGTTTGTATTTATTTGCTCAATAATTCTGTTACATGCAACATAACATTTCGCAATAATAATAGTTCAGTGATAAAAGTCTTATTAATTAACTCATAGCTGGGGAATGAAAATAGATTTCCCAAAGGTATTTGTACAGTTCCGAACGACTATCTATCTAAACCCACACATCCAAGCTTACAGCTCTTGGTATTCCTAAACGGTCATTCATCTAGGTACTGACCAGGATAACGATCTGAGTAATTTCGATGAAAAGAAGGTGAAATTAAGATGAAAGAAATAGTAAAAAAAAAAAAAAAAAAAAAAAAAAAGAGAAAAGGGAAAATAAAAATAAAAAGTTGAGAACTGCGTTTTATCTGATAAAGTTAAAAATGTATGGATGCAGAAGGCGATTGACTCCATAGTGACGAGATAAATTTACTGATGTCTTAAGGGGCCCTTAAGCGTCACATGGTAGCCTGTTAATGAGAATAACCAGTTGCTGCTTACTTCCCGAGAGTTATAGCTCGGATGACTACGGCGAAAGACGCATATACTACGCGTTTCAAATAAGAACTTGATATATATAATTTCCATCTTAGGTATTTTACAAGAACTACCTTCATTTTATTCCTTCCTTTCACATACTGATTGTCGTTTTATTTTTCATATTTTAATTTCTATATATGTGGGTACAGTTATATATATATATAGCCATCCGCAGACAGATCTGTCTCGCTGTATCACAGCTCATCAGTACGGTTAGACATCCGATTGCTTCTAGCTAGGATTGAAATCCGACCGAATTGACATCAGACGGCGATTCTACCTCTGAGCTATGGGTGCTCAGTAGAGGAAGGCAGACTTTAGCGTGTTATATACAATGTAAACACACGCCAGTAGCGGAGAGTGTTCAAATTCATTACTGAATGAACAATATATATATATATATATATATATATATATATATATATATATACTGTTTATATACAACACGTTAAAATTTCCCTTCTCTGATTCCATGAGCCTATGGCTTAGGTAGCGACTCCGACCGACACCAAATCGGTCGAGTTTCGATTCCGGCCAGAAGCAAGTGGATGTGTCTAGCCGTCTAGCCACAATGATACAGCAAAACAGGCTTGTATGTGGATGACTAATATATATATATATATATATATATATATATATATATAGCATAATGATAATCCACGTATACTGTCTTAATATGTATAGGAAAAACTACTAAAAAGTTGTAAGTTAAAAATGTATTTTTTTTTGACAGTATTTATTTATTTCTATTATATATATATATATATATTTCAGACCGGCCTCAGCCTTTCATCGCGACGGACGCTTCTCGTGACGGACGCTTCTAGTTTAAACTTTAAAATCATTTGTTTCTGATGAAAGGCCGAGGCCGGTCTGAAATATCAAATATATATATATATATATATATATATATATATATAACTTACAACTTTTTAGCATTTTTCCTATATATATATATATAGTCATCCGCGGACAGATCTGTTTCGCTGTATCACAGCTCATTAGTACGGTTAGACTCCGATTGCTTTTAAGCCAGGATTGAAACCCGACCGAATTGGTTTCAAGACAAATTGTGTCAAAATGATTACACAAAATTGGCCTATTTGCACGCTGTCCTAGGAAAAGGCCCTTGATCACCAACAGAAACAAAATAGCAAAGTTAGTATCGCACCCGGCCGGAAGTTACTGCCGGCTACTCAAACGTCTAAAAGCGTCACCACGGAAAACAGAGCGAAGTCATTAATTTCCGGTGACTCAGCGTTTCCAAAAGTCAAAACACAAAAAAAAAAAACAAAAACAAAACGAAACATAAACACACACAAGCACTCGTACCTAAAAACAATGACCTGAAACTAATCTATGTACACATGGTGTTCAAATAAAACCCATGTGTACATTCAAAAGTGGAAGGAAAATTATAATAGACAAACAAAAGACAGTATCAACTGGGCAACGTTGCTGACCATGGCTGACAGAAACATGGGCGATGTTTTCCACCAAATCACCAAGGCTCCGGCCTTCGGGTTGGAGTCTAAAATGACCAAATTAAGATCAGTTTAAGACCAGTTCAGACCGGTTTGGAATCTATCCATCACGGTTGAGAGGTAATTTTTTGACCAGTACCTGGGCGTACGCGCTCAGGTTCCCTACGTTAAAAAAGACCTTGTGTCACATCTCTCTCAAGTGGGGGAGAAGGGTAAATATTACCAGTCTTCGGGCTGGGGTCCAAAATGACCAAATTAAGACCGAATAAGACCAGGTTAAGACCAATTTATACCAGTTTTGAACCTATCCACGGCGGTGGATAGGTAATGTTTTGACCAGTACCTGGGCGTACGCGCTCAGGTTCCCCACGTTAAAAAAGACCTCGTGTCACATCTCTCTCAAGTGGGAGAGAAGAGTAAATATCCCTGGGCTCCGGGGTCGAGTGACGTGCTCCCACTATCACCTGCGCCTGGCCGAACTTTGTCGCTGACCATAGCAGCAGCAGCCCTAGTGAAACCAGCCTACTTAGCCTAGTTTGCCAACTCCAGCAGCAGCCGCCATCAACAACTGTCCTTTTAAGGCTTTCTGACTACATATGCTACAGTCCTTTTTAGGACATTCTGATTATGCTACAGTCCTTTTTAGAACCTTCCGATTACATATGCAACAGCCCTTTTCAGGGCTACTCGGCTACATATGCAACAGTCCTTCTAAGGACTAACCGACTCCTGCAGCAGCAGTCACCAGCACCAGCAAGAGCACCAAGCACAAGGCAGAAGCACCAGGCACCAGGCACCAGGCACCAGGCACCAGCCGGAGCACCAAGCACCAGCAGAAGCACCAGGAATCAACCGGAGCACCAAAGCACTAGCAGAAGCATCAGGCACCAGCCGGAGCACCATGCGCCAAGCACAAGGCACCAGCGGAAGCTGCAGTCCCGGCTTCATATGCAACAGTTCCTTTAAGGGCTAGCTGATTACATGTGCAACAGTCCTTTTAAGGGCTAGCTGGTTACGTATGCGACAGTTATTCTAAGAACTAACCGTTTACATATGCGACAGTCCTTCTAAGGACTAACCGACTCCAGCAGCAGCCACCAGCAAGAGCAGCAGCCACCAGCACTAGTCCTTCCTGGAACTACCAAGCGGAACCTCTAGCAACCATCATCATGTGGATGAACGGGCTACCTCTGCACTGCTCTGCCAGCCGCTGGTCTACCGCCCTGAAACCAGGGGATCCTTACGATTGGCACTGTCCGACTTAATCATTCTGCACATACGTTTGACAGATTTTGTAAATAAAATTTGGCTTGAATTTATAAATCCTCGTCTTCGTTGTCCTTGATCCGATCGTATTACTTTAACTCTTTGCGGGTTTAACGGCACCTGCTTTGTCGACTCCGCTACATTAGCATTTGCGAAGAAGCTGATTGGTCTAAAGTTTTTTCAGTGACGAATCAAAGTTTAATTTGTTTGGGAGTGATGGCAAGCAATATATACGAAGCAATAAATAAGAATTGCACCAAGAAAAAGTGACATTTGGTGAAGGCAGTGTAATGGTCTTTGGAATGATTTCTGTGCTTAGAACTTCGCCTCTTGTACGTTTAAATACGAGAGTAAGTGCTGGAGTTTATGAAAATTTGTTAGAACGTAACATCGTTCATGTGTTGCAAAATTGTGGTATTGGCACTCCCATATTTATGCTGGATAATGCTCCATGTCATAAGGCGAATCTCGTGATGAATTATCTCGAGGAGCAAGGAATTGAGATTCTTGACTGGCCCGATCAGAGTCCTGACATGAACCTCATTGAAAACTTATGGAAAAAAAATTATGGGAGAACGTAATGACACGAAATCCATCGAATTGGTTTGAAGATTTGTGACTGCAACTGAAGAATGGCTTAAAATTACGGTCACTGATTGTCGTAATTTGGTAAAATCTTGTTTCAGAAGATGTGCAGCAGTCATCGAAAATAATGGTCTTAGCACAAAATATTAAATTGCAAGTTTGTCTTTTGTTTTGTTTTGATTTATTTAGATAAAATTTAAATTTTATTTGCTCATTTTGGACACATGAAAAACAGTAAATATGTGATAAGTTATTTTCAATTATTTTCTAGCGACATTGTTGGGAAAGTGTATGTCTACTGTCTGTGAAAATTTCACTCAATTTCGATGGTTAGTTTTGAAGGTACTGAATTTTCCATTTCTGTTCCTTAATTTTGAACGTTCCTATATATATATATATATATATATTGATTGATTGATTGATTGATTGATTGATTGATTGTTTAATACTTAGTTTTTGGTTCTAATAAGGTTAGACCAGTACACATTTGTATTTAAAAAGTGTTCTATACAATTATATTGCAGAAGTTTTGAATATTTTTCATTTATAAACGAGTTATTTCCACCACTAGTGGAAACCAAGGTAGCGAAATAATTCGTTCATAAATGAATATATATATATATATATATATATATATATATATATATATATATGCGTGTGTGTGTGTGTGTGGTTGTGTACGTGTAGTATATGTATAGATATATATGTATTTATATACATGTATATATGTATGTTTGTTTATGTAAATATGTATAGGTCTTCATGAATTTAGCATATTTTACTATTTTAACTTTAATATTAATTATTATTATTATTAATTTATTATTATTATTGTATTCTTTATTTTATTTTATTTTTTATTTTAATTTATAACAATATGTCTAATGAATTTACATCTTCGTATTGCTTCTTTAACTATCCTTTATTTTACATTCTATGAATAATATTTCTGTTTGTGTAAGGGACTTCATCATTTTTAAAAACTAAATTCTAAAAGATCTGAGTTACATCATTGTAACCATGCGCCAATATCTGTCTGCAACGCATTCCCGTTCTAATTTTGAATTCTCCTCTTTTTGCTGCTTTCATTGGCTCTTTCCTTCTCTATGTTTTCTCAATTATTTTTTCTATCTACTTTCTATTTTTTCTGTATCTTTCCTTTTCCTCTTTCTTTTCCTTTTCTCGATTTCTCATTTAGTTTTGTCCTCTTTTCTTCCCTCTTTCTTTCTTTTTTTCTTTTTTCTTTTTTTTCATTGTGGAGGGCAGTGATTTTATATATATATATATATATATATATATATATATATATATATATATATATATAGTATATCGAGGCAGCAAGTAATTTTCTAAACATATGCTGTTAAATATAAGAGACAATGAATGTCTATTATGTTTAATCATGAGCCGTTCTAAACGTCGTATTTTGGTTTTAATTTCAGTTAGAGAATTTTTGTCTTTATTTTCAACTGAAATTAAAGCAAAAATACGACGTTTAGAACGGCTCATGATTAAACCTAATAGACATTCATTGTCTCTTATATTTAACAGCATATATATATATATATATATATATATATATATATATATATATATAATTGTGATGAAAATGTTTGTAGAAAAGTTAAAAGAAAGCCATGTCAAATCGGTGAGAATGTTTGAATCGTGATGCCAGGTCAGGAGTAATTATATTCGACCCCCTTTTTTTTTTTTAATTTTCTCAAGAATCTCTAGATAAGTAATAGAAGCCCCAGACCAGATATGGCAGCAATAAGATCCCAAAATACGAATTACAGGTGAGAGATACTAAAATCAAGCAAGTACAGAAATTTAAATACCTGGGAAGTGTTCTAACAGAGAACAGAAACTGCGACATTTAGATCCGAAGGCGTATTGGGATATTCAAAGACGCATTTCAGAAGCTAAGCAAACAAGAAAATTTCGTTGGAAACAAAGAAAAGAGTACTGGACTGTTACGTGATATCTGTTCTCCTGTGTGGCAGCGAATTCTGGACAATCTCTTCAAAGATAAAGGAGAGTCTCGAAGCCACAGAAATATGGTTCTACAGAAGGATGCTGAGGATACCGTGGATCGAACACGTGAGCAACAAGGAAGTTTTGCAGATGATGGAAACAAAAAGGAAGCTCATACTTAACATCAGGAAGAGACAGTTGAAGTTTCTCGCTCATGAGGAAAGAGGGATTGGAGAATCTGATATTCACAGGGCGGATAGAGGGAAAGGCGGACAGGGGAAAACAGCGCGTGACATACTTGATGAGCTTGAGCAAATGGATGGCAAAGCAGGGTTTGGGAGAAATAAAAAGAGACAGGAAGATGTGGAGGGCACTGATCACCTACGTCTTGAAGGGACACGGAAAATAGACGAATTCAAAATCGGCGTGACGTGGCTTCCCTGTGCCTCTTCTATAAATACTTTCAAGGCTTCTGCTCCGATGAACTTAGATCATTGATGCCGCCTAGGTACGAATTTACACGAGATACTAGATTAGCAACTAGGCCCCACCCTTTTACAGTGAAACAGATAAGATGTAACCGTAATTTCTACTCCAACAGCTTCTTTCTCGTGCTTCCCGCCTGTGGAATTCTCTTCCACATGCCTGCTTCCCCGACAGCTACAATCTCCAGGAGTTTAAATGTAAGGTCAATCGACACCTCCTATCACACTAACTTGCATCTATCCTTTCAAACACTCTCACCATCTACCCAACCCTCATTCTCGGTATCCTTATCCGTCTATCACCCTCCTTCTGACATTTCCTATATCTAACCGTCCTTTCTCATCACTTCCCGCCCCTATGTAACCTCCTGCGCAATAGTGGCAGTGGAATGCCTTGCTCGGGGTGAAACGATAAAAAAAAAAAATGCAGGAACGAATGGTAGATTTATAAATGAGCTTCTTTAAAAATATGAAAAAATTAACAGATAATAAAATTTTAAGATAAACATGCGTGCCCAAAAAATGAGATTTGTACATAAGAAATATATTAAACTAAAAAGCAGATAAGTGTCTGGTAATTTGTTATAGAAAATAATAGAAAATAAAGATCATGAAATGCATGAAAGAGTGAGAAAACTAAAAATAATGCGCGTATAACTAAATAAAAGAGTGAATACTTATAATTGAAAATATGATTTGTAATTGTATATTATTTGAGTATTAAGGAAACTATAACATTGAGTTAAAATATTTAATTAACATTTTATTAAGGTGTTTAACTAGTTTAACTATTTTAATTATTATATTCGCTACAAAATGTGATACATTATAACAACCGACTTTTTGATCAACCCAATTAAATTCTAATATCAAAATTGATGCAATATTTATTCTAGATGATTTATGATGAAAAAAATTGAATTCGAACATCGAAATTGATTCGATAATTGTTCTAGATGATTTATGATGAAAAAAAATGAATTCGAACATCGAAGTTGATAAAAAATTATTCTAGATGATTTATCATGTAAAATATTATCAATTTTGGCATTTTTTAGAATTATAATTTAAATTCTGTTCATGGATAGAAAATAAAGTTGAGTTTTGTTTTAACATGACATGTATGTGAGTATGTAATTGTGTCGGATATAGGGTTTATTTCTAATAAGTTAATAAAATTAAAAAATATATTTATGGCCAAACCAATAAGATTTTTTTTAATCATTTCACCGCAAGCAAGGCGGGACCGTTACTAGTGCATAAGGACTTACAGTGAGAGAAAAGTCAGAGTACAGAGGGTATTAAAAAAAATGGATAAAAGATGAACTGGATTCGAGAAGATAGAAGATGGCAATTAACGTTGCATTTAAGTTTTTGGAGATTGTAGCTATCAGGTAAGCAAGTAAACGGAATGGAGTTACACAGGGAGTTACACAGGAGAGAAGTGTGAGAAAAGAAACTGATGTAGTAGAAGTGCTGGTTATATTTAACTATTTCAACGGTAAAAGAGTGAGGCCTAGATGCCAACCCAGTAGCGCGCTTAAATTCATGCGGTCGGGACACCAGAGGTAAAAGCTCGTCAGAGCAGCTGTCATAAAAATATTTGTCGAAAAGACAGAGGGAAGCCACGCTGCATCGGTGAGAAAGTAACTGAAGTCGAGATGCCATGTCAAGATCGATTACATTGCAAATCCTTCTTTGGATTTTGTCAAGAACATCGAGATGAATAGCAGGAAAACTGATTAAATATGGTAACAGTATTCAATGAACGGGTGAATAGACAAATGTGTTAAAAGTGTAAATATGGTGATTTGATATAGACCAATAAAAATGAATGAAAGAAAGTTATAGTGAGAAAAATAAAACCTACATTTCCAAAGTAAAGAGTGAATTAAAAATATAATTTATGATTATACTAGCAGTATAGCCTGGCGTTACTCGGGTGTAATGAAAGCTTTAAAACTAATCCATGGTCCTGGAGCTCAGACTCTTTGCACGAAAGACTAAAAAGCAATAGTTATTTCCAGTTAAAGCGAAACCGTAGACTGAAAGAAAAATGAATGGATGTAAGTCAAATTTTGATTTCCTGGTATCGATATCAAATAAGTATTTTTCGTCGTAAACTGAATTTTGAAGGCTAAATAAGTCCTCTGAGTAAATGGTATCATGGCTGAGACTCAGAACTACAATTATACCTACTTAGAGCCAAACCCGAAGCAAAAACTAAAATAAAAGGACTGAAAAAAAAAAAAAAATACAGGCATACAGGCAGATAAACAGACACACACACAAACATCTCGCCTTATATATATCTATATATATATATATATATATATATATATATATATATTATCATTTTTCTGCACTATTGTAAGAACTGCAACCTTGAAACTTCTGAATATCGTTTCTTATGTCTTTGTTTACGAGTGTATCAAATTTGATTAAAATCGTACCACTCCTTCTATAACCCGATTTTTTCGATTATCGATTTTCGATATTTATCGGGGGTACCTCGACACAAAACCTAGCTAAAAACGCTCGCAGACGCTTATAGTACAACTGTGTAAATTTTCAAGAAAATCGGTTCAGCTGTTTCGAAGTCTATAGGTAACGGGGACACACACACACAGACACACACAGACAAAGTTCCATTTATAAATAAGTTTAGATATTATTTAGGTATTAAGGAAAGTATAAAATTGATTTAAAATTTTATGAAGCAGGGATTGCAACATCTACATTGCAAAATATTTGGGGCAATTTTGTTATAAGTTAAATTAAAATTTCAAAAATATATTTCTTCGATTAGTACTTTCACAGAATGCTTTAGACCAGGGTTCCCTAAGGCGGGTGATATCGCCCACCAGTAGGCGATTTCAGGTGTTGAATGGGCGATGGGCGACTGATCATAAAAAGATGGGTGATTGGAAAATTTTAGCGGGCGATGGAAAATTTTGAGTATCAAAAATATATTCAACATCTACTACCCGTAAACAAATTTAAAGTGGATATGCAAAGAACCTGTATAAAAAAAACAGGAGGCTAATTGAGAATAAATGGGTCACATTCTTATAGAAGATATAAATTTCCTCGCAAATAATATATATTTTAGTATTTAGTATTTTCTGTAGTTTTGAAAGTCATTAACGTTCAAATAGTTCTTCAGACGAAATAACATTTTTTCGGATATAAATCAGATAAGAGAAGACCAAGTATAACGAAAAAATATTCGCGGAATTTTTATTAGTTGTTAGTTGTGTATCTTCTTTTTAGTTTTGTAATTATGAACAAGAATCGTTTCATTGTTTTTTTCACTACTTGCAACGCTAACCCTAACCATAAAACTAACCTTAACCATAAAACCAAATTGTTTATACATAGTTTTCAATGCAATTTCATTCAGTTGTTCTTTAATACGGTAGAAGTAGTCGCACAAGTCAGCATTATTTGTTACCTCACTTTAGTATTTTTTTACTTCATCATAAAGTCAGTATATGAACTACTAACAAATTTTTACCGAACAATTTTGGATATTTATTATACAGGTGACATTGGAAATTGTTTTCCACATGACTCAAAAAAGATTGGGAATCCCTGTTTTAGACGAATGTGATGAAGTAATGGACGATAGATAAATACATAGTTATATCAACGAAATAAATCTATAGTGAGAAAAATAAGGAATGTACGTCTAAAGAAAGTAGTTTTATAATTAAAAATATAATTTATAATTGAATATTATTTAGGTTTAAAGGAAAGCATAGAATTTAATTAAAATACTTAATTAACATTTTATTAAGGTGTTTAACTAGTAGTATCTTGTTAGGGTGACACCCCTGTGAGTCGATTGACTAATGGACTATTCCTGACGTCACGTCCGGTTAACAAGTTATGTATTCCGGGCAGAGGTTGAGTGAAGGTGTAAGGGTCGTAAGCAGATTCGTCCTGTAGCTGAGCGGAGACACGACTCGGCGTTAACACCAATTGTATTTTTATTAATACATTATTGTATTTCACAGTTTCTTGTGTCTTCTCGTTAGTTATTTCAATAATAACTCCACAATATATCTATTATAGAGTATTAAGTATATATTATTCTCATCGTTATCTTTGCTAGAGATGTTATAAAAGCCCAAATTTGATTAATCGAATTGAATTGTGATATCAATAATTCTTCTAGATGATTTATTGATTCATTTTTTACGTCTTATCAACTATTTGCAGGTTATTTAAAGCCAGAAAATATTTTTTGATTTTAAGAATTTTATTTTGTGGCGGGATACAACGGTTTTAGTGATACAAGTATTACTAATTAATCCATAGCTAGAGGAGAAGAGGTGGATTCATTGCTTTCCTAAGTGAATATAACGAACCCAACGGGAATTGGAACTCGACTCTCAGATGAACAATTCCGTACCATTATACCGTCCGAATATCTAATCTTATAGCACCTAGTATTTCTAAGTTGTCACTAATTTAGGCACTGACCAGGCTCGACGTTGCTTAACTTTGGTGATCTTAAGGGAACCGGTATTTAAACCTGATGTGACCATAAATACTAGGTTATTTAAAATAGACTATATGTTGTAGTAGATTAATTTTTAATGGATATCTGGTTTTCTGATGTAAGTTCAATCCACGGGTCGAGTAGTGCGGAGGTCATTTACTCTGGTTCAGTGACAGACAGTCTAGACATGATTAACAGACACGAGGGGTCTCGTAAACATGGAAAACAGAAGGAAGACTGTGGATTCAGTTCATAGGTATTGGGAGGTTAACGAGTACGACAAACTCCTGAAGAAGACTAGGTTTATAACTACCGAAGTGTTGTAAGTATGAGACCAAGAGGAGCGTGCTGCTCCGAACAGAGAGACATATAAAAATGATAAGGTATCATATGAAAGACTTCGACACAAATTGATAGTAAATTTTGTACCATATTCACTCAGGAAATAAAAGATGATATCTATCCATAGTTTCTTCTGTTTTATGGTATTTTTTCTTTATCCATTTGCACAATTGTGTCAATTAGCTTACTCACTGTTTTACTGGTTCTCTTGTCGTTGATATACCCTGTGAGCGTTAAATTCTCAAAGCTTTCTTTCCTTATTCTTCTTCTTCTTCTATGTGCCGGGTCCTTTCAGGAGATAGGCGATCATGGCCTTTCACATCTCCTTATCCCTAGTAGCTCTTAACAAGCTTTATTCTGTTACCCTCCCAAACCCCCTTCTGACATCTATTTGCTCAAGCTCCAAAAGTATGTTATGTGTTGCTTTCCCCTGTCCCTCTTTCCCTCTATTTCACCCGTGAATATCATCTTCTCCAAGCACTCCTTCCTCATTAAGTGTCCCAGAAACCTCAACAGTCTCTTCTTTATGCTAAGTATCAGTTTTCTTCTCGTTTGCATCCTCTTCAACGCCTTGTCGTTGTTCACGTAATCGGTCCATGGTATCCTCAGCATGCATCTGTAGAACCAGTTGCTTCGAGCCTCACCTTTTACTGTTGAACATGCATTCATTTTTTTTGTAGTTTATATCTAGTCTTTTCTTTCCGCTTTCTTTAGCTACCTTCTCTATGTGATGTTTTAGTTTTCTTTCCGTGTCTGCTGTTATGCGCTCATAAAGTTTCATCTGTCTTTTTCTGATTGGTGGTAACTTTTTGGTTGTCCCTATGCTCTTCAGGGATTCCGCATTTTTCGCATGTTCTATTTATGACGTTCGTAACATTCGTTAATAGAAACGGATCTCAGTCGCTCTATCGCTTTTCTTCTTTTACGACAAAATTTTCTAGCTTCGCCAAATAGCTGTTCGTCTACCTCTTCTTCGTTTCTGTTGTAGAGTGGCTGACAACACTGCAGCACTCTCATTGATGGAATAGCCCATGGTTTGAAAGGGTCTATTTAAGTGGAGAATAGTAGCACCCAGAACGTAATATTCGAGTGTCATTCGAGTAATGTTCGGATTGATTACTTCGGCGACTATTGTGATCTAAACCCCCTTCTCTCTGTGTTGTAAGTTCTGTCTTGTCTGTTATTGAAACTATTGTACTGTTATGTGGATATCCGCTTAACACCGGATATTGTACTGAATAATACCGCAGCACACTTTCTCTGTGTATCGTATCCACCTCGGCGATACAACAAAATCCAAGGAAGAATTTAAACCATACTTTTATCAACTTTACTAAATACGCTAGAAGACTGAGGGGAGAGCAAGTATAAAGCGGAAGCTTGCTGTCACTTGATACCCAGAAAAAGCTAACTGGTGCTACTGGTGCTAAATCGCAAATAGGAAAAACAAGACATGATTGGCCAAGCGTGTTTCACGTATGGCACTTAACTGACTGACTGAATATAACAGAAATATGATTAAGGCTTCTACTGGGCATAAAGTGGGTGATCGGTTTTCTATTGTCATGAAGTAATAAACTGATCCCCCACTAATTACTACTTATTAATAGAATAATATAATTCACCAGTATACCGCAGAAAGCAATGGCAACCTACTGCGGGATAATCTTCTGCCCAGTCAGTCATGTCTCTTTGGAGACATGATCGCCCAAGCGTGTATCACGTATGGCACTTGACTGACTGACTGACTGAACTGTAACTATTGTACTGTTCTGTGTATATCCGCTTAACACCGGATATTGTGCTGAATAATACCGCAGCACACGTTCTCTGTGTATCTTATCCACCTCGGCGAATACAACAGTTTCTAACGTTATTTATTTTGAGACATTTCTGAAAGGCGTCTTTCATTGTCCTTACACGTCTTCAGATTTTTATGTCACGTTTTCACTTGATTTTGTTTTGTTATTCTGTCTAGATATTTAAATCGTGCATTTTTAATTAAGTACTTTCATTGCTTTTTGATAATTTCTCAGCAGATACGGTTTGTTGCTTTCTGAAATCGGTCAAATCGAAGACAGACGGTATTTAAAAAAAAATGTAATTCGATTATCAAAGAAACAACTTCCAGAACCGATTTCATTACATTCATCGGTAAAAGCCATCAGCTTTTGTTTGGTCACTGACTCGTGAAGAATAATGATTTCTGATAGGATTTCGCAAGGCTGGCAACATTCTTTGGAGTTTTAGATAAAATGAAATTTATGTAAATAATCACTGTTTTCTTTTTTTCCTTACTGATTGACAATCACAAATAAAGGTTCAACGATCTATCGATATTTTCCTTCGCTGGTTTTATCACTACTACATTTTTTTTTCAATTTTGAAGACCGGTTAAATGTGTTGACATAGATTGTCAGGGTTGCTTGATGTGGTGAAAAACTATCAAAGAATCTTTATTACAGAGTATACAAAATCGATGTTGTTAATAATGATGAGTGAAAATAGAAGTATTGATTTTATCGATTTTGGGCCAGGTAACGATTTTTACAACTGAGAAGAAGCTATATAGAATTGTTAGATGTTCAGCAATATTATTGAAACTGATCGTGGCTGTCAAAGCTGGCGTAAGATGGAAGCATAAATCAACTTCTAGATTAGAGAGACAGCTGACATTTTGGAGTTATATTGTTATGTCGTGAGTAAGAATAAATAACTCAACAACAGGAATAGGTTAATTGTTGTATTCCGTGAAAATAGTATTTACAAAGGTTATTAGTATCCAATACAAAAATAAAGGTTAATCGTCTCAACCGTCGTAAGACGTAGTATGAGCAATGGGTACTTCCGGGTCGTCACCGGAAGTCTACGACTGACTTGTCGATCGGCTGCTCGGCACACTCTCCTACGTAGATGCCACCATTACTTTACATAGTAATGGAATAGTCCATTATAGCCGAATAGGCGCGGGCGTCCCAATATATATAAAGAAGAAAAGAGGCCTGGAGAATTTAACACCTACAGGACTCATCGAAGATAAGTGAAATGGAGAGTCTATTTGATAAGTTGAATGAAAGAACATGTATCACAAAGATGTAATAAAGGAGAAGGTATTTCTGAGCTCAACAAATAGAAAGAAGCAGTGGAGAACTATAAACGTACACCTGTCGAAGGTACACGTCACACAAAGACAGAGAAACCACATGTCAAGTTTGAACAAATGGATGGAGAAACAAGTATGACAAAGTAAAAATTTTTATAAAGATGCAAGTATTACCGAGAGCAACAAAAGATAAGAAGCTGTGAAGATCCATGATTTCTCATGTACATCCAGGAAATCATCATTTATCCATCACATCCAGATGGTGCATAGGGCAGCAACTTTTTGTTGCTGTTTCTGTAACAAACTGTTTTTTACGGGACAGGATTATTAGCCCTGCACCCAACCCCCAAACCTGGAGGGCCGCTGGACCATTTTTGGTCCTTACGTTTACAGCACCTGGTATTCCCAAATGGTCACCCATTTAAGTACTGACCAGGCTTGATGTTGCTTAACTTCAGTGATTGGAGGAGAACCGGTGTATTCAACACGATATAGCCGTAAACCCGGCCTTGCTTTGGAACAATAAGTAGTAAGCCTGTTTTTTAGGCCACTATTAATGGAGTGAGACTGTTTCTTACTGAGTAGTTCAACTTCAACATCAAGAAGAGACAGTTGAGATTTCTGGGACATATAATGAGGAAAGAGGGCTTGGAAAATCTGATACTCACGGGACAGACAGAGAGCAAGAGGGACAGAGGAAGACAACGCATAACAAACTCAGTGAGTTTGAGTAAGTGGGCGACGGAACAGGGCTTAGGAGGAATAACGGAAAGGCAAAGTTTATTAAGAGCTACAAGGGCTAGAAAGTTGTAGAGGGCCATGATCACCTACGTCACATAAAGAAAGAGTCTAACTTGGTGGAAACACTCAAATTTCTTTTTTCTGAAGTTTGGTAACTAGATAATCGTATTTGACAGGATATTTCGTGATTTGTAGTGTGTACCCTATCATTTATTGATCTAAACTGTAACATGATTGGCATGATATTGGCATCAGCTGTTGTGGATTAGCTGTTTCCTCCAGTAAACATTCTCTTGTAGCTTCAGAAAGAAATCGCCAGGTTTCAAATAACCTCCAAAAAGCAAACTCAAGTTAAAAAAAAGATTAAATCATCAAAGTATCAAACTCTGTGAAGAGACTATGAAATCTTGCATAACTGATCATATGTAAATGTGAGAAAAGGGGGTAATGGAATCCTACGAGACAAAGTTAGTATAATAAGTGAGTAATATTACAGAATTTTTACAATAATATTCACCCTGTACAAGGCTCAAGGTCCACTCAAAACTGATGGTTGTGTGGCACTGTGCAGTTGCAAGTTAAAAAAATAACTTGGTTAATTGTTAAAACATCGATAGTTACATTAAGCTAGGGTGTGTGTACATGGTTGCACATAGGTGTGTGTATGTATGCGCATATGTATACATATGTATGTGATAAGAAGACAGCAAAGTAAAAAAGATTGAACTTTTATTTAGATAACAAATAAATATGATTCAAGTACCAAAGCTCACCATGTTTAAGTTACATGTATCAAATTCAAATGTCAGTTTGTTAAATTGTTAAAACATCGATAGTTACATTAAGCTAGGGTGTATGCGTGTGTGTCCATGGCTGCATATAGGTGTGTAAGTATGCGCGTATATTTACATATGTGTGTGATAAGAAAACAACAAGGTAAAAAAAGACTGTAGTTTTATTTAGACAACAAATAAATATGATTCTAGTACCAAAGGTTACCAAGTTTAAGTTACATGTATCAGATACAAAGGTTCTATGACTATTGTTAGAACGGAGGTTGATACGGATCAGTTTACAGGTGTCTTTAATATAAATATACCTTCATCTTAAGTGAGTGGGGAGACTAGCTTTGACGCAGCAGACTAGCAGAGAGAGAGAGAGAGAGAGAGAGAGAGAGAGAGAGAGAGAGAGAGAGACCTGCCTAGTTGTCAAGGGCGATGCGTGTTGTTGTGTTGGAAAATTATACTGCTGAATGCCCCATCATCTCTCCAGCTTGAGTGAGGGAATAAAAGTCCTAATCTCTTAAATCCATTTCCGGATATGTTTGTTCTTTTTTAAAATTCTTCCTTTTGTTGTTTTTTGGTGAAAAACGATAACAGCACATACAGCGTGGTGTCCTAACTGACGAACGGCCATCGACAAATGGACTAATAACGAATTACCGTTGTTAATACCACTTTTCGGCTCACATGAGCCATCTTCAGAGAGGTTATAAGGATGGTAACACAAAAACATCCACCATCAGCGACGATTTTATCTTGTGTTGACATAAAACTCCGCTAAGCAAAAGCAAAAGTTACCAAAAATAGCAAAGAACCAGCTTAATAAAAAATTATCCAAATGTTGGAGAATTTTTGTCTTTATTATCAACTGAAATTAATGCCAAAATACGATATTTAGAACGGCTCATGATTAAACTTAATAGACATTCATTGTCTCTTATATTTAAGATTATATGTTTAGAAAATTATTTGCTGCTTCGATACACTATATATATATTTATGATTATGTACATTCGACGGTTTCTATCGTAATAGAGAGAGAATATATATATATATTCTTCACTACTCGGCGACATAATTATTGCAAAAATAATAAAGCACTGTTCAAAAGCAAACATGCGGCAAGAACTTTTATAACTAGTAATAAAGTTTAATAACTGGTAGTAAAGAGAATGAACTGAGCTGACGCTGCCTCTCTATTGTCTCTCTCTCTTCATGAGCCTGATATATATATATTAATAAAAATATTAAAGTACCCATATCAACACTTACTTTTCAATTTACGTAAAGAATTCATGAGCAAATGCCGCTATAAGTCGAAATTTGTGAATTTTAAAACTTAAGATTTAAGTTTTAAATTTAATCTATGAATTTAATAATCTTGTTTTAGCTAGTAAATTTAGACCCCGCTACCAAATACTAATCCCAGCTTTATAGGGACCTTCCTTCTTCCTTTTCCTATCTAAATATCTACTATTTAACATGTCAGAACCTGTAGACCAACTCTTTAGCCCTAATTTTCCCGCACCTTCATAATATTTTGGTTTGTCTTTGCGAAGATTCTTATTTCCATTTTGTTTTTCCGTGACTCTATTGCTCACATAACTTCCCTGCGCCTTGTTATAATTGTAACGGGTGGGTGCGTTTATATACATGGGTATGTATTTTTATAAGGATTTGTGTGTTCGTACATGTGTATATGTATATATATATATATGTGTGTGTGTGTATATGCATATGGGTATGCATTTATAGACATGTATATGCGGATATGTGTATGTGTAGATGCGGATATGTGTATATGTATATTGGTTTATAATTGTGTATGTGTGTGTATGAGTGTACGTATGTGTATATGTAGCTATATGTGTATGTATGTATATATATGTATATACATATGTATATGTGTGTGTGTATATGTATGTGTGTGTATGTGTATATGTAACACTATGTTGAACCCATCTTTAAAATAAAATAAAATTTATTTATATTTTTTATTTTTAATGCTAAATCTATATTACCTTTTACACAAAAAGATTAATTTTGGTTGATTTTTAGCAGAGCCCTTACAATAAATAAATAAATATATATATATATATATATATATATATATATATATATAATAATTCGGTTCCTTTCGTACTAAGCCGCCTTAAATTTAGTTTCTTACATTTTAAAAATAATTAAAATTAAATTTAACTCGTGAATTGCGAATATTCTTTAGATATTTAAGTAAATTATGTTCAGGAATGTATGTATGTGTGTGTGTGTGTGTGTGTGTGTGTGTGTGTGTGTGTGTGTGTGTGTGTGTGTGTGTGTGTGTGTGTGTGTGTGTACTTGTAGAAGTGGATTCTTTTAAGATCTACCCTTGAAGTTAATATTTTAAAATTTAAATTTAAAATTTAAAATTTATATTTAAATTTGTAAGTCCAAATTTTTTGTATGAAATTTGTCCCAGTCATTATTTATTTAAACTAAAATTTCTTTGGTAAATTTTTCAATATTTCTTTTCAACATTGATGGTAGCAGTTTTCTTTTGTTTCAATGGGAATTTTTTTTTTTCTTAGCTTACTTCCCATTCAACCAACCTATCCCCCCCTTTTTTTCTTTCGTTCCCCTACCACTTCTATTCCTCTTACATTGCTAAATTTTAACTTTTAAACTCTTGACTCAGGTATGGAGGAGAGCTATGTCTTCTAGTATGTGACATAGGTATCTGTCTGCTTTCCCCTTTTTACTTCTTTAAATTAAAAAAATTGTTAATCTCACCCCATTTTATTTTCCTGTGGATGGATGATTTTTTTTTTACCTCTACCGGTATAAAATCCTTTAATACATTTGAATTTGAGTAAATAAAATTTTCGTTTCGCCGTTGCTGAAAAAGCGAGGAATTCGTCGTAGAAATGGGTATTCAACGGATTTAAATATCGAAATTTTTGTTTTATTATATATATATATAAACAACGGTTTTTGATTATGATAGAGCGGATTCTTCGGAAACTTTTTTTTCAAGGGATGAAATTCTGTCAACCAAATTAGTAAAATAATAATGATCACTTCCAGAAGCAACAGAAATGTGATTCTACAGAAGGATGCTGACGATATTATGAACCGAATATGTGAGCAACGACAAGGTTTTGAGGAGGATGTAAATTAAAAGAAAACTTATACCTAACACCAGATAGAGACACTTGAAGTTTCTGGGATACGTACTGAGGACGTTTTGGAGAATCTGTCGGAGAGCCGAGTTCGATTTCAGTTGAATTCCCTGCATTCACTTACGCACAAATACCCTTAGGAAAGCTAGTAATTCGTCTCTTTCCTCCAGTTATGGGTTAAATAATAGGACAGATTGGGTTCTATAGCCTTTGCTGGCAACCGGTCTATCGCAGAAAGCAATAGCAATCTACTTCGGGATAATCTTTTGCCCAGTCAGTCATGTCTCTTTCGAGACATGATCGCCCAAAGCGGGTATCACGTTTGGCACTTAACTGACTGACTGATACCCACAGTGCGAATAGAGTAAAAGAGAGACAAGGGAAAGCAACGCGAGACATACTTGATGGGCTTGAGCAAGTGGATGGCGGAGCAGTATTATAGAGAGATCACTCAGTCAGTCAGCTAAGTGCTATATGTGATATACATTTGGGCGATCATGTCTCGAAAGTGACATGACTGACTGGGGAGAAGATTTAACCGCAGTAGGTTTCCATTACTTTCTGCAGTAGACTCGTTGCCAAACAAGGGTATAGAACTCAATCTATCCTGCTATTTAACCTATAGCTAGAAGGAGAAGTTAGGGATTATACCTTTTCGTTTTTATAAATATAGTCTACTCAAATCAGATAACTTTCATCCATCAAATCAATTGACATGCCTCCATGTTAACTTAATTACGAAACAGTTGTGAGATTTCTGTACATCATTTAGTCAAATTCTAAATTCTTACAAACAAAAACAGTAACAATATTATTATTATTATTACGAGTATACTTCTGTCGTCAAAAATAACGCCAAAATATTTGAGAGGAATATATATATATATATAACGTAGAATATTTGGTATTTAAGGCAGGTAAATTCCGATAGAGACGAACTCAAAAAAACTCAATGTTAAATTTATTTATTTAATTTAACGTTGAGTTCTTATTATTAATTGTTGTATCATTTGGGTCTGACGAGCAGGCTTGCCTGCGAAATACGTATTACCAATGAAATTGTAGAATATCTAAAATTTGTTCTGGATTATATATATATATATATATATATAAGAAAAAATTAAGGCAGACACGTTATTTCATGGTAAATCGGAAGTATAGGCCTATTTCATGCGAGCCATCATCAGCTTCCGTCTTTATTGTACAGAAGATTTTAACCATTTTATGTACAGGACACTCCTTTGGATTCTTCTATATCTACACCGCATGCTGATATATATATATAAAGACACGACGGTCTTTATCATAATAGGGAGGATTATAACTACTTGTTATTTTACCATAATTATTATCATTAATTCTTGCTGTATTCCTCACTTGTTTTATTGGAAATGTAACGATCTTTGCATCTGTTAAATATTTCAGGATTTTCGTCACTGATATTGTATATCACATCGCGGTAAATCTCATGCATTCTGGATAACTCTCGTAGGTTACTCTCGTAGGTTACTCTCGTAGGTTACTCTCGTAGGTTACTCTCGGTAACTGACTCCCATGAGAATTATTTCTCGTTTGAACGACCTGGAAACAATCTAAGAATCAGTTAAGAAGCATCACTATTTCTGGAAGTTTTTATATATTTTTCTACTAGCCACAGGCTGTGAATCTTATTAGAATTTTGAGTTAGAGGATGATAGCCAATAATCTTCAAGGGGGCTTTTCTTTTTTATGAATATATTCTCATTTATTACTTAACATTGCACAATCTAATCAATATAATAAAATACAGTTTCGTTGGAGCTCTAACTTATAAGTCAGTCAGTTAATTGCCATACGCTTGGGCAATCCTGTCTCTTTCAAGACATGACTAACTAGGCAGAATATTTCCGGTAATAGATTGCCATTATTTTTTGCGGTAGACTGGTTGCCAATCAAATCTATAGAACCCAATCTATCTTGCTATTCAACCTATAGCTGGAGGAAGAAGAGATGGATTAATACTTTTCCCAAGGGTATTTGTGCGTAAGTAAATGCAACGAATTCGACTGGAGTTCGAACCCGGTTCTTCGATTTCTCATTCCGAGCCGATATCCACCTAATAGGGCGTGCTTTTCTATAAAGTCATTTGACACACTGGGCTTAATTTTTTCACTTCTTTTTACAGATAATTCATTTAGTCAGTTGTAATTAGTTCGTCAATACCTTCTAAATCAGCATTCTTCGACACACTGGGCAACCATGAGAAAATATTGACATTTTTTCTTCATCTGAATAAATATCAGAATTAAAAAATATCAGGAAGTCTTTTGTAGTTAAAAAGTTATAGCTAGTCATTAATTATCTTTATCTACTAATTGAGTTTCTGCTTTAGCGAAAGCAAACGAAACATATCCCAAAATACATTAAGTCCCCTGGTTACGACGGTCTTGATCTACGACGATTCGTGGTTACGACGCAATCACTATTAATCTTGTTTTGAGTTAAGCAGTTTGTCCAGTAGATAAGGCGGCGTGGGTTAGTTCCTGGTTGTATACCGTATTGGATTATTGTTCGTTCGTTTGTGTTGTGTTCGTGGAAAATCATTGCTATTCATTACGACTCCCAAGTGTAGTGCAACCTCTTCTGATGGCGGTGCTTCGAAGAAAAGGAAAGCCATAGTCATTTTGTGCGTAAGAAAGCATTTGTGCGTAAGTGAATGCAAGGAATTCAACTGGAATTCGAACTCGGCTCCTCGATTTCTCGTTCCGAGCCGATATCCACTGCGCCACAACGCACATCCATGTTCATGTACTAACGATAGTAATAGGTAAGCTTTGAAATTGTATTTAATTTTTTGAAGATCAAAGTAGGCTGGAAAGCATGAAACCTGAAGTGAGTTTCAGAAGCGAGAAGTGCAAGAAAAGGAACTATTAGCATCGAACTTACGGCTAAATCTCGACTGTAAATGGATGAGATCTCGACGCCAATTTAGTTTCCTTCTCCTATGTGCCCTATCCTTTCAGAACGTAGGCGATCATGGCTTTCCACGTCTCCCTATCCCTGGTGGCTCTTAGCACCTCTTCTCTTGTTACACCATGCAACTCTCGTTCCATCATCAACCTGATTAGGTTCTTCAAATATGTTATACGCTGCTTTCTCCTGTCTTTTTTCCCTCTATTTGGCCTGTTAGTATCAGGTTCTCCAAGCCCTCTTTCCTCATTGCATGTCCCAGGAACTTCAGCTGTCTCTTCCTGATGCTCACTATTAATTTTCTTTTCATTGCCATCATTTCTCTGGATTATTGTTCGTTCGTTTGTGTTGTGTTCGTGGAAAATCATTGCTATTCATTACGACTCCCAAGTGTAGTGCAACCTCTTCTGATGGCGGTGCTTCGAAGAAAAGGAAAGCCATAGTCATGAAAGCGAGATTAGATATTTTTAAAGGCACTGAAAAGGGAGAAACAGCTACAAACATTTGGTCGGTTGCTTGGCTTAAGTTGTTCGACTGTCGCTTAAAACAAGTACCGCTTTCTCGCTCTTTCATGTTCCGTGTCTCTTCAGGACGTAGGCGATCAAGGCTCTTCACGCCCCCTTATCCCTTGTAGCTCCTAACATATTTTCTCTTGGTGTTACTCCCTAACCCTGCTCTGCTATCCACTTGCTCAAGCCTATCGAGTATGTCATGCGTTGGTTTTCATAGGTCAAACAGTCCCCGGGCTATGACGATTCGTGGTTACGACGCAGTCTCTATTAATCTTGTTTCGACTGTAAGAGATAAGGAAATTTTTTTGTTAAACTATAAGTTGACGAATTCTCGATAAAAAGGTAAAACAAACGTAAGTTTATTTTTTTCATTCTTTCCAAAAGTTGTTACTGCTTCCGAATACTGCAAGAGAGATCTTACGGTTCGTCATCTCATTTACCGAGAGCCAATGACATCACTGGCAATGGATATACAGTACAAACATTTACATTTCATTTTATTATATGTATTATATTTATGTCCTTCGTGTGGATCTAATTATATTAACATATGTCATAAAAATGTGTATTTATATCCTAGATTATTACTTTCCTATAAGACCTTATTTCCAGAACGGAACGCAATTCTGTCGTAAGTCGAGGACCACCAGTAATCTGAAAGTTTATGAATGCAGGCTATAAATAACTTTGTTCATTTACGTCAATACTGTTTTTTAACATCCCCAAATCGATAATTTTTCTCTAGTCTTTTGAATTCCAATGTCCCGAAGCTTGTAATCTTACTGGAGAAACATTGTAAAATATGTATTTTTCTGAAAGGTAGACAATAATTTCATTTTCGCTAATTAGTCTGCTTCTATTGTGGTATTTTAAATGTTTTCTCAAATATTCTCAGCTGATTAAAATGCAATAAGATTATTTTAGTAACTAAATAAGAGAAATACTGTCACTGGTTTTTATTTCACTCATCATCAATGACACTCCTGGCATTTCCATCAAAATTATCCATTTTCTCATGTTCTACGATTCGGACCTATTGTTTCCAAAGTTAGGGATATCGACCTCTAGAGATTGAAAATCATTAGCTAGGAGAGACAAGGTTTATGAGATTGAAAGCACGAATCACATGAACAAGGAAATAAAATATATAGTTGAAGCTCGCTTATTCCTGTAAATGCAGCCGCAGTATAGCAGAGGCAGTAACATAATCAAGAATACCATGGTGATTTTTGACCGAGGCACACTAACTTGCAACCGGCTATTAGCTTTCAATCGACAAACACATCATCTCATTAGAAATGTGAGATATTCAATAAATTTTTTAGTATACTCTGGTGTTTTCTACAATTTCTTCAAATATGTTATTGTTCGAATCCCATTTGTAGACGTTTTGAGACGTTTCCAATCGCGCCAATATATATGGGTATTGTCTTTATGTTTAATATCTCCTTCGGCTCCCGAGAGAGGTCATTGTATTTTCTACTTTTCAGTTTATTTTTTTAAATTTTGTATTTAGTTGAAACAACTTCGTCCACGGTCCAGCAGCCGTTTCTCTCCTTGTTTAAAACCATAGCCGTTTTTTTGTATAAAAATAATTAATCCGTGTTTAAAAGTTTCAGGTTATTTTATTATTTACATTTTCTTTGAGACTCATCCTTCATTTATGATAATATCATTTGTTGACATAGTCTAACCAGATTGATCTCCTGTCATGATATTCCCGTCCATATTATAACTTAGTCCAGAATAACTCCCGGTTTATAACGAGGGTTTGCCTGATTTATACCTTGGATTATAAAATAGAACTGTATATTTAAAGATACTTGATAAAATTCAAAGAAAAATCTGCAATGTTATTGGACCTGGCATCTCGGTTTCAACTACTTTCTCATCGCCGTAATGTCGTTGCCCTGTGTCTTTACTATAAATACTTTCATGGTAAATGTTCTGATGAACTTTCTTTTATGGTACCTAGAATTTATACATTTAAGCGCAGTACTAGATTGGCGGCAAGGTCTCATCCTGTTACAGTTGAAATGACTTGATGTAACCGTAAGTTATACGCAAACATTTTCTTCTATCGCAATTATCGCTTGTGGAACTCTCTTCCGCTTTCTTGCTTTCCAGTCAATTTTTATTTTCAACAATTTAAATGCAATGTCAGTGGTTATCTATTACGAGCAGTATAGCCCGGCGTTGCTCGGGTGTAATGAAAGCATTAAAACTAATCCATGATCCTGGAGCTGAGACTCTTTGGACGTTGGCACAAAAGACTAAAAAGCAATAGTTGTTTCCAGTTAAAGCGAAACAGTAGACTGAAAGAAAAATGAATGGATGTAAGTCAAATTTTAATTTCCTGGTATCGATATCAAATAAGTATTTTTCGTCGTAAACTGAATTTTGAAGGCTAAATAAGTCCTCTGAGTAAATGGTATCATAGCTGAGACTAAGAACTGCAATTATACCTACTTAGAGCCAAACCCGAAGCAAAAACTAAAATAAATGAGCTGAAAAAACTGATTTTGATCAGACCCGGTATATATTATCGATTTTCTGCACTATTGTAAGAACTGCAACCTTGAAACTTCTGAATATCGTTTCTTATGCCTTTGTCTATGAGTGTATCAAATTTGATTAAAATCGAACCACCCCTTCTATAACCTGATTTTTTCGATTATCGATATTTATCGGGGGTACCTCGACACAAAACTTAGCTAAGAACACTCGCAGACGCTTATAGTACAGTTGTGTAAATTTTCAAGAAAATCGGTTCAGCCATTTCAAAGTCTATAGGTAACGGATACACACACACACACACACACACACACACACACACACACACACACACACACACACACAAAGTTCCATTTATAAATAAGTTTAGAGTTTCTTAATTATTATTCTTTTATTGTTCTCTCGCCTTAATAGTAGTTTTCCTCATATTCTCTAACACTCAGTAATTCTTTGTGTAATAATATCTTTATTGTCTTGTTTGGGATGAAATGATTTAAAAGAAATGAAGAAAAAGACCAGTCTAAACTATACGCACACCGAGTCCAGTTTATACCTCCTTTTGCTATTAGAATCAACAACTGTTTTAGCTAAAATGTTACGTAATGATTTCAGTGTACAAACAAACAGGTTCTAATTACAGACATAGAATCATTCAACGCTAATCCTGCACTGACTGGCCAAAATCTAGACACAATCACAAATGAGTCCTTCTATGTGCCGTGTTCTTATAGGACGTAGGCGATGGTTATACGCCATGAGATGTTAGTTTGCCGTTGACGTTCCACATGCAGTTGAATAAAGTTATACATGACTTGATGGGTTCTTTTTATCAGCAGAGATATCATTTTTTATCTGCCATTACCTTACAGGGCGCAATCATTATGGCTCTCCACAATTTCCTGTCCTTTGCAGTTCTTACTGAATTTTGTCTTTTTATTATCTCCCCCAAACCTTGCTCCGCCATCAATTTACTCAATCATTTAGTAAGTATATTATGCGTTGTTTTCCTCTGTCCCTCTTGCTTTCAAACTGTTTTGTGTGTATCAGATTTTCTAAGCCCTGTTTCTTCATTATGTGCTCTGGAAATTTCAACTGTGTTTTCCTCATGTTGAGTGTAAGTGTCTTTTGTCTTTCCATTTTATCTAAAACGTGGTGCCATCATTTTGGATATCTCAGTTTTATAGTGGGTTTCTTATTTATTCTTTTTCTGTTTGTGGTGGGAGTCCGTTTTAGTGAAGGGTAGTTGTATACTGTTGCAGGTTAACGGAATTTGGCCTTGTGGTAGATAGCCTGCTATAAGTCATAAAATGATTATAAAATCAAGAAAAGCAAATTGAGTTGAAAATAACATTTATATATACACATATCGATTAATGTTTTTACAATTAAAGTAAAACTTGAATATAGGTCCAACGGAGGTTAAAATGTTCATGGCAAATAATAATCTGAAAGAGAATTAAGGCTTAGGAATGTGGGGAGCGTGTAAGTGAGGAATGTCTTTCATGTAGTCGCTCCTTAGGTCAGTAAGTAGTTTTGAGACAGGGAAGAAGGAAGGAGAGGTGAAGGGACGAGCATAGTAGCCACTTGACTTGGTCAAGGGAGATGTTAATTACTCTCGCCTGTCACCGTCGGCCTGTCTGACGATGCTTTGAGTATTGGCTTTTTATTTCGACTTTTTGGATCACAGCAGATCATTTGGGGGTTCACACTTGTATATGATTCTGGGCTTCCTATTGGCTGATAAATAAAATTCGCATAGGCTCGCGAAATGGAAATTTGATATTTGATTAATTTTTATTTTTCAACCGGAACATCTGCGCGAACCCGGATGCGCACGGACGACTTTTGGTCATTTTCCTTTTTGTCGTGAGAGAGCAAACATCCGGTCCATCGCTTTTGCTCGGTCGGTATCACCACAGTTTCATTTAATTCCCAAGTTTTTTGTTCTCTCTTTTGTGGTATGGGGCCAAATTACTTTTTGACCAACCAACCAACCAACCAACCAACCAACCAACCAACCAACCAACCAACCAACGCTATCCATTGGACACATAGGTAAAATAATACTGACTATATTATTCTAAAATACAATTCGTTACCCGAAATTTAAAAAAAACAAACAAACTTATGTCTATATTTCTAAGATAAGGTATTGTAACTCAGCTTTATTGCCATATTCACGACGAATGTATCCCCAAGGATGTAAAAAAGAAAAGAAAAAGAAAACTTGGATAGTTATCAAGAGGAGTTAACTAAAACTGTGATATTCAAAGGTATGACATTTGGGATTAGGACAACCTACCACTGTGAAATAAATACAAGTTTCGATTCGAAATTCTAACCTAACATAGTTACAGATATTTAAGACGTTTAGGAAGAAGTTATCCCACTTTAACTCAGCTCTATAAGCTTTTTGTTCACCACTGCTGTAGCCAGATATTGTACTGATACTGAGACATCTGAAAGAAATATGGGCACCTCAACGTGGTGTAATGGTTAGCAAGTTTGGTGCCCCGTACTTTAGGCCTTGTGTCACATCTAAACTGCGCTTAGAAAATCACCATCTGGAAGCGGTATGACTCATGGAACGAAAACAATCTAACCCAGTGAACAAATAAAGGGTTCAGTTCGAAATTCCAGTCACTTGAAAAAGGCCGGAGTATAAAGTGGTCGTGAATATGACAATAAAAATGAGGACAACAGTACGAACAATGCAAATAGTGTAAATTAAACAGCTTAGCCTGGAATAACTTGCCTATATTCTGGGCGGTTACATCGGATTTTTCCCATAATTTCATCTGCGTTATTGTTTTTACTCTCATGTCCGCTGAACATTTTATTTTGGGTAAATTGGCTGATTTAAAGTCTCATCTGCAATTTTTTTTTAATCATTTCACCCCGAGGAAGGCGGAAATGCCACTGATGTGCAGGGGGCTACATAAATGTAAAAAGATTAATTAGAAAAGAGTGAGGAGTACAAACTAGTAAGAAAGGAACAATAGAAAGCTGAGAAAGCAGGTGCGATGATAGATACATCGGTGGAGAGAAAGGGAAGGTTATACAGGGGTGGGGAGAGAGCTAGAATCCAGTGGTTGCATTTAAATTTCTGGAGGTTGTAGCCGTCAGGAAAGCAAGAATACGGGAGCGAGTTCCACAGGCGGGAAGTGCGAGAGAAGAAGCTGCAGGAGTAGAATTGTCGTCTGCATTTAGCTAACCTGACTGTGAATGGGTGGGACCCAGTTGCCAGTCTGGTTGCACGAGTAAACACCTGTTGAGGAGGCACCAGTGACTTAAGTTCGTCCGAGCAGAAGCCATGAAAGTATTATCTACATTAATGGTATTTACTGTTTTTCTGAGTTTTATGCTTATTTCACCCTTGTGTAAATTAATTGAAACAACTGCTTTAGTTTCCTTTCTTTCACTATACGGTCATTGGAGTGACAGGGTGTAATCGATTTCTATTTTTCCTCAGTCATTTGCAGTGGCATGCAGTAATATGAATCTATTTTATGGTGTATGATGAAATTTGTTTGGTCTTCAAAAATATTCCGTCATCTGTGATTGCATCAGATTTTTATCACGCCCAGACACTATTGTCTCGACTGTCGATCAAGTGTTCTATGACCATTGTCTGCGACGGACATTACTCCAAGGAAGCGTACAAAAATTGTAACACTGCACGATCACACCGGCAAGTTATACATGGCCTGATGGGTTCTCTTTATCAACACAGATATTGATATTTATGACGCTATTATCATGGCTCTCCACAATTTCCTGTCCTTCGCAGCTCTTACTAAATTTTATCTTTTCGTTATCTCTACTAAATATTGCTCCATCATCCATTTACTCAGTCATTTACTAAGTATATTATACCTTGTTTTCCTCTTTTTTTTACCTTCAATCTGTTTTGTGTGTATCTGATTTTCCAAGTCCTCTTTCCTCATTATGTGCCCTAGAAATTTCAACTGTCTCTTCTTGTTGCTAAGTGTAAATTTAACTTGTGTTTTCATTTACTCTAACATTTTGTCGTTGCTCGCATGTTCGGTCAATGGTATACTCAGCATCCTTCTGTAGAACCATATTTCTGTTGTTTTTAGACTTCTATATATTTGAGGAGATTGTCCAGTACTCGCTGCCGTAGAGTAGAACAGTTATCACGTAAGAATTCAGTTTTCTTTTCTTTGTTTATAATGGTATCTTTTTTTGTTTCTGATACTTTGCTTTGCTTTAGGAAGGCATTTTCGCTAACCGAATGCGCCTTCGGATTTCAATGTCGCACTTTCCGCCCTCTGTTAAAAAACTTCCCAGATATTTAAATGTTTGTACTTGTTTGATTTTTGGTATCTCCAATTGGCAATTCACATTTTAGGCTCGTCCATTTGATAACACCCATGCATTCTATTTTCTTGCATTTGATATTTAGTCCTTCCTTCTCGCTTTCCTTTACTAAATTCTGTCGGAATTATTGTACTTTTATTTCCTTATTTGTTATCAACAGATACACGTTTGGGCGATCATGTTTCGAAAGAGACATGACTGACTGGGCAGGTGGTATCAACAAATATACAACAATTTTTTTTAATCTCTCACTTCTTCATAGAATATTCAGGCTGTAAACGACTTCATCTCTATTATTTCTGTTTATAAAATATATCAACATAAACAGAGATGAAGTCGTTTAAATCCTGAAAATTCTATGAAGCTTTGGGAGATTTTGAAAAACATTTTTGTGAACTGTGTTCTAAAACATTTCGTTTTCAGGAATTAAAAGCAAATAGAAAAATAAAAATAAAATAAAAAAAGCAAAAAGCATTTATACTAAACGGATGTTTTATGAGAGACGTTATTACGATGCCTGATCTGTACGGGGCAATTCAGAAAGTCTAAAATCGCCAGTCGATCAAGAAATACATTTTCACATGATAGTCATAAAATAGTAGACGTGTAGATACTAAGTTTTTTTTTCAAGCGGATGGTGAGTGCTGGCAAAATACAAGGCAAAGTCTGTGATAATAGCTGTTCACACGTCGGCATCAATTCATTTGGTATTGGTGCAGTAGAATTTATTGATTATGATAGGAATCTACCCAGAAGCAAATGGTCCTAACAGGTCGACACGAGTCTGGACATTAGTATTATCTTTTTATACGTACACACGGACACACGCATGCGCGTCAACACTCTCCATACAACAATATATACATGTATATTTTTATTCTATATCTAAACTTTTTTATAAATGGAACTTTGTGTGTGTGTGTGTGTGTGTGTGTGTCCGTTACCTATAGACTCCGAAACGGATGAACCGATTATCTTAAAAATTTATACAGTTTTACTATAAGCGTCTGCGAGTGTTCTTAGCTAGGTTGATAATAAAAAAACCAGGTTATAGAGTGGTCCGACTTTAATCAAATTTGATACACTCATAGACAAAGATATAAGAAACGATATTCAGAAATTTCAAGATTGCAGTTCTTACAATAGTGTAGAAAATTTGATATCTATATCAGGAAATTGAAATTTGACTTACATCCATTCATTTTTCTTTCAGTCTACGGTTTCGCTTTAACTGGAAACAACTATTGCTTTTTAGTCTTTCGTGCCAACGTCCAAAGAGTCTGAGCTCCAGGACCATTGATTAAAAAGTTTTAAAGCTTTCTTTACATCCGAGCAACGCCGGGCTATACTGCTAGTATATCTATATATATATATGGAATATATTATTATTCTCTCTCTCTCTTTCTATATATATATATATATATATATTATATATATATATAGAATAAAAAGTGCGAGAAGCTGCGAACGTTTTGTTTAAAGTGTCGATTTATTGTTGCTATTATTATTATATTGTAATTTTTCATCATATTTCGATTTCTACAAAGTCTGCGGGAAGACCTAAGGCATGTCGTGGTGTTGTTATGACTCCATTTCATGTTTTTTCTATCTCCCCTATCATCCATAGCGTTACATAGACAAAGTTCTCCTTAGTGTGTGGGCTGTACTTAACAACTTTTTGTATATCTCTTAAGCTGGGGTTTTCAGGGAATCGTGTTGTTTTGTTCCAATTTTTATCAGTCCAAGTGGACCTACTATCACTGGCACGATTCTTGTTTTCATTTTCCACATTTTTTTATTTCAATTTCCAGGCCTTTATATTTTGACAGTTTTTCGAAGTCCTTGGTTACTATGTTACAATCCGCTGGACAAGCCATATCAATTAATAGACAAGTTTTCTCTTTCTGGTTTTTAACAACAATGTCCGGCTTATTTGCTTCAATTTTTTTGTCTGTGTAGATGGTGTAATCCCATAGAATGGTGACATCTTCTATTTCTGTAGACGGTTTACATCAGCCTTTGGATGATGCATCTTATGCTTAGAAAGAAGCTTTCTTGTTTTAGAATCCATTCGTCTGATGTCGTTTAGAGTCCAGTTTAAGATGTTGAAACTATATTGGACAACTGGGATGGCAAGGCTATTAATGGCCATAATTCTGTTCTGAGAATTAATTTCAGTTTTTAATTTCAGTTGTAGCCTTCTATAGTACTCTCTATGCACTATTTTTTTCATTTTTTATGGTGAATATTTTCAATCTCATTTACACCTAGGTATTTATAAGCTTTTTCTGGCGTTAATTCTTTTATTATTACAGCAGGGTCTAAGCTAATTGAGGATGCTTGTTGTAGCGATCCACGTAAAACTGTAGATTTAGCACATTTATTCAAATTGAATTTCATTCCAATGTCTTTACTGAAGCATTTTCCAGTTTGCAGAAGACCTTCCAGCTCATTATCATTCTTAGCATACAACTTTAAGTCATCCATGTAAAATAGATGGCTTATTTTCTTTTGGGCGATTTTATGACCACATTCTGTCTTGTTAATTTGACTGGTTAGTGCTATTAATGATATGCAGAATAGTAAGGGAGACAAAGAGTACCCTTGAAATATACCTCTTTTGATTTTTTATTTCACCAGACTTATAGGTTCCATTTAAATGATTGAGGTAAAGGGTTGTTTTCCATATCGACATACATTGTTTGATGAAATTGATGATGACGGGTGATATCTTGTATATATTTAAAGTCTTTAAGATCCAGGAATGTGGTACACTATCGAATGTCTTACGATAATCTATCCAGGCAGTACTAAGATTTTTCTTTGCATTGTATCAGTGTTCCAGGATCATTCTGTGAATAAGCAATTGGTTTTTACATCCGTAACTGCCACGTTTGCACCCTTTTTGTTCAAGCGGTAGTGTGCCATTTCTTTCCAAGAAGAAATATGTCTGATTTGTTAAAATAGATGTTAATAGTGTGTATGTTGTCGGAAGGCATGTAATTGGTCTGTAGTTTTTCGGGTTGTTTGTTTCACTATTCTTGGGTAGACGAAATTTAATTCCTTTGGTCATCCATGCAGGAATTTTAGTGGGATCGTTAACCATTTCTTCAACTTCTTTTGAGAAATGGTTAACGATCCCACTAAAATTCCTGCATGGATGACCAAAGAAATTACATTTCTTCTACCTATTATTATTATTATTATTATTATTATTATTAATATCACTTGCTTTTGTATGATATATTAAGCGTCCATAATGGTATTTGTGACGTGTTTGGAGTCTAAAGTTGACTCTCTTCAGGCGAATAAACTTGTGACTTCACATATCGAGACCCGTTTGCTTTTCTGATGGCCAAGGTATCCTGTATAAATAGATAAGTCAAGTGGTGACCAGGTCAGAGAGTTTAAATGCATGCATGCGTGTTGGGTTATATATATATATATATATATATATATATATATATATATATATATATATATATATAATATTCCCCACTCATTTGTTATGGAAGTTTCAATCATATAGGCCTCATCAGGCTGTTAGGGCAAACCATATTTTTTAACGCTTGTTCTTTTTTAATGTATACACACGACCGCCGGAATTACCGCCGAATGGGGGCAGATGAACAAGGGTGAGGGTAATTAGATGTGAAGTGGAGGGATATATATATATATATATATATATATATATATATAGGTACCTCCATTCCATTTTCGATAACCAAGTTTTAAATTGAATTTTTAAAAATAAAATCTTTTTGTTGAAACTTTAATTTTAGATTAATTGAAAGCTAAATAATTAAATTTACTAAGCAAAATACACGGATGTATTTCAAAAAGAAGTTATATTCATTGGAATCTTAAATTTCGAGATGAAAAAAAATTCGATTTTTCGGTCATTTTTGAGCGATCGACACATTTGTAAACAAAAGTTAATTCTCAGTTTTAAAAATCTTGCAAAAATATACATCTCTCTATCGTTATATTTGGAAGATTATCAAATTTAAAGTTAAATTAATCTGATTTGAAACAAATATTACTTGTTTATGGCATGAAATTTAGAATAAAAGTATTTCTTAATCACAAAGGTCTGACTCGTTGACCTTTTAAGTAGGCGATGACAGCACTTATGAATCATTTTGGAAGTATGGTTACCAAAAGTTGACACAACCCAGTTTAACATTTCGTAAGGAAAACAACCCTTAAAACATGTAAAATTTCAATAAGTTTCTTATAAAAATTTCCATAGTAAAAGAAAATGTGAATTTAACATAATAAGAAAAATTTAAAATTATTTTATTTGCAGACTTCGAAATATTCCAACAAGAGACGTAGACCGTTTACGTAGGATAATTGGGACTCTTTTTTAGCGTAATGGCCTCACGTGAATTATTAGTAAAGCACGTATTGTTTGAAAGATTTCTGTCAGCCTAGAAGTCAAAAGTCTTTCTTTAAGATGTGCCTCATTGCAGGAATCCAACTTCTACTCTCTTCTTAAACTGGAAAACAGATTTCAAATCAAGCGTGTCGACATTAATTTCATTGTTTATAAAAAAGATGATGTGCACCCAAAAAGTGTACTCAAACAACCCGCCATGCCACTTACACAGTAGCAAACCACCCACATTCTCCCCGTATTCCATCAGCGTGAAGTAAGTTTTATTTAAATATTTTCTTTCCGTAAACCACTGCCTCATGGAACAGAGTCCCACGAGTATGTTTTACTGATTACTACAACCTTAACTTGTTCAAGTCTAGAGTTAACCGTTATCTTCCCCTACTATCCATATAAACTACCCCTTAATGCAACATCTACCTCGAGTGGGCCCCGAGCCTTGTACAGAGTGAACAAAAATCAAAAAACAAAAAAACGGCAAACTAATTATAACGTTTGTATACACACACACGCACACACACACACACACACACACACACACACACACACACACACACATATATATATATATATATATATAAAATTTAGTGTATCGAGGCAGCAGATAATTTTCTAAAAATGTATTGATGAATATAACAGACAATGAATGTCTATTATATTTAATCATGAGCCGTTCTAAACATCGTATTTGGCTTCAATTACAGGTGAGAATAACGACAAAAATTGTCTGGATATATTTTTTATATTATTCTTGGATATATTTTTATTATGCTGGTTCTAAGCTTTCGGCTCACATGAGTCATCTTCGGAGAGGTTACAGGGAAGTTAACAGAAAAACATACACCATCAAAGATGATATTATCTTGTGTTGACATAAAACATTGCTATGTGACGATAACAATATAAATAAAAGTGGACATTGAAGTCAACATTCAGAGGCGACAGTTTGTTTCATGCTTAAACACAATCTTCAAACCATACGTTTGTGTTTAAGCAAGAAGCAGACTGTCTCACCTTGATGTTGACTTTAATATTCATTTTCATATTTACATACGTTCTATCTTTGATGATTCTTTCAATTGAAGCAATGAATTTAGCATACCTTAAAACATTTTTTGTCATATATATATATGAGTACAAAGAGTTTGTCACTTTAACTGAACAGGTTAAACTAGCCCTGATGAGTGAGAACATCATAACAGTGCCCACTCGAAACTTAGAAATCGGCATTAAGCTACTCAGTTAAAGTGAGAAACTTTTTGTACGTATTAACGCTCTATCTCCACCCCGATATTGAGCACTTTACGATAAAAAAAAACATGCTTGACAAAATATATTTTATCAGTGAAACCACGAAAATAACAACAACCTTGGCGCTATACATTATCACTAGTAAACACTATATATATATTATAAATCCAGAATATTTAAAATCGCCAAGAGAGGTGAATTACATTCGCTGAAATACTCATACGATCTCTGGAAGATTGAATTTTTTAATATATATATATATATATGATAAATTATTCTAGACGACATGCAGCTTTTTACGATGTAGTAACAAACGCACTCATATGAATGGGAGCATTAGTTAAAAATAAATGCAAACTGTCACAGCTAAGATAAACTGCCTTTATATGGCTAAGGCACAGACAGCTGTGCTTATTTACAATAAGGCTGTAGGGAAAAGTTGCCTCATGCCTTTTTTGAGAGAATTATTGGAAAATAAATACAAACTGTTTCAACCAAAATTAGCTGTCAATCAGTCAGTCAGTTAAGTGCCATACGTGATACACGCTTGAGCGATCATGTCTAGAAAGAGACATGACTGGGGCAGAAGATTATCCCGCAGTAGGTTGCCATTGCTTTCTGCGATAGACTGTTTGCCAACCAAGGCTATAGAACCCAATCTGTCCTGTTATTTGATCCATAGCTGGAGGGAAGAGACGGATTAATACCTTTCCCAAGGGTATTTGCGCGTATATGATTGCAACGAATTCAACTGGAATTTGAACTCGGCTCTTCGAGTTCTCTGTCAATACAAAGCCTAAAAGACGCCTGCTATTCTATTTAACATATGGAAAAGTAGACTCATGCCTTTCCTAACAGTATAAGTTTCCCACCGACGTAATGTAGTTTCCCTTGGGTTATTTCTATAAACATTTTTATGTTAATTGTTCGGATGAGCTATCTTCTTTGGTACCTCGATTTTTTAGACTGGCAGCAAGGTTTCATCAGTCTACTGTTGTAAATTGTTAGATACAACTGTAAGTTCTATGCTAAAAATTTCTTCTCCCGTACTTCTCGCTTGTGGAACTCTCTTTTGGCTTTTAGTTTCCCAGTAAAATTTCATCTTCAAATTTCAATACATTGTCAATAATCATCTTCTGCCTCATTGAATCTTGTTCTTTATTTTCCTTTCCCTATAATAATGATTTTTTCACGAACTCTTTCACTTATAATTCTTTGCTTCTTAGTGACTGTAATAGCTTTTTGAGAGGGTGAAGTGATTTTTTATAAAACACAATTATTCTATTTTTCATATTGTTAACCATTACTTCACCAGCAACCCCTGCATTACAAATCTAAGAAAAGGTATATTAACCAGAGTGAGGAAGAATGAAAAAGACGATGTTCTGGTAGAAATAAAATACTTTTTTTTCAATTTTTTTCTGCGATAAAAATACATAGAGAAACTGAAAATTAAAATTAAAATTGAATCACGATCTAACGCATGAAAACGTGATATTTGAAAACAAAATGCTATATAACACTTTTGTTTATAAAAATCCCTATCACAACGATCACAGTTACATTAAGACTGTCATGGCAATCCACCCTGAGGATGATCTTAGAGAAGATCGAAAGTACTGGGGTTAACAAAAAATAAGGCACCTTCCTTAATGAAGTTCAACTTAGCATCGAAAAGATAAAGAACTAGACAGAATTATTATAAATATCAGATTGATTCCTAAACACTCTGAAATGTTCGTATTGGAGATTCTGGCGCGAACTCGTCATGGTGGTCTTTTTCTCACAGATCACAAGTGATGCCCAACTGACCCTCCTATGCGATGCAATCGACAACATAAAAAATAGCGTGAAATTAAACATTTTAAAATTGGGACAATTTACGCATCGCACCTCGTATATGCGCGAATTGCATTAAATTTTGACAAATGTCAAGTCTTTCTATATATGTGATGCGTGTGTTGTCAATGTAAGAAGTAAACGTTGTTTGTTGATTATTAATGTTAAAGATACAATCTTCCAAAGAACATGTCAATTCATGTACAATATCATTTTTACATAGGGTGAACATTTTAGGTTATTGGTTATGTATATTAAAATTAGTGTTATATTAATACACTCCTGATCAAAAATTTAAGACCACTTAAAAAATTTTTTTACAGATAGATTTTAAACTCCTACCACTTAAGGTTACCAGTACTACAATCTAAAAGGTTATGGAAACAAAAAGCTACATTCCAATCATTTTATTTAGAAATTCACATTTTTATAAAATGAGGCGATTTACGCATGATCAAAATTATAAGACCAGGGGTATAAATTGTTAGATCTATGGTAATTCCAATGTTTTTAGTTCAGTTAGTGATTAGCAATCACTGCGTAAAGGTGTTACCATGCCTAAAGCAAGCAAACTTACCAAAGTTGAGCGTTCTCGAATTCTAGAATTCCATAAGCAAAGTTTGTCACAGCGGGCGATCGCAACTAAGGTAAATCGCAGTAAAACTGTGATTTGCAACTTTCTAAAAACAGTGAGAATTATGGAAAAGCAAAATCCTCTGGTAGGCCCCCCAAAATTTCTTCTGCATTGAGTAAGAGAATAAGACGGGTTGTTATGAACGAGGGGGGACTTTCTTCTAGTCAAATTAAGGCAGTCACAGATGCTGATTGCAGTCCCGTAACCATCAGACAACACTTACGACAAAAAGGCATGGTAAATAAAAAGCGTAAACAAATTCCTCGGCTGCTTCCATGTCACAAGGTGGACCGCTTATAGTTTGGTTGTGAATACCAAACATGGGACGTTGAGAAGTGGAAGAAAGTCCTGTTTTTTGATGAGAAAAAATTAAATCTAGATGGTCCTGATGGCTTCCAACGATATTGGCATAACAAAAACATGCCTCCTGAAATTTTCTCCACACGTCATAGTGGTGGAGGGTCCCTAATGGTATGGGGTGCCTTTTCTTACAGAGGAATGATGGAGCTCCAGGTGGTGCAGGGTTGTTAAACAGTGGCTGGTTATGTTAGCATGCTACAAAAAGCATCATTGATGATAGAGGGCCATTGTTTGTGTGTGGATGGATGGTTATTCCAACAGAATAATGCTGCAATCCACGCTGCAAGACGGACCTTGACCTTTCTACAAGAAAATGGAGTCCATCTCTTGGGACATCCTGCATGCTCACCAGACTTGAACCCAATTGAAAATGTTTGAGGATGGATGACAAGAGATGTTTATCGAAATGGCAAACAATATTCAACAAAAAATGAACTTCGTGAAGCCATCTTCAGAAGCTGGAGCAACATCCCACGCACCTTAATGGAAACGCTTATTTCTAGCATGCCCAACAGAATTTTTGAAGTCATCAAAAGCAGTGGAGGTAGAACTCATTATTAAATTTGGTTGTTGAATGTTTTCATACACTTTTTGTACAATTTCGTAGAATTTTTGTCTCTGGTCTTATAATTTTGATCATGTGTAAATCGCCTCATTTTATAAAAATGTAAATTTCTGAATAAAATGTTTGGAATGTAGCTTTTTGTTTCCATAACCTTTTAGATTGTAGTATTGGTAACCTTAAGTGGGAGGAGTTTAAAATCTATCCGTAAGAAAAATATTTCTTTTTAATGATTTTTAAGTGGTCTTAAAATTTTGATCAGGAGTGTATTATTTATTATTTTGGTTGTTTGTGATATGTTTATCTGTGTGAGCGAATTACACCAAAATTTTGACAAATGACGAGTTAACCTACGAGAGAAAGTGGTGCTTGGGTGCCAGTTTATATATATATATATATATATATATATATATATACACACACACACACGCACACACACACAGATATATATATATATATATATATATATATATATATATATATATATACAATACAAGAAATCTAGAAGCGAGCCACCATCTACCGCTTATTATACCTACTATTATTTAACACACAAGGTAGTTCTCTCTGGGTTACAAGACGGTTTAAATTACTGTTAAGTTAGCACTATTTTCGGAAGTTCAGTCTGTTATTATTAGTGTTACCTTACTGTGATTACGTTCATTTTATATATATATATATATATATACACAGACAGAATAAATCTAAGAGCCAACAAACCTACCTAGGTTTCACCCTACGGCTCGTCAGGGTAAGATGGCTCAAGACGAAATAAAATATAGTATAACAATTACTAGTATTAGCATTATTATTTTTGTTACTATTACTATTGTTATTATATATATATATATATATATATATATATATATATATATATATAATAAAATAAAACAAATTCCGATGTTTAAATTCATTGAATGGCCATTTCTACGAGAAATTTCTACGAGAAATTCCTCGTTTCATCAGCAACGAATTTTATTTGAAAAAGCCAAAAGACAAAATGAACAAAGATATTTTACCCGCAGAAGTTAAAAAAAGAAATTTTCATCACGGAAAATTTAACGGGTGGGGTAAGAAAGCAGACAGATATTTATGTCTTTATGTTTTATTTTTTATTTTTAGATTTTTTGAAAAAAACCCACCCCTTAACTGAGTCGAGAGTTAAAGGTTGAAATTTGGTGTAAATGCACCCAGGTAATCAACGAAGCTCAAATCTCATCACCCAACAACGGAAAAAAATTACCGGACCAATATTGGTATATTATTTTCACCATTTGTCTGCCTTAAGTTTTCTTATATTTTCTCTATATGTATTGATATGCATATATGTTTAGAACTCTCTTAGAGAGTTACCTACCACTTTATGTACAGGATACTCCTTTGGATTCTTCTATACCTACACTGCATGCTGATAATGAATTCGAGCCCTCTGGCTATTGGGCGTCTATAATGATAATATACGCGCTAAAAAGTCTGCCTTCTTCTACCGAGCGCCCATAGCCCAGGGATAGAATCGCCGACTGACGCCAATTCGGTTGGGTTTTAATCCTGGGTTAATAAGCAACCGGAGTCTACTCGTACTGATGAGCTGTGATATGGTTTTGGAAATGATGGAAACGAAAAGGAAATTAATACTGAGCATCAGTAAAGACAGCTAAAGTTACAATGAGGAAGGTGGGCTTGGAGAACTTGATACTAGCAGACTAGATAGAGGGAAAAAGAGACAGGGGAAAGCAGCATATTTGAAGGGCCTGAGCAGGTGTATGACAACGGGGGTTGCGTGGTGTAACAGGAGAAAGCGTGCTAAGAGCCACGAGGAATAGGGAAAGTGGAAAGCCATGATCGCCTCCGTCCTGAAAGAACAAGGCACATAAAAGAAGAAGCAATAAGCTACTGTTTTAGAAAAGGTAGAGGGAAGCCAGGACAGTTTCATTAGAAACAAAGAGGAGAGTACTGGATTGCTATGTGATGTCGGTTCTTCAATATGGCAGTAAATGCTCAATAATATCATCAAAGATGAAGGAAAAACTTGACGCAACTGAAATGTGGTTCTACAAAAGGATGCTGCGAATATCATGGATCGAGCATGTGAGCAATGAAGAGGTCCTAGAAATGATGGAAATAAAAAGGAAATTAATACTGAGCATCAGGAAGAGACAGCTAAAATTCCTGGGACATGCAATGAGGAAAGAGGGCTTGGAGAAATTGATACTAACAGGCCAGATAGAGGGAAGGAGAGACAGGAGAAAACAGCGTGTAACGTACTTGACTGGTCTGATCAGGTGGATGGTAGAACGGGGATTGCGTGGTGTAACAGGATGAAAGCGTGTTAAGAGCCACCAGGCATAGGAAGGCATGGAAGACCATGATCGCCTACGCCCTGAAAGGACAAGGCACATAGAAGAAGAAGAAGATATTCATTTCAACGTTTTATTGAATAATATAAACATATTGTATCTATTTTTATACTAATCCCTTCCAGTTGTTTAATCAGCTTCTTTACACTTCATTTGTCGGATATAAACTCTATTGCACAAAATCAAAAACATTTTCTTGTTCACCTTCACAATACAGGAAACTACTTGTTGACAAGATGTGCATTGTAGTACAGTGGATATCGGCTCGGAAAGAAAAACCTGGTAGCCGAGTTCGAATTCCAGTTGAATCCATTGTATTCACTTACGCGCAAATACCCTTGGGAAAGGTATTAATCCGTCTCTTCCTTCCAGTTATGGGTTAAATAGCAGAACAGATTGGGTTCTATAGCCTTGGTCGGCAACCAGTCTACCGCAGAAAGCAATGGCAACCTACTGCGGGATAATATTCTGTCCAGTCAGTCATGTCACTTTCGAGACATGATCGCCCAAGCGTGTATCACGTATGGCACTTAACTGACTGACTGACTTGTTGACAACACTTAATATAATACACCACAAAAATTATAAACAAAAGCTTCAAATTCTCAAGGCCCTATAGAGATCAGAATTTCTCTGCGTGTTCTTTGCGGGTTACTCGATCATGTTTATCAAATTGACCTTGTCCTAAACATGATCGAAGCCCCCACAATTTATAATTATCAGAAGCTTAATGAGATAAAACTGTCTAGTTTATATAAATAAGTGAACATTTCTGTATCGAGCAGAATAACATCCAATTTGTATGTATGAAATTATTAAATTGTAAAAATGTTCTAAGAGAAAGTTAGCGTAGTAAAGCGTTTAAAGAATTCAAAGTTAGTTTGTTGTAGCGAAATGTGATTTGTGCAGAAAAAGATGAACATATATTTCGCCGTGTGTATTAGCAGTAATAATAACGTCTTTGTTCCTCACTTTCTTTTTGTGGACGGTGAGTAGGTAAAGAGGAAGGAGAAATAAAGAAAGCAACACAAGAGAGAAAGTGAGAGGGTGTGAATGTAGGTCGCCGAAACAGTTGTGTCCGATCAGTGGCCTTGAAAATTTACTGCTGCATTGTGACAGGCGATCTCTCTGCTTCCTTTTCTCTGTTTGATTCAACTTTCTTTCTCTATTAATATAAAAAAGCGGTTGTTACCTTTTCTCAGTTTGGAAGTTGCTCCTTTTTTCTATTGGTAAAAATACATTTCACACAGGCTCGCTAAATTTTGCCTTGGTTAATTCCTTTTTCTTTTGACCCAAAATAGATTTTACACTGGTTTGTGAATTTGAAAAAGTGAAGAAAAGAGAGTCATTTTCATTATGTATTCACCACAGCCCTCTATGTCAAACTCAACTAAACAACACTCAACAAAATTTATTACGAATATATCAGCAACATAGTAAAGTGCATATAAAAAATATTTGATTTCATTGTATTTTTTACCAATTTCCAGTCAGCTCCCTTATACCAAAATGCTTTTTTTGCATTAAATTCCATAACTACAACGGATAGATTTAAAATTTTTAAATGACTATAGTAGAGTGAGTTCATGAGTGCCTTTAAAAATTACTATCACAACGGAATGCAGATTTTATCACAGTTGCAATAAGTTTGTCTTTGTAATTTACCCATAAAGATGATCTTGGAAAAGATCGAATGTACTTGGATTAACAAAAATTATTAACACCAAGAAACTGATCATACAAATGGAAAGGATCAGTATGAAAAATAAGTAAGCACAATATATCTATATTATTCAATGAAACATGTTTGAATGAATATATATATATATATATATATATATATATATATATATGAACTTATTTATAAATGGAACCTTGTCTGTGTGTGTGTGTGTGTCCGTTACCTATAGACTCCGAAACGGCTGAACCGATTTTCTTGAAAATTTACACAGTTGTAATATAAGCGTCTGCGAGTGTTCTTAGTTAGGTTTTGTGTCGAGACACTCCCAATAAATATCGAAAATCGATAATCGAAAAAATAGACAAAGACATAAGAAACGATATTCAAAAGTTTCAAGGCTGCAGTACTTACAATAGTGCATAAAATCGATAATATATACATATAAAAGGCAAGTTGTTTGTGTCTGTCTCTGTTTATCTGTCGGTATGTCTTTTATACAAATCCACAATTTTTATCCAATTCTCACCAAACTTCACACAAATATTCTTTAGACTGAGTCTGAGCTCCAGGTCCATGGATTAGTTTTAAAGTTTTCATTACACCCGAGCAACGCCGGGTTATACTTCTAATATATATATACATATATATATATATACGCATCGCTCATTCGATAATGAATTGGAGCACTCTAGCTATTGGGCGTGTTTATACGCGCTAAAAAGCCTGCCTTCTTCTGCCGGGCGCTCGTGGCCTAGGGGTAGAATCGCCGACTGACGCAGATCGGGTTTCAATCCCGGTTTAGGAAGCGAACGGAGTCTAAGCCGTACTGATGAGCTGTAATACAGCGAAACAGATCTGTCTGCGGATGACTATAATATATATATATATATATATATATATATATATATATATAGAGAGAGAGAGAGAGAGAGCGAAGAATAGAAAGAAGGGTAAAAAACAAAAATATACTTAGGTTAGAAGTTGGAAAATCAACAGGAATAATAGACGAAATACACTATCGAATGGTGAAAGCAGTTAAAAATAAATAAAAAAAGAAAAAATTAAAAGCTACAAGTTGATACTAAACAAAAGAGAAATTAAAGTTTGGCAAAATAATAAAAAAAAATATCTCAGAGAGAGAGAGAGAGAGTAAAAACAATTCAAGGAAAAAAAAAGACCGGAAATAACCAACACGAATATAGATAAAAATAAAACTGTCCAAAAGTCCTCTGCTTCAATCAATTGCTTCTGATGAGAAATACACATATTTTTTTCTTTTTGTTTTCGTGTATTAATTGGTAAATAGCTATAATTTACTGAGGCACTTTCTTTCTATAGCTATTAATTTTTTTCCTCCAATTATCTGGGATGCTTGAAATGTATGCAATAGCAGTTGTACTCAAATATTTTTGATGAGACGATACATGTCTGCAATATGTCAAACGATGATATAGTATTGTATTGTTGTCTAGGGACTATTGAATTGCTAAAATCTGTAATGATTTTAATTTTATCGTTGTTTACTTTGATTTTTGTTAGGACAGCATTACATGATTCTTTTTTTTCGAAAGCGAAAACTAAACTTATTTGTAACATTTTCTTTTCATGGACATACACAGATACTGGTGCATTAAATAACCAATTAAAATGCATACACACATGATGATAGTCCCATTTTACTCGTATGAGAGCCGTCTCTTTACACATCTTATCGCCTGTCTCGTCTTGGCGACCATGGCTCCTAAAAATAATCTTGAGACCAGCGTTCGATTTAATAGGTATCGGACATACATGACAAATAATCTTTAAGGCAAATGTTATGAAAACAACATACATTTTCTTTCAATTGCATTTATTGACCGACTTTTTCAAATGACCAACAATAATATATCAATTATATAAAATCTTTAAATTAATTAATCATACCTTGCTTACCTACCAAATACAGTATCAGGTGTACTAAGGAGATTTTTTTTTTCAAATTCTTTACCCCAACAAACCACAGGACAGAATCTTAATATCTTTAGATATTGAAAATGTGTTCACTAACGTTCATGTCCATGAAACAGTTGATACTATTTTTTTATTATTTTAAATTAATATTTATTATTATTTTAAGTAACATTCTTTTTAATCATATCACCCCAAGCAAGGCAGTCCACTGCCACTATAGCGCAAGGGGTTACATAGAGCGATTGGGTATAGGAAATGTCAGAGGGAGGGTGATAGACGAGTTAGGAGGTACGTAGGGAAAGTGTTGGAGGGAATGGGTGAGAGTTAGTGCGTTAGGAGGTGTCTATTGACCTTACATTTAAACCCCTGGAGGTTGTAGCCGTCGGCGAAGCACTCATGCGGAAGGGAATTCCACAGGCGGGAAGTGCGGGAAAAGAAGCTGTTGGAGTAGAAATTGCGGTTACATTTCGTCGGTTTCACTGTAAAGGGGTGGGACCTAGTTGCCAATCTAGTATCTCGTGCAAATTCACACCTAGGGGGCACCAGTGATTTAAGTTCATCGGAGCAGAAGCCGTGAAAGTATTTATAGAAGAGGCACAGGGAATTTTGTCATCATTCTTCTCTGTCACTTCTGGAAATTAATCCCACAAATATTAAAAACAAACTTTTATTAGCGTATAAAACTCAAGTCTCTTTCCATGACCAACTATGGTAATACCTAGACTGATGGCGTTGCTGCGGGCAATTCTTTTGACATTTATTTTCAAACTTCATATTGCCGACTTTGAAAACAACATATTTATAACAAATTCAATAAAACCACCATTTATATCAGATATACTGATGACATCTTCATCCAAAACAAATTCGTTAACTGCTTCAAAAATTTAAAAACTTTTGAAAAGAAATTCAGTTTTCATTGATAAAAATCACATTTCTAGAAATGGATTTAAAACTGCTAACCTTATTGCCAAAAATGAAAATTGACCTGCTAGATCTAAATTACAGAGAACCAGTATTATTTACGAATTTACTGTGTTTTTGGTCAATCCAAATGCATAAATAATTACATTGAATAAACTACTACATGCTTAACAAGAAAACTCACATTACATCTCTCTGACCATTGCTCTATTAAGTCTCATTTAAATACACATAAAGATCTACCAAACTCTATCTTTAACATATTTTTGATAATACAAATATAATAGAATCATCCACATGTAAAAAGGCTAAAATAATGGAAATATTATTAATAAAAAAAATCCAACACTCAACAATATCAACTATAATCACGGCCATAATGCGCTGACTGTGTTTAGAAAATGAAGCATTCTTATAACTCCATACATACTACATAAAAAAACAATCTATATATTCAGTTAAAATTAAAATAAAATTCATCCTTGATAATGGCTAAAAGTATATCTGAAAGCTCTTGGATAAATAAAACATTTGAACAATTTTATATAATATATAATTTATGTTTTGAAAAACCAAACCCCCCCCCAAAAAAACCAAAAACAAAAAACCAAAAACAAAACAAAACAAAAAAAAACAAAAAAAAAACAACAGATCACATGAAAAATAACATAAAAACGTAACCAGAGCACCTCGTCTCTCATTTTAACAAAACTTCCATAAAAGAAGCATTGTTACCTAAACACACTCACACACGTACACGCACACGCACACACATTATATATATATATGTATATATATATATATATATATATATATATATATATATATATATATATGTGTGTGTGTGTGTGTGTGTGTGTGTGTATGTGTTTATATTGACGATATCATTTTGATAAAAAATAATGACGAAATTAAAAAAACTAAATCTATTTTTGAAGAAAACACAACGCTAATATATATATATATACGTATTCATGGTTACTAACGAAATCCCATTCCTCGACATTGATATAGAACCAAAATTCTATCAATTTACCCACTAGTACGAACTCTTGCTTTCTAAAATATAATAGCCAATGCCCAGGAAGATATAAAATAGCAGTGATAACAAACACCTTAAATAGATCACACCAAAATATCTCTTTCAGAAAAAAAAGTATTCCTAAACCAACTGAAACACATATTAAAAACATTAGCCACCAATAATTTCCCTTACTACATCACTGATAAACAAATAAAAGTATTTTTACAAAAATACATAACGGCAATAAAAACACAACACAACACAACATCAACATCAACACAACATCAACACAACATCAACATATTTTACCGCAACCAGATGCTCAATTACTACTTACAAGCGGGATGAATTTGCTATACGAAAAATTATTAAGTGTCATATTTCTGCAGAAACATAAAAAACATGTAAATTTTATAATATACTACAGAAAATGGAAGACCGCAAATATTGTCTTCACTGACCAGAATAATATCATCAATTCTAAACTAGCGATGACCAATATAGTATATAAATTTCAATGCCAATTACAATACTGTGTTTCTTGTCACAAATCAATTGCCTAAATCGGACACACTACTATCTCATTCAGAAGACTATTATCAACCCATCTGTTTTTGGTAGTGTGAGTAAACATATATGGAATGTTATGGCTATTACTGCTGGGTTGATTCTTTCGCCTAAACATACAAAACTTGTTGAATGGCTTTCGCCGCTGAAATAAATAAACAAAGAGAAAAGGAAAGGTATAGAGACACTAGAGGGACAGTTTGGACACGGATTTTATTTTTGGTTTCAACGACCTCTTGTTGGGGAAATTCATTCCCGAACAGTTTGGCACGTCTTTACCATCCAAAGTCCAACAGAGAAAGAAACAGACAACAGAGAAAGAGGAGAGAGTTTATTTTTGGTACCAGGAGGCCTCTCTTTTTTGCGCATGCGTCAATTGTCTTTCCTGTCAGAGGACTCCTGGGAGATTTTTATGTTTAATTTATTTCGTTGTTTTTATTTTATTTTGTATTTTTATTTAATCCCTACACATATGCGGTCATCGTTAAAATCAGATATAATAAACTACATGAGAATGAAATTGTCGAAGTGGGGTACATTAAAAGAAACTTTACTCAAATCACCCCTCAAAAAATAAGACAAGAGAAAAATAAAGAAATGGATTGACATGATGAAAAGAAGATAGCAAACAATGACCAGTACGGCACGGGATATAGGAAATTGCACAAAGAAATGATAAACGAATTTAGGTAAGCAAAAGAAGAATGGGTCAATGAAATTTTTTTTTTATCATATTACCCCGAGCAAGGCGGTAACGCCACTGATGTGCAGGTGGCTACGTAAGAGTAAAACAATTAGAGGAGAGTGAAGAGAAGGATGAACCAGTTAGAAAGGAGCAAGAGAAGGATGGAAGTAAAGGTGTGATGACAGTTGCGAAGGTAGAGAGAAAGGAAAGGATCTACGGAGTTGGTGTAGAAAGAACTAGGGTCAAGTAGTTAAGAGATGAGAAATGACCTTACATTTAAATTCCTGGAGGTTGTAGCCACCAGGAAAGCAAGAATAAGTAAGCGAGTTTCACAGTCGGGAAGTGCGAGAAAATAAGCTGCAGGAGTAGAATTGTCGTCTGCATTTGGTTGATCTAACTGTGAATGGGTGAGATCCAGCTGCCAGTCTGGTTGCACGAGTAAACAACTGTGGCAGGGGCACCAGTGATTTAAGTTCGTTGAAGCAGAATCCATGGAAGTATTTATAGAACAGACAAAGGGAAGCCACTTCTCGTCGGTGAAAAAGTCGAGCCGCTAAGTTGGTACCTATCACATTACTGATTTTCCTTTGGAGCCTGTCAAGAACACGGAGATGAACAGCGGGGACACCTGACCATATATGGCAGCAGTACTCCATGCACGGACAAATGATTGATTTGTATATATGTGTGCAGAAAGAGAAATAATGATAAAAAAATAAAAGAAAATAAAGCAGAAATATATAATGATGTGGAGCCAAAAGTGGGTCCACGGAAATATAACACGGAACACGAGGTGTGGGTTAAAGAAAGATGTATTTACAGAAAAGGTTACAAAGAAGAAGGTACAGTAAGCAGAGATTACGAATCTAGTATAGTCCTTGGTAGTCGACTGCGGTCGTGCGCACAGTGCTACTGTCTACTTCCCACTACTGCTATCACGCACTTATTAATATAGCAGTGGCTGAGTCCATGTTGAGGTGAGTCTGGATTCCACAACACATAAAAATAAGAGAAATAACAGGAAAATATGCTGATCAACAGAATGCATAAAATGCAAGGACGGAACACAGATAATAAAGAAAGAAAATACTTCAGAGATGGCACGAATACATCGGAGAACTCTTCCAAAGGAATTTCGACAAACAAGAAATATTAAAATCTGAAGTGAAATCAGCAATGGCTAAATTTAGCAAGAACAATGCAGTAGGGACTATTATAATAGCGATGCTGGCAGTTTTAGATTATTTCAGCATGAGCAAAGTCAAAGACATAAGTATTGAAATATACAACAGTGGTGATATACTGGAAGACTTAAGCATATCCATTTTAATAAGGCTATCTAAGAAGCTAGGCGCAAAAAATGTGAACTCTATCCGACAATCAACCTAATGAGCCACATAATAGTGCAACACTTTTTTTAATAATCATATCGCCCCAATCAAAGCATATTACTGCTACTGTTTTGCAAGGGGTTACATAGGAGGAAAGTTATGAGAAAGAGTCACAGGTTATATGGGTTGTCAGGAAGTGTTTTTTTTTAATCGTATCACCCCGAGCAAGGCGGTAATACCACTGATGTGCAGGGGGATACATAAGAGTAAAAAGATTAATTAGAAGAGAGTGAAGAGGAAGACGAACCAGTTAGAAAGGAGCAAGAGAAGGATGAGAATACAGGTGTGATGACAGTTGCAAAGGTGGAGAGAAAGGAAAGGATATACGCGGTGGTGAAAGAACTAGAGTCAAGTGGTTAATAGATGAATACTGACATTGCATTTAAATTCCTGGAGGTTGTAGCCGTCAGGAAAGCAAGAATATGGAAGCGAGTTCCACAGGCGGGAAGTGCGAGAGAAGAAGCTGCAGGAGTAGAATTGTCGTCTGCATTTGGTTGATCTAACTGTGAATGGGTGAGACCCAGTTGCCAATCTGGTTGCACAAGTAAACACCTGTTGCAGAGGCCCAGTGACTTAAGTTCGTTGAAGCAGAAGCCATGAAAGTATTTATAGAACAGACAAAGGGACGCCACATCTCGTCGGTGGGGAAGTGGCTGTAGTCGAGCCGCCAAGTCGGTACCTATCACATTACTGATTCTCCTTTGGAGCCTGTCGAGAACACTGAGATGAACAGCAGACATTAAAGGTTAGTGAGATAGGAGGTGACTATTGACTTTACATTTAAATTATCCAAATTATGATGAAGCAGAATTAGACTGAAAATAGGAGAAGAAGAGCTTTGGTTTTGTTAAAGACACTAAGGAATGCGATATTTGTGTTCAGAATGATTTCAGAAAGAACAATACAGAGATAAAAGAATGTATACCTGTATTTCATAGTGTTGTGGACCAGAATAGGACCGAAAGAAAACACAAACTAGGTATTAGTGTAACAAAGATATATTTACAAAAAACAAGTAAAAGTATTACACGTCAGACTGACCGCCAAGTGGAGACCGACTCAACTCCTCAATATTTATTTTCTGTAAAATTACAAAAAAATGTGACATAAAGCCGAAAAGGGGAGGGGAAGAGGTTGGTACTCACTTAACTATCTTATACCTCGCTAAACACTATCACGACCCATTCACTCATTACAATTTGCACAATCACCACAAGAACCCATCCATCAACTTCCAATCCTTCATACACCACAAAGCGACAAACTTACAAGGGACATCTAAAAAGTGGGGAAATAACTCATGACAATAAAAATGTATTTATATACAATATAAAATATATGTACAATATAATATAATATGTACAATACTATGTACAATATAATATAATATAATATAAAACATTTAATGAAAAATGAAATGATGGGAGGGGGATGAAAACAATTCTACTCCTCAATCAATCGTCAATTGCCGAACGTCCACTTGAGACAGTCTTTCTATATTTATAGTCATGAGAAGAGTTCATCATGGTACAACGGGTAAATCGCAAAACACATAGAATATGGAAAAGCATTTTTAAACTATCTTATAAAGAACCGTTAGAACTGTGAGGTAAATTTGATATATTGCGAGCTATGTAACAAAGATGTGTTATAATTGCGAGATAAGCTTGATATATTGCGAGATATTTCAAAAAGAACTGTTAGAACTTCGAGGTAAAATCGATATATTGAGAGGTATGCTACAAAGAAGTGTTAGAACTACAATGTAAGCTTGATATATTGCGAGGTATGTCAAAGATGTGTTAGAACTTCGAGGTGAGATTAATATATTGCGTAATATGTCACAAAGACCTGTAAGAACTGCGAGATATGTAAAAAAGACTTGTTAGTACTACGAGGTAAGCTTGATAAATTACGTAATATGTCACCAAGAACTGTCAGAACTGCGAGGTATGACAAAAAGACTTCTTAGAACTGCAAGGTAAGCTTGATATATTGCGTAATATGTCACAAAGAACTGTCAGAACTGCGAAGTATGTCAAAAAGACTTGATGGAACTGCGAGGTAAGCTTAATATATTGCGTAATATGTAACAAAGAACTGTCAGAACTGCGAGGTATGTCAAAAAGACTTGTTAGAACTGCGTGGTAAGATTGATATATTGCGCAATATGTCATAAAAACTGTCAGAACTGTGAGGTATGTCAAAATGACTTGTTATTACTACGAGATAAGCTTGATATATTGCGTAATATGTCAAAAAGGACTGTCAGAACTGCGAGGTATGGCAAAAAGACTTGTTGGAACTGCGAGGTAAGCTTGATATATTGCGTAATATGTCACAAATTACTGTCAGAACTGCGAGGTATGACAAAAAGACTTGTTGGAACTGCGAGGTAAGCTTGATATATTGCATAATATGTCACAAAGAACTGTTAGAACTGCGAGGTATGACAAAAAGACTTGTTGGAACTGCGAGGTAAGATTGATATATTGCGTAATATGTCACAAAGAACTGTCAGAACTGCGTAGTATGTCGAAAAGATTTGTTAGTACTGCGAGGTAAGCTTGATATATTGCGTAATATGTCACAAAGGACTGTCAGAACAGAGGTATGTCAAAATGACTTGTTAGAACTCCGAGGTAAGCTTGATATATTGCATAATATGTCACAAATTACTGTCAGAACTGCGAGGTATGTCAAAAAGCCTTGTTAGAACTGCGAGGTAAGCTTGATATATTGCATAATATGTCACAATGAACTGTCAGAACTGCGAGGTATATCACAAGGAACTGTTAGAACAGTTAGGGAAACTTGATATATTGTGAAGTATGTCACAAAGAACTGTCAGAACTGCGAGCTATGTCAAAAAGACTTGATAGTACTACGAGGTAAGATTGATATATTGCGTAATATGTCACAAAGGCCCGTCAGAACCGCGAGGTATGTAAAAAAGTCTTGTTAGTACTACGAGGTATCCTTGATATATTGCGTAATATGTCACAAAGAACTGTCAGAACTGTGAGGTATGTCAAAAAGACTTGTTAGAAAATGGTAACAATTAGGTGGCAGGACATCATAAAGTTGCAGTTCTAGGGTATGTAACGAAGAAGAGGGCTTAGAAAATTCGACACTCACAGGACATAGAAGGCAAGGGGAACAGAGGAAAGCTGCGAATACCCTACCTAACGAGCTTGTGTAAATTATTGGCAGAATTAGAAGTAGGAGATATAGCAAGAAGACAAACTTTACTAAGAGCTACAAATGATAGAGAATTGAAGAGAGCAATGATTTTTCAAGTCCCGAAAGGACACGACACAAAGAAGAAGAAGAAGAAGAAGAAGAAGAAGAAGAAGAAGAAGAATGGTTCAGTTCTAGATAGAGAAATTTGACCCCCTCATGTCAAAATTGAAAATCCATTTGTATCCTGGATGTGATTCTAAACAAATGAAGATGGAATCTTTATGGTCAGTGACAGAAACTTTCGAAATTAAATGAAAAAAAAACCCCAAAAAAAACAAACAAAAAACAAAAACAAAACAACCACACCACAAAAAAAAACAAACAAAACAAAACAAAAAAAAACAGTAAAAAACTTCATTAACTGGTCAATTTTCTCTTCTTATGAAAGGCATTTAACAACTCTTTTATGTTACAAACCTCAGCACGAAGCGCTGGTCTCTGCAATAAAAGCTCTCGATTCTAAGCTTTTTGATCGAGTCTCTTAAATACAAGCGACTCGGCTTGTCGTTAGCTGATGAAAGGTGATTGCTACTGACAAGAAAGAAAATTCCGCGGTCAAGGATGGTGAAAGGGAAGTCATAGAATTAATTACCTCATCAACACATGTTGTGATATATTGATTGGTAAAAAGACTGGATATATGGACAGATACGTTTCTACTCATGCACTGTGAGGTGGGGTATTCATAGATGGTTCTATCGGCATTGCTAAAACTACTAATTGAGAATGATATTCTCGACTCTCTTCTTATTGTTTAGTGAAAAGTTTAGAGGAAGTGATTCTAATCTGCTGAAAAGTTGACGTAAAGATTTGATAACATAAGGAGTTTTATCGATAACACTATTTTCGAATATGTATGGAAGTCTGTATGGGAAAGAAAAAGCTTCATATAACTACAGACAAACTAAAAAATGACTTAACAATGCTATAGTGTTTGCAATAGGGACTTTAAAGTCCGCTTTAAAAAGTCCGCTTTAAAGCCCCATCCTTAGAGTCATACATCCTTGACCTGGTATCTTTTTCATTTTTTTTTTCAAGACAGTCTGAAAAGTCTTCTTTAAGGATCATCATCATCATCACTCGCACTATTCTTCGTACTATTCTTCGTAACCTCGGCAACGTTCTGAAAATTTTTTAAGGACAATTTGAAAAATCCAGATATCGCAGGGAACTAAATATAAACTGGATGGGATGGGACCGGCAAATAATGGTCATGTGATGTTTTGCACAAAACACCGCACAAAACAAAGTACGCAATGGAGATATTGAAATTGGTTTTATTCTGATTAGACTTGATTTTGTTTACCGAAATGTGAACCTTCCAGAAATTTAAATACCTAGGAAGAGTTCTAACAGAAGACAGAAAGTGTGACACTGAGATCCGAAGGCGAATTGGCATGGCGAAAGAAGCATTCCAGAAGTTGAGTAAGGTATTAAGAAACAAGAAAATTTTGCTAGAAACAAAGTGGAGTACTGAATTGCTATGTGATGCCGGTTCTTCAATATGACAATGAATGTTGGACAATATCTTCAAAGATGAAAAAAAACAAAAAAACTTGAAGCAACTGAAATGTGGTTCTACAGAATGATGCTGCGGATATCATGGATCGAGCATGTGAGCAATGATAAGGTTTTGGAAAGGATGGAAACGAAAAGGAAATCAATACTGAGCATCAGGAAGAGACAACTAAATTTCCTGGGACATGCAATGAAGAAAGAAGGCTTGGAGAACCTGTTACTAACAGGCCAGATATAGTTAAAAAGGACAGAGGAAAGCAGCGGATGACATATTTGAAGGACCTAATCAGGTGGATGATGGCACGAGGGTTGCATGGTGCAACAGGAGAAAGTGTGCTAAGAGCCACCAGGGACATGGAGATGTGGAAAGCCATGATTGCCTACGTCCTGAATGGACATGGCACATAAAAGAAGAAGAACCTTGATTAATTATTTTACGCTAACCAGGTGAATGCATACATTAGATATACATATATACTTTTCTTTCCCCCGTTTTTACCAATGATTGGCGGATTCAGTTTGGTAGCTAGAGTTTTTTTAAAATAGATTAATTTGTCAAAAATCAGTCATTCTTTTATGAGTCAGCCAGTTAATTATCGTACGTGATACATACTTGGACGATCATGTCTATTTCTTTCCATAACTGACTAGGCAGAAGATTTTCCCGCAGTAGGTTGCCATTTCTTTCTGCGGCAAGCTGGTTACCAACCAAGGCTATAGAACCCAATCTGTTCTATTATTTAACCCATAGCTGGAGAGAGAAGAAATGGATTAATACCTTTCTCAAGGGTATTTGCACGTAAGTGAATACAACGAATTCAACTGGTATTTAAATTGTAATTATTAATAATCATATTTGAGGAGAAAAGAAAGAAAGAAACGGAGTGAGATCATGTCTTAAAAGAGACATGACTGACTGGGCAGAAGATTATACCGCAGTAGGTTGCCATTAGTTTTTGTGATAGACTGGTTGCCAATCAAGGTTATAGAACCCAATCTGTCCTGTAATTTGACCCATAATTAGAGGGTAGTGAAGGATTAATAACTTTCCCAAGAGTATTTGTGCGTAAGTGAATGCAAAAAATTCAACTGGAATTCGAACTCGGATCCCCCCGATTTGTTGTTTCGAGTCGATATCCACTGCACCACAACGCACATCCGGTATCATTAATCAGTCAGTTAAGTGCCATACGTGATACACGCTTGGGCGATCATGTCTCGAAAGAGACATGACTGACTGGGCAGAAGATTATCCCGCAATAGGCTGCCATTGCTTTCTGCGGTAGACTGGTTGCCAGCCAAGGCTATAGAACCCAATCTGTCCTGTTATTTAACCCATAACTGGAAGGAAGAGATGGATTAATACCTTTCCCAAGGGTATTTGCGCGTAAGTGAACACAACGAATTCAACTGGAATTCGAACTCAGTTCTCTAATTTCTTATTCCGAACTGATATTCATTGCACCACAACGCACCTTCTTATATACCAATACATAAACAATTGATCGTTTAAGAGATTTGAATTTCAGTTCACTCGATGTTCATGGGAGTTAAATCTTATAATGTTAGGGCACTATTTTTTAATTTATCAATAGTAAAACTTAGACAGACAAAAATTGCATGGAGATAAAAAAAATTAAAATGTAAAATTAAAAAATTATTAAAATGCAAGGAGATGAAATCCAAGGGACGTAAATTGTAATTATTAATTATCATATTTGCGGAGAAAAGAAAGAAAGAAACGGAGTGTGATCATGTCTTAAAAGAGACATGACTGACTGGGCAGAAGATTATACCGCAGTAGGTTGCCATTAGTTTTTGTGATAGACTGGTTGCCAATCAAGGTTATAGAACCCAATCTGTCCTGTAATTTGATCCATAATTAGAGGGTAGTGAAGGATTAATAACTTTCCCAAGAGTATTTGTGCGTAAGTGAATGCAAAAAATTCAACTGGAATTCGAACTCGGATCCCCCCGATTTGTCGTTTCGAGTCGATATCCACTGCACCACAACGCACATCCGGTATCATTAATCAGTCAGTTAAGTGCCATACGTGATACACGCTTGGGCGATCATGTCTCGAAAGAGACATGACTGACTGGGCAGAAGATTATCCCGCAATAGGCTGCCATTGCTTTCTGCGGTAGACTGGTTGCCAGCCAAGGCTATAGAACCCAATCTGTCCTGTTATTTAACCCATAACTGGAAGGAAGAGATGGATTAATACCTTTCCCAAGGGTATTTGCGCGTAAGTGAACACAACGAATTCAACTGGAATTCGAACTCAGTTCTCTTTAATTTCTTATTCCGAACTGATATTTATTGCACCACAACGCACCTTCTTATATACCTATACATAAACAATTTTGTCGGCTATAAAAAACGTTACGACTTTTTACAATAGAAAACGTAATGATTACATCACCAACTTTAATTTAACACATTAATTTTTAAATTTAACACATTAATTTAAAAATTCTCGCAAAAATCAAATAATTGTCGGATTTTAATGAAACTTTTAGTAATCATTCACAAATGAATAAAATTATTTGTGAAGTTATTATTTTTTTTAAATCTTGGTAAAAATATTTTTTTAGCTCTGTTACCACTCTCCTCCACATAAATCCATGATATTTTAATAAATTTTAATTGGTGTACAAACTTATTTTATTAGTTAAAAGCAGGACTCATTGGGGAATATAAATCATCTATTTTTTAATTTTAAATTTTACAACACTATCCGAAAATCTGTTCCGAAGAGTAAAATCATTTTTTTTATAATCGTGTTGCCCCAAGCAAGGTATTTTACTGCAACTGTTGTGCAGGGGGTTACATCGGAGGAATGTTATGAGGAGTGAGAGGTTGTCAAGGAGAGAGTAGAAGAGAGAAGAGATGACTGATGAGAGTGGGGTGGACGAGGAGGAATGTTATGATGAGTGAGAGGTTGCAGGGGGCGTCAGGAAGAGAGTAGGAGAGGGAAGAGATTACTGATGAGAGTGGGGTGGACGAGGAGGAATGTTATGAGGAGTGAGAGGTTGCAGGGGGTGTCAGGAAGAGAGTAGGAGAGGGAAGAGATTACTGATGAGAGTGGGGTGGACGAGGAGGAATGTTATGAGGAGTGAGAGATTGCAGGGGGTGTCAGGAAGAGAGTAGGAGAGGGAAAAGATTACTAATGAGAGTGGGGTGGAAGAGGAGGAATGTTATGAGGAGTGAGAGGTTGCAGGGGGCGTCAGGAAGAGAGTAGGAGAGGGAAGAGATTACTGATGAGAGTGGAGTGGACGAGGAGGAATGTTATGAGGAGTGAGAGGTTGCAGGGGGTGTCAGGAAGAGAGTAGGAGAGGGAAGAGATTACTGATGAGAGTGGGGTGGACGAGGAGGAATGTTATGAGGAGTGAGAGATTGCAGGGGGTGTCAGGAAGAGAGTAGGAGAGGGAAGAGATTACTGATGAGAGTGGGGTGGACGAGGAGGAATGTTATGAGGAGTGAGAGGTTGCAGGGGGTGTCAGGAAGAGAGTAGGAGAGGGAAGAGATTACTGATGAGAGTGGGGTGGACGAGGAGGAATGTTATGAGGAGTGAGAGATTGCAGGGGGTGTCAGGAAGAGAGTAGTAGAGGGAAAAGATTACTAATGAGAGTGGGGTGGACGAGGAGGAACGTTATGAGGAGTGAGAGGTTGCAGGGGGTGTCAGTAAGAGAGTAGGAGAGGGAAAAAGTACTGATGAGAGTGGGGTGGACGAGGAGGAATGTTATGATGAGTGAGAGGTTGCAGGAGGTGTCAGGAAGAGAATAGGAGAGGGAAGAGAGTACTGATGAGAGTGGGGTGGATGTAGAAAAAGCATGAGAGAGAGGACGAAAGTTAGTGAGACAGGAGATGACTATTGAATTTAAATTTAAATTCTTGGAGATTGTAACCGTCAGAAAAGCATGTATGCGGAAGAGAATTCCACAGGCGGGAAGTGCGAGAAAAGAAGCTGATGGAGTAGAATTTGTGTTCACAATTTATTGGTTTCACAGTAAAAGTGTGGGACCTAGTTGCTAATCTTGTGGCTCGAGGAAATTCGTGTATAGGGGGTATCAGTGAGCTAAGTTCGTCGGAGCAGAAGCCGGTAAAAGTATTTGTAGAAGAGACACAGGGAAGTCATACTGCGTCGGTGAGAAAGCGACTGTATCCTAGCTGCCAAGTCGGAATCGATCACATTACAGATTCTCCGTTGGATTCGGTCGAGGACCCCTAAGTGGATAGCAGGAGCACCGAACTAGATATGGCAGCAATACTTAATGCACAGGCGGATGGTAGACTTGTATATGTGCAGGATTGTTTGGGACGGGAAAAACTTCCTGGTCCTACACAGAGAACCGACTTTCTTAGCAGCGGATTTAACTATGGATTCTATACTCTGATATAATTTTATTTGATAAGCTTTTAATCACTGGAATAAATAATAAAATTTAAGGACATTATAGTCTGAAAAATGTTTTTTTTTTTCGATTACTAATAAAATTTTAAAAGAATTGTTTTCGTTTTTTTATTATAATTTATAAAGTTTTTGAAATATTTTAAAAATCTTTAAAAGAGCTGTTATTTTAAAAATCTTTAAAAGAGCTGTTGCGCTTATTATTTTTTGAGTTAAGAATTGATGATTATATTGCCTATCGAAAATTGAAAATTTTACTAAAAATCGTTATACACGCGTATTTTTAAAATAATTTAAACTTTTTTGTACATTTGATGTTTTTTTTGTATAGTAATTGCTATGTACAAATTAAAAGGTCAGAGTTCCTCCCTTCAGTCAGTTAAGTGCCATACGTGATACACGCTTGGGCGATCATGTCTCGAAAGAGACATGACTGACTGGGCAGAAGATTATCCCGCAGTAGGTTGCCATTGCTTTCTGCGGTAGACTGGTTGCCGACCAAGGCTATAGAACCCAATCTGTCCTGTTATTTAACCCATAACTGGAAGGAATAGACGGATTAATACCTTTCTCAAGGGTATTTGCGCGTAAGTGAAGGCAATGAATTCAGCTGGAATTCGAACTCGGCTCCCCAACTTCTTGTTTCGAGGCGATATCCAATGCACCACAACGCACATCCCTTACCTGACAGAAAAGGAGTATAATTTTGTCCCTTATGAACGCCATACATTTTTATATCTAATCAAGAACCTGTCAACACCATCTTGATTTACGACGCAAACAGGTCAAAATGTTCAAATTTCTGATTAAGAAATAGTGTTATTCTAAATTTCACGCTATAAATAAGTAATATTTGTGTAAATCAGATTAATTTAACACAAAATTTTCTAATTTTCCAAAAATAATGTGTTACAGATATATATTTTATTTTTGCAAGATTTTTAGAACCGAGAATTAACTTTTGTTTACAAAAATGTCTCGATCGCTCAAAAATGTCGGCAAATTCAAAAATTGAAAAAAAATCTCAAGCTTTTATATTCCAATCAATATAATTTCTGTTTTAAATAAACCAGAGTATTTTGCTTGCTGGAAATAGTAAATTTAATCATTTAGATTTCAATTAAAATTAAAATAAAAGTTTCAAGAAAACTTTTAAAAAAAATTCAATTTAAAAATTAGTTATCGAAAATGAGTGGAGGTAGCTACTTGAAACGTTTTCTATTCGTGACATTGTAGTATTTACTACGTTGAAGTTGATAGCTTTATATTAAACCAGAACGTGCTTAATCGTCAATCTGCAACTGCAAAAGTGCATCGAGGTACATCTTCAGCTCTTAGCAAAGTGTACATGAATTAGATGTTCAGTACTAATTTTAGTTCGCACAGTGTCTTCCTTTTGCCCTTTAATAATTTTCCTGTCTGACTCTTGGTTGATGTTCGTAATGTTTATTTTCTGAAAACCTGTAGCCTACTGCAAATCTTTTGCTTAATGAAGTCAAAAATTTTCTTTTTGAAAGGTGTATACAGAATTTGTCTATATTTCTGAGACGAGGTAATATTTAAAGTATTTACATTATTCGGACTATTGTCCTCATCTTTGTTGCCATTAGTCCTTAAGAACACATGGCCTAGTGGATATAGACATTGGTTAGTTCCTCACTTGAAACTTAGAGTTGTGAGTTCAATACCAAGCTACAGCAGTGGTGAACAAGTAACTTGTAGGGTTAGAGGGAGATAACTCATGACTTCCAATCGTGGCATTACTACTATGCAATGAGAATGATATACCCCAGTGATTGTAATAAAGGGTTCGGTTCGAAACGGCCGAAAATGGCAACAAAGATGAGGACAATAGTCCGAATAATGTAAATACTGTGTATACGGAATTTTGGGAGAGAATGGAAATGAAAAGGAAACTAATACTTAACATCAGGAAGTGAGAGCTGAAGTTTCTCGGACATGTAATGAGGAAGAAAGGCTTAGAGTATCTGAAACTCGCAGGGTGGATAGAGGGAATGAGAGACAGGAGACAGCGCAGGACATATTTGATGGAGGTAAGCAAGTGGATGTCAGAGTAGGGTGTGACAGAAAAACCAAGAAAAAAGGTATTAAGAACTACAACGAACAGGAAGATGTGAAGGGCCGTGATTGACAACGCAATGAAGGAACATGTGATATGAAAGAAGATGCGGAATTATCATATTAGTTTTTTCCATGTTACAGATTTTTTGCCGGTTCATCTGCTTACTCATTAGCATTCATTTATACCAACATGATATTTCTGGAAGACATCGTATATATATATATATATATATATATTCAGATACTTTAATCCAAGCGGAAAAAGCAGGAAGGTAAATTCCCAAAACCCGATCCTAATTAATATTAAAATTTTATTTTAATATTAAAAAATGATACAGGAAGAGAGCTCCATGTAATAAAATATTACAGAGCAAATATAAATTAAATAAGATTAATTCAAGGATGTTGAATGACCATTTCGATATGAAATCCCCACAGGGGATAACACATCACCTCAGCAACAAAAATATCCTTTTTGAAACTGGAGAAAATATCAGTCTATTTTTCCTTTTTTAAATAGATTTGCAAAAAATTAAAAAGAAAGAAAAAGAAAAAGATAAAATAAAATAAAATAAACAAGAAAAGAAAAATTGGCATCGTCTGGGTTCGCAAAAAGGGAAGAGAATTGTAACGTAAAAGGAACAGACGGCGTGTTGAATTGATATTAGGTTAAGCAAAACGGAAAAAAGGTGGGAGGTAAGAGAGATAAAGGAAGGAAGGAAAAAAGAAAAGAAATTTTTTTTTATATATTAGAGACGCTGGACATATTCAAAAACCTAACTTCCCAAAAACGTTGAAGTATTAGAAAAAGGCCTTTTACTTAAAAAGGTATAATTATTTTTAAAGGAAATAAAAAGATATAGGATTTAAAATAATTTTTTAAAAAAATTAGGTCACTCGTTTTCGAACCCTAACCAAAGATTCCAGACGGAACTATCACGTAGATTCTGGAAAATGAAGGAGGAAGGGCAGGACCCTATAATCAGCTGGAAACTAATAGGCTCAGCCTGTACCCCTAAAAATTTTCATCATGCAACCCTCGTTCTGTCATCCACCTGATCAAATCCTTCAAATATGTTATCCGTTCCTTTCCCCTGTCTCTTTTTCCCTCTATCTGGCCTGTTAGTAACAGATTCTCCAAGCCCTCCTTCCTCATTGCATGCCCCAGGAACTTTAGTTGTCTCTTCCTGATGCTCAGTATTAATTTCCTTTTCGTCTCAATTTTTTCCTAAACCTCGTCATTGCTCACATGCTCGATCCATGATATCCGCAGCATCCTTCTGTAGAACAACATTACAGCTGCTTAAAGTTTTTTCATCATCTTCGAAAATATTGTCCAACATTCATTGCTATATTGAAGAACCGACATCACATAGCAATTACGTACTCTCCTCTTTGTTTCTAGTGAAATTGTCCTGTTTCTTAATACTTTACTTAACTTCTGGAATGCTTCTTTCGCCATGCCAATTCGCCTTCGGATCTACTTCGCTTAAATTCCAAAAGTTTCGGTACCACAGCGAAGAGCTCATTCGAACAGTTAATATGAAAGTATTTACAGAAAAAACACAAAGAGGCAACTTTACAGCGGTGGGGAAAAAACACAAAGAGGCAACTTTACAGCGGTGGGGAAAAAACACAAAGAGGCAACTTTACAGCAGTGGGGAAAAAACACAAAGAGGCAACTTTACAGCGGTGGGGAAAAAAAACAAAGAGGCAACTTTACAGCAGTGGGGAAAAAACACAAAGAGGCAACTTTACAGCGGTGGGGAAAAAACACAAAGAGGCAACTTTACAGCAGTGGGGAAAAAACACAAAGAGGCAACTTTACAGCAGTGGGGAAAAAACACAAAGAGGCAACTTTACAGCAGTGGGGAAAAACACAAAGAGGCAACTTTACAGCAGTGGGGAAAAAACACAAAGAGGCAACTTTACAGCAGTGGGGAAAAAACACAAAGAGGCAACTTTACAGCAGTGGGGAAAAAACACAAAGAGGCAACTTTACAGCAGTGGGGAAAAAACACAAAGAGGCAACTTTACAGCAGTGGGGAAAAAACACAAAGAGGCAACTTTACAGCAGTGGGGAAAAAACACAAAGAGGCAACTTTACAGCAGTGGGGAAAAAACACAAAGAGGCAACTTTACAGCAGTGGGGAAAAAACACAAAGAGGCAACTTTACAGCAGTGGGGAAAAAACACAAAGAGGCAACTTTACAGCAGTGGGGAAAAAACACAAAGAGGCAACTTTACAGCAGTGGGGAAAAAACACAAAGAGGCAACTTTACAGCAGTGGGGAAAAAACACAAAGAGGCAACTTTACAGCAGTGGGGAAAAAACACAAAGAGGCAACTTTACAGCAGTGGGGAAAAAACACAAAGAGGCAACTTTACAGCAGTGGGGAAAAAACACAAAGAGGCAACTTTACAGCAGTGGGGAAAAAACACAAAGAGGCAACTTTACAGCAGTGGGGAAAAAACACAAAGAGGCAACTTTACAGCAGTGGGGAAAAAACACAAAGAGGCAACTTTACAGCAGTGGGGAAAAAACACAAAGAGGCAACTTTACAGCAGTGGGGAAAAAACACAAAGAGGCAACTTTACAGCAGTGGGGAAGTGACTAAAGCCAAGCCGCCTGTGTTTTGCTGTGTTACATTCACTTTTTGCTTTCAGGTTTCTTTTCTTAATATTCATCTTTTACACTTATTGAATACTAGCAGTATAACCCGGCGTTGCTCGGGTGTAATGAAAGCTTTAAAACTAATCCATGGTCCTGGAGCTCAGACTGTTTGGACACTGGCACGAAAGACTGAAAAGCAATAGTTGTTTCCAGTTAAAGCGAAACCGTATACTGAAAGAAAAATGAATGGATGTAAGTCAAATTTTGTTTTCCTGGTATCGATATCAAATATGTTTTTTTCGTCGTAAACTGAATTTTGAAGGCTAAATAAGTCCTCTGAGTAAATGGTATCGTGTCTGAGACTAAGAACTACAATTATACCTACTTAGAGCCAAACCCGAAGCAAAAACTAAAATAAAAGGGCTGAAAAAATACAGTCATACAGGCAGATAAACAGACACACACTCACAAACATCTTGACTTATATATATATATATATATATATATATTATCGATTTTCTGCGCTATTGTAAGAACTGCAACCTTGAAATTTCTGAATATCGTTTCTTATGTCTTTGTTTATGAGTGTATCAAATTTGATTATAATCGGACCACTCCTTCTATAACCAGATTTTTTCGATTATCGATTTTCGATATTTATCGGGGCTACCCCGACACAAAACCTAGCTAAGAACACTGGCAGACGCTTATAGTACAACTGTGTAAATTTTCAAGAAAATCGGTTCGGCCGTTTCGGAGTCTATAGGTAACGGACACACACACACACACACACACACACACACACACACACACACACACACACACACACAGTTCCATTTATAAATAAGTTTTGATTTTCTTTTTAGCTAGCTTTTATTTTTTATTATCTTACTAATTTTTTGCAAACATCTTTTTTCTATATATGTATTCTAATCTTGTTTTTGTTCTCATCTTAACCTACGTTTTCTGTCTCTATTAAATCTTTATTTTTCTCAATTTCCGGTGTTGTGTTCCCATCCCTCAATAACTTTATACAATCATGTTTTTTCTTGTCAGATAACATGTTTCTTACGACACAGTACAATTTTTATCAATTTGAATCTGAAAAGATGCAAATCTATACGTTTATATTTGTTAATAGTATATTAAACAGCAGTCTAGTTCCATAATTTCGTACCATCAAATAAGTTATTAATATTGTGAATTGTCATGATTGCGTTACCAGTATTTATTGTCAGCGGACACAAGGTTAGCCACATAAGAGATGCAGACGACGCAGTGTTGATAGCAGACGCAGAAAGGAAATGGTAGAAGCTTCTAGAAAAGATAGCAAAGAAAGTGTGAAGAAAGAACTATGCATCTATTGCCAGAAACAGAATACATGATTGTCAGCAAGAGAAATAGTTTAAGATGTAAACAACGATTCGGAGAAACCAAAATAAAGCAAATAAGTCAGTCAGTTAAGTGCTACACATGATACACGCTTGGGCGGTCATGTCTCGAAAGAGAGATGACAGACTGGGCAGAAGATTATCCCGCAGTAGGTTGCCATTGCTTTCTGCGATAGACTGGTTGCCGACCAAGGCTATAGAACCCAATCTGTCTTATTATTTATTTAACCCATATATGGTAGGAAGAAACGGATTAATACCTTTCCCAAGGGTATTTGTGCGTAAGTGAATGCAAGGAATTCAACTGGAATTCGAACTCAGCTCCCCGATTTGTCGTTCAAAAAAGCAAATAAGAAAAGGTTAATACCTGAGATGTATTTCTCAGCCTTTTTAAGCAACGGCACACCTAGGTGCAAATGACAATAACATAACATATTTTGCACAATTTTTAAAGGGTGTACATTTAAAAGTTATGAAATAAAACCATAGACTTAAAAAAATGATCTTCAATGTTTCTACTTAACTATTTGTGCAGCTCTTTCAGTGTGAAACCTGTGCGTGGTCATTTTTAGGGATTTCTTCAATGTTTAGTCGAATGTGCGATACGCAGACCTTCTTCAGTTGAACGTCGTCTTTCTCTCTTCTTATTTACGAGGTTATTTAGAGTGGACAAGCCTAAAACATAAATAAGAAATAGAAAACTACAATAAAACTGATAAAAACCTTTTAGCCAATGTCGGATATTTCTTTTGTATTGAAATCCAAAATGCATCAATAAAAATATTCATTCATGATTCAATATAACTTTGTAAAAAATTAGAATTAAAGAAAGAATATTGAACACAATTATATGAGAAAATGGTTAATATTCATTTATTATTATTTTATTCAAATAAAAGAAAATTTTAAAAAGTTAAATTGAAAATATAAAAATACTTTTCAAAAATGAATATTAAAAAGTATTTAAAATAGCCTAATTGAAGAATATTGAAAAGAATTATTTGAAAAAAGTTTAATACTTATTCATTTATTCAAATACTAACGCTGTACCATTTCCACTTCCCCCACATGAATGCTGTGACAATATTTCGTGGCACACACAAAAGAATTCCGCTGCACACTAGTATTTCACAGCACAATGGTTGAAAATCGTTGATTTAGACAGAGGACAAATAAGATTACAAGAAATCTGAAGACATGCTGGAGCAGGGAAAGATGCCTTGTAAAAGTTAAGCAACGTATTTAAAAATATGAAAACTTCGTTAGAAACAAAGAAAAAGTGTTGAACAATTATGTAATGTCAGTGCTCGTATATGGCAGTAAATATTTGGCGATCTCATGACAGGTGAAGAAGAAAATTGATGCTACAAAAAAATGTGGTTCTAAAGAAGGATATTGAGAATAACATGGAGTGAACATTGTTATGATCTTTTAATGGGGTTGGAGGGTAAATCGACAGAAACCAATTAAAATAGTTCATTGTGTTAAAGAAAATAGCAAACCGTGAAACGGGTTCGATGTTGGGTGACCTTCTCATTTAACGCGAGTAGCGTAAAATGAGCAGTGAAAATCACTTTTGGCCCTCATGGTTTAATAAACTTCAACAATGACAGTTGATTAAGGAAAGAAGGTACGACGTGACAGAGAAAAATCTGAAGTCACGAGACTTCTACCGTTGATGAATGCAATCTTAACTAAATCTATCCTATGTCTAGATCAGGAAACTGAGTGTTATTGGAAATCGTTACAGTGCTGATATCTGACACGGAAAGAAAACTACAAGACCTCCTAAAAAAGGTAGATGAAGAAAGTAAAAAAAAGGACTACAAATAAATTACAAGAACACCGAATGTGTGCTCATCAGCAAACGGAGGAGCCCAAAATGCCAATTACAGGTCGGGGAATACTAAAATCAAGCAAGTACAAAAATTTAATTACTCTAGAGGTGTTCTAATGCAAGACGGAAAGTGCGACACTGAGATCCAAAAGAGAATAGGAATAGTTAAGGACGCATTCCAGAAACTGAGCAGAGTATTAAGAGACAGGAAAATTTCGCTGGAAAACAAATAAGAGAGTACTGGATTGCTATGTGATGTCTGTCCTTCAATATGGCAGCGAATGCTGGACAATATCATCAAAGATGAATGAAAAACTTGAAGCAACTGAAATGTTGCTCTACAGAAGGATACTGCGAATATCATCTGATACTCACAGGTTAGATAGAGGGAAAAAGAGAAAGGGGAAAGCAGCGGATAACATATTTGAATGGATTGAGCGGGTGGATGGCAGAGGGGGGTTTGGGTGATGTAATATGAGAAAGTATGCTAAGAGCCACCAGAGATGAGGAGACGTGGAAAGCCATGATCGCCTACGTCCTGAAGGAACATGGCGCACAGAAGAAGAAAGGTAGCGTTAGAAAACAAGGTTCGAATATGAAGCAGTGTAGCTTCAATATAGCAGTGAATGCTGAACAATCTCACCAAAGGTGAAGGGAAGACTTGAAGCAACGGGAATGTGATTCTACAGAAGTATGCTCAGGAGACCATGGACCGAGCATGTGAACAACGGTGAAGCTTTTGAGAGGATGGAACCGAAAAAGAAACTAATGTTTAACACCAGGAAAAGATAGCTGACGTTGCTGGGACATGTAATAAAAAAGGAGGGCTTGGAGAATCTGTTACTCACAGGTCAGTGGGAAACAGAGACAGAGAAAAGAAAGGATTAACCTACTTTATGGGTTTGAGCAAATAGATGGCAGAGTTGGGTTTTGGGGGCAACAGAGGAAAGCGTGGTAAGAGATAGTAAAGATAGGGAGATGTAGATGGCCATGATCGCTTACGGCACATGTTGGGATACGGCACTTACAAAAAGAAGAAGAAGAAGTCCACAGGTACGAGGTACCCAGTGAGGATCGATCATGCTGCTAATTATTAATGATCAATCAACCAGACAAGCTCGCTAAACATTACGTTACACAAAAACACCGATTTAGTTATTTCAGTCAGTTTACCGCCATACGTGATACACGCTTGGGCGATCATGTCTCGAAAGTGACATGACTAACTGGGCAAAAGATTATCCCGCAGTAGGTTACCATTGCTTTCTGCGGTAGACTGGTTGCCGACCAAGGCTATAGAACCCAATCTGTTCTGTTATTTAACCCATAACAGGAAGGAATAGATGGATTAATACCTTTCCCACCATTGCATGTAAGTGAAGGCAATAAATTCAGCTGGAATTCGAACTCAGCTCCCCGATTTGTCGTTCAGAGTCGATATTCACTGCACCACAGCGCACATTTACTCCGCTTAATTTACAACTTGTCTAACAGTATAGACCCTAACCCCAACCTAAACCCTAACCCTAACACTAAACCCTAACGCTAAACCTAACTCTCAGTAGTAATGGCTAACCAGACGATTTTGCTAAAGATTATCCTGAAACAAAACACTGATTTAACTATTTACTCATCTAACCTTACTTAGCAGATTTTGCACAAGTATGAGTCACCCAGTGAGGATCGAATTTACTGCTCAGTAGAAATAGTCAACAAGACCAGCAGGTTTAGCAGTGAACTCAAAGAAAAAAGCCTGATTAGCTATTTACTCAGCTTATCTTAATTTACCACTTTTTCACAAGAACGAGTCACTTTTACACAATCAATCAGTCAGAAAAGCTCGCTGACCAGCAACCGACACCTAAACGCAGATTTAGTTATTTATTCTCTTGATTTACCACTTGTCCAAAAGTACATAATATGAGGCACTCAATGACGATCAAACTCACTCCTTATTTATTTATTCATTCATTCATCATATCTTAAATTATTTCTAGCCCAAAAGTATAAGAGACCCAAAGCAAATGAGGATCAAACTCACTTCTCAGTAGTATTAGTCAATTGGGCAAGCTTGCCCCTCATGAAAACGCAGATTTAGTTATTTATTCTCTTGATTTACCACTTGTCCAAAAGTACATAATATGAGGCACTCAATGACGATCAAACTCACTCCTTATTTATTTATTCATTCATTCATCATATCTTAAATTATTTCTAGTCCAAAAGTATAAGAGACCCAAAGCAAATGAGGATCAAACTCACTTCTCAGTAGTATTAGTCAATTGGGCAAGCTTGCCCCTCATGAAAACGCAGATTTAGTTATTTATTCTCTTGATTTACCACTTGTCCAAAAGTACATAATATGAGGCACTCAATGACGATCAAACTCACTCCTTATTTATTTATTCATTCATTCATCATATCTTAAATTATTTCTAGTCCAAAAGTATAAGAGACCCAAAGCAAATGAGGATCAAACTCACTTCTCAGTAGTATTAGTCAATTGGGCAAGCTTGCCCCTCATGAAAACGCAGATTTAGTTATTTATTCATCACGCCTTAATTTGCCACTCTTCCAAAAATGTGAGGTACTTTAACCCAGTTAGGATGAATCTCACTTCTCAGTAGTATTGGTCAACCAAAAATGCTCGCTGACCATTACCCTAAACCTAACAGCAGATTTAGTCATTTACTTTATCATATATTAATTAAACACTTGTTTAAAAGTACGAGGTTCCCAATGAGGATAAAACCCATTTCTTAGTAGTATTAGTTAACTAGAAAATGTCTCTAACTATTACGTCACGTGAAAGCACAAATGTAGTTATTTACTCATAATATCGTGAATTACCAATTACCCAAATTAAGAGGTACTAAAACCCAATGAGGATCAAATTCACTCGTCAGTCAATAAGAAAAATTCGCTAACCATTATCACCCACTAAAACGCAGATTTAATTATTTACTCATCACATCTTAATTTACTTCTCGTCTAAATGTATGAGGCAGAAAAATCCAATGAGGATCAAACTTGCTCCCATTAGTGTTTTTCAACAAGTCAAGCTCGGTGGCCATTACGCCACACCAAAAAGCAGATTTAGTTATTTATTCATTACATCTTTATTTACCACTTGTCCAAATGTCTGAGGTACCCAATGAGGATGAAACTCATTCCTCAGTGGTATTAGTTCACAAGAATGGCCCGCTTACCATTAACATACAAGAAAACGTAGATTTAGTTATTTACTTATCATATTCTTATTAGCCTCACGTCCAAAAGTATCTGGTACTTAAAGAAGGTGCAGTGGATATCGGCTCGGAAAGAGAAATCGGTGAACTGAGTTCGAATTCCAGTTGAATACCTTTATTCACTTAATTGGAGTAGATAGACTAAACTATCGCCCGGTTCACACTCCACCCACGTCTATTGTACAGATGAAGAGGCTCATCTCTTGTTCCCTGTTTAGGGTGTGGTTTCCGGCTTTCTATTTTCCAATCTTTTTACTCTTACGTAGCCCCCTGCGCATTAGTGGCGTTATCGCCTAGCTGGGAGTGATATGTTTAAAAAAAAAAGTACTGGTATCCTTGGGAAAGGTATTAATCCGTCCCTTCCTTCCAGTTATGGGTTAAATAACACCGTAGGACTTGGAGACCCTGCCCTAAAAAACAAATCCCAATGAATCTTGATGCTCGAAAAGAAAAAAAGTATTACTAGACACAAAACTTATATAAAAACAACGATAAACTGTTGAAAGAAAAAGGTATTACCGACAATAAATAAATAAAATTTAGTTGGCAATAAATGACCCGCCGAGGTTGATATGTCATAAAAACAAAACAACCAACCAACATCTTAATTACCATTTGTCTAAAAGTATGAGGTACCCAATGAAGATGAATTCTAAATGTATGAGGTACCCAATGAAGATGAATTTTAAAAGTATGAGGTACCCAATGAAGATGAATTCTAAATGTATGAGGTACCCAATGAAGATGAATTCTAAAAGTATGAGGTACCCAATGAAGATGAATCTCACTTTTTAGTACTATTGATCAACCAGATAAGCTCGCTTACCCTTATTTCACCCCAAGACGCCCAAATAGTAATTTAATCAGCTTCATTTAGCAGATGACTACAGGTATGAGGCACCTAGTGAGAATATGTGGATAATTTAACGGTTATCGGCGCGAAATGTATATTAGGTTAACTCAGTTCAATTTCCGGTGGATTCTGTTTCGTTCATTTCTCACGAAAGATTTGGAAAAGGGAACGAGTCATTCTTCCTACAGTGATGTTTTAAGTCGCAAAGAAATCTTAACTCTGTAGTCTTGGCTAACAACCAATCAAGAAGGATAACACTCAATTGAAAGCCGAGAGAGTATGTTTGGAGACATTGTGGCACAGTGTGCATCATTTCTCTCATCAATTCTCTTAAAAAGATCGCTTGATGCTATCCAATCAATCAGCATTATCCTTAAATCGTTTGTGTGGCTAGTTTTGCTTCTCAAATTAATTTCTGGGACATCATAAATCAGAATCGACAGAAGCGCCCACCATATCTATCTATCTATCTATCTATCTATCTATCTATCTAGCTAGCTAGCTAGCTTAGTCTATTCATATCTATCTATCTATTTAGCTAGCTAGCTTAGTCTATTCATATCTATCTATCTATCTATCTATCTATCTATCTATCTATCTATCTATCTATCTATCTATCTAAGTCTGTTTATTTCAATCTATCTATCTATCTATCTATCTATCTATCTATCTATCTATCTATCTAAGTCTGTTTATATCTATCTATCTATCTATCTATCTATCTATCTATCTATCTATCTATCTATCTATTTAGCTAGCTAGCTTAGTCTATTCATATCTATCTATTTAGCTAGCTAGCTTAGTCTATTCATATCTATCTATCTATCTATCTATCTATCTATCTATCTATCTATCTATCTATCTATCTATCTATCTATCTATCTATCTATCTATCTATCTATCTATCTCAGTCTGTTTATTTCAATCTATCTATCTATCTATCTATCTATCTATCTATCTATCTAAGTCTCTTTATTTCAATCTATCTATCTATCTATCTATCTATCTATCTATCTATCTATCTATCTATCTAGCTTAGTCTATTCATATCTATCTATCTATCTATCTATCTATCTATCTATCTATCTATCTCAGTCTGTTTATTTCAATCTATCTATCTATCTATCTATCTATCTATCTATCTATCTATCTAAGTCTGTTTATTTCAATCTATCTATCTATCTATCTATCTATCTATCTATCTATCTATCTATCTATCTATCTATGTGTATGTATTTTACAATTATGCCCCCATGTCAATATATACATTAATAAGTTTGCAGCCTAATGAAAAAGTCATTTATTTAACGCAGCGAATATTTATTTAGCAATTATTCTTCTATAATTACTTCCACGGCTTCTGCTCCGATGAACTTAGATCACTGGTGCCCCCTAAATACGAATTTGAACGAGATACTAGATTAGCAACTAGATCCCATCCTTTTACAGTGAAACCGATAAAATGCAGCCGTAACTTCTACTCCAACAGTTTCTTTCCTCGCACTTCCCGACTGTGGAATTCTCTTCCAAACGATTGCTTCCCCGACGGCTACAATCTCCAGGAGTTTAAATCTAAGGTCAATAGACACCTCCTAGTACACTAACCTGCTCCCATTCTATCAAACACTCTTCCCATCTGCCCAACCCTCATCCTCGCTATCCTTACTCATCTGTCACCTTAATCCTGACATTCCCTATGTCTAACCACTCCTTCTCTTTACCTTCCCCTATGTAGCTCCATGCGCAATAGTGGCAGTGGAATGCCTTGCTTGGGGTGAGATGATTAAAAAAAAAAAAAATTTAACTTCCCACATAAACCCAGATATACATAGGTACATACGTGTCTTTACGTAAATAGCCCTACTGGGAGACTGACACTTTAGGAAAAGAAGTGAAGTAATCAGTGTAAGAAAACACAGGTAAGAGAAAGCGAGAGAGAAAGAGATAGAAAGAAAAAGAGAGGGAGAGAGAGAGAGAGAAAGCGAGAGAGAAAGAGATAGAAAGAAAAAGAGAGGGAGAGAGAGAGAAAGCGAGAGAGAAAGAGATAGAAAGAAAAAGAGAGGGAGAGAGAGAGAGAGAAAGAGAGGGAGATGGGAAGCAATCAAATAGACAAGAAGATAGAATCCAAAATATCCCGACAAAGCAAATAAAAACAAATATTTATCTAATGGAAGAATTGTGGATTTTTCGAATATACTGGCAGCTATAAGAAAAAGAGTGAGAGAGAGAGCGAGAGAGTTCAATAAATTAAAGAGAGAGGGAGTGAGAGAGAGAGAGAGGGAGAGAGAAAGAGATAGAAAGAAAAAGAGAGGGAGAGAGAGAGAGGGAGAGAGAAAGAGATAGAAAGAAAAAGAGTGAGAGAGAGAGAGAGCGAGAGAGTTCAATAAATTAAAGAGAGAGGGAGTGAGAGAGAGAGAGGAAGACAGAGAGAGCGACAAAAGGTTTCAAGACTAAAAGGGACAAAATAAAAGACAGCGAGCGAGCGAGAGAGAGAGAGAGAGAGAGAGAGAGAGAGAGAGAGAGAGAGAGAGAGAGAGAGGGATGGTGGGAGGGGGGAGAGGTGTCATCAAATAGACAAGAACGAAGAAATCAAAGTATCCTGACAAAGAAAATAAAGACATAAATATTTATCAAATGAAAATATGACAGATTTTTCGAATATACTCACAGATATATATATGAGAGAGAGAGAGAGAGAGAGAGAGAGAGAGAGAGAGAGAGAGAGAGAGAGAGAGAGAGAGAGAGAGAGTTTTGTTTAACGGCATATCAATCTCTGGGTTATTTAATGCCAAAAAGGTGTTGTTTTTTCCTTAATCTTCTGTTATAGTGAGAAGGTTGCTTTAGTCAGATTTTGATAAAAACGTTTTGTTTTTATTCTTTTTTATTTTAGAAAACTGAAAATGTCTTCTAGTTTTGAATTCAAAAATGTTTTACCGAGAATAATTTTTTCCTTAAAAAATGTGTTATGGTATATTTTTTCTTCAAAAATGTATATTCTTCAATAAAAGTCTATTTTATGTATATATTTCTATAAAAGTGTATCTCTATACTTTCATAGTGTTTTGACCCCAGTTTGGGGGTTAAGTATTTGCTCATAGCTGGAACTTTAACAAGTGCTACCACTCCGGGTCAGAGTGAACCTGAGAACAACAGCAATTAAGAGGTGATTCCATGCTCCTTACATCCTCCCAATAAGAGGCCTTTCTGCCGGACGCAGTTTACCGTCATGCTCAGGACCAGAGAGAGAGAGAGAGAGAGAGAGAGGGGGGGATTACAGTGTTCGAAATTTATTAAAGGTAGTGTTGTAAAAGAGAATTTTTTGACCGCTGTGAGAATTAACATTAAAATATTAAGTTTAATTTGTGATGGAGCCATGTTTCTCGCATCGAAATTAAATGCAAAACAGCTCCAAAAATCTCTCTCCTTCTCCTCCTCTATTTGTATATATATATATAGATAGAGAGAGAGAGAGAGAGAGATAGAGAGAGAGAGAGAGAGAGAGAGAGAGAGGAGATTACAGTGTCCAATTAAAAGTAGTAGCTCTCTGTTCTCTCTCTCTCTCTCTCTCTCTCTCTATATATATATATATATATATATATATATATATAGATAGATTACACTGTCTGAAATGAATTAAAATGCAAAAGGGAGAAGTTTTGACAGCTGTGAGAATAAAAAACTCTCTAAGTCACAAAGGTCTCTCTCTCTCTATATTTATATATTGAGAGAGAGAGAGATAAAGAGAGAGAGAGGGCGAGAGCGAGAGAGAAACAGAGAGAGACACAAAATGAGAAAGGAAGTGGGAGAAAGAAGAGGATAGGGAAAGAAAGTGTGAAGAATGAAAAGACAATGAGAAAAACAAAAACAAAAGTGAAAGACGAACATAAAAGAAAGAAAAAGGGAATGAGTGACAAAAAAGTGTTAAATAAATACTATAAAGAAAGAAGTTAAGAAAAGAGAGAAGATCGAGAAAGATAGAGAAAAAGAAAAAATTACTAGAAGAAAGAAAAATAATGAAAAAAGCCAAAATGGACTTAAACACATTTAATCAGCGACAAACCGATAACAATAATTTACCACTTTGCATATAAAATATCGGAAGGAAAATTTTCTTTATCTTCGTATATGAACTCAGCAATAGACCAATTTTCATAAAATCTCAAAAGACATCGCCCACGTATCCATCAAATTACAGAACATAGCACAAATCTATATGTAAGTTTATGTCGTCATTTCATTCCTTCATTACTTCTTTGCTGAACGCTTCCTTTATGGTGATGTCGTTGATGGCTAAATATGCTGCCAACGTGCAGTTTCAGGACTAGAAGTTTCCTATTCCAACAAAACCTACTCCCGTCATCCATTCCTTGTCGCTGTTTGGCTTTACAAGATTTGGTTGGAGGTGAAAGAAAAGAAAGTGCCGATGGCGTGAATTTGTTTAAGGTGGATCTCAATTTGCCAGGAAGTGACCCACACACTTGATCTCATTATCTTCCTCTGCTGTATGTAGAATGAGACACGCAGAATTCTGTTATGAAACTTCAACGAACTGCCGCTGACAGTTATAATTTCAAGTGGCGCCTTCTGTAGCATGTCCGTCATGCGTAGTCCTCTTATTCCACTGGTTCAACTGTTGAGTTGGTGCTATAGAAATGTGGTTCTGTTTTTGCTGTAAATTTTTAAGAGCAAAGAAGAATGTATAAATCCGCTTTCATGTGTTTCAATTTTATTAAAATTTTAATAATCGCTTTTTAAAAGAATAAACATTGCCGAGGGGTGAAGTATATATACTAGAATAGTGGTGTCCTTTTTGTTTTTTTCGAGTACAAATGTTAAACTTTACCTTAATGAATATCTAAAGTGCACGATCACATTAGTTTTTCAGATGAAATTTTCTTATTCTTATCTTCTTTATGTGCTTTGTGCCTTCTAGACGTAGCTGATCCTGGCCCTCCACAACATCCTACGTTTTATAGTATTAAGCAATGTATTTCTCCTATTATCTCACCCAGCTCCTTAGCCGCAATCCACTTATACAAGTTCGTTAGGTAGGTCACTCGCACCTTTCCTCTACCTTTCATGTCTTTAAAATGTTCTTTGAGTGTTAAATTCTGCAAGCCTTCTTTCCCCATTATGAGTTCGAGAAATTTCACCTGTCTTTCTGATTCTGAGTATAAGTGTTCTTTTGTTTATATCTTACTTAAAAAAACTTCCTCTTTGTTCACATGTTCCGTCTATTTTATTTCTCATCCTTCTGTAGAATCACATCTCCGATGGTTCAAGTCTTCATCCGTAATAATCTGTCCGGCATTCACTGCTGCATAGAAAGATTGATATTATATAGCCGTCTAGTACTTTTTTCTTTGTTTCTAACAGAAATCTCTTATTTCTAAACCCTTTTAAAATATATTTAAAATATATTTGTTCCTGTTAAAAATGCTATGTCAATTCAAGATGTATATGATCATGGCTCTACACAACTTCCTATCCTTTGTAGCTCTATGTTATATTTGTCTTCTTACTATCTCTCCAAGTCCCTGTTCTGCTAATCATTCACACAAGCTCGTCAAGTAGGTTTCCCCTACCCATCATGTCTTCAGTACGTCCTGTGAGTGTAAAATTCTCCAAGCCCTCTTTTCTCATCCTAAGCCCGTTTGTTTTAAATATCTTTAAAACTTTCGCGTTATTTACATGTCCTTCTGTCGAACTAGATATCAAATCTCTTTTTCATCTGTAAGAAGGTTTTCAGAGCATTCACTGCGATATAAATGAATTAATATTACATATCAGTTCAGCATTATTTTCTATGTTTCTAACAAAAATTTCCCGTTTCTTAATACCTTTTTAGCTTCTGAAAGGCACATTCACTAGGGAAACAGTGAGTAACCTACATAATAAGCTTGTGTAAATGAAAACAAAACAGGGACTAGCGGGGTTAGTGAAAATTGCAAACCTTATTAAGAGCTACAAAAGATAAGATGCTGTGGAGAGCCATAATTATCCACTGAACAAAAAGGACTTGGTGAATTTGATATTCACAGGATATATTGAAGACAAGAGGGAAACACTGAGTAACCTAACCAGTCTGTGTAAAAGGGTGGCAAAACATGAACTGGGAGGTGTGATGAGGGTACAAACATTGCTTAGAGTTATGAAAGGTACGAGGGTCATTCAATAAATAAGGTAAATGTTTCGGTACAAGGACTTCTAATACAAATAGAAGCTTACATTTTTAAAAAAATTTTCCTTTACTTCTTTTTCAAAGGAATTTAATTTTTTTTGCAGACTGAAAAAAAAAAAAAATTGAGAGTTTTGGAGATTAGCAAAGATGTCCGACCAAGAAGCATGCTCCGGGATTGAACAGAGGTCAGTTATCAAGTGTTTGGTTGATGAAGGGTGCAAACCAGTTGAAATTCATAGGAGAATGTCAGCTGTGTATGGTGCCACATGTTTCAGCCCCCAAAAAGCCTACAAGTTGGCTAAATTGTTGAAAGACGGACTGAGCAGTGTTGAGGATGAAGACAGGCCTGGGAGCCCTACATATGTGAGGTCTGCTGAGGTGATCGAATCAGTCAATGACCTCATACAGTCTGACAGAAGGGTGACAGTGCATGACATTGCAAGGACTTTGAGCCTATTTGTTGGGACAGCACACAAAATTGTCCATGATAACCTTGCCTACTCGAAGGTCAGCTGCCAGCGGGTGCCAAAGATGCAAACGGTGCAGACCATCAGCGAGCTGGGCTGGGAACTGTTCCCTCATCCTCCTTACAGCCCAAACCTTGCCCCTTCAGACTTTCACCTGTTTGGTTCCTTGAAAGCGTTCATGTGAGGCACGAAGTTTGAAAGTGACGATGAAGTCAAAAGTGCTGTGCGCGATTGGCTGAGACATCAGTCCAAAGATTTTTACGCTGAGGGAATACGGAAGCTTGTGCACAGATGGGAAAAGTGTGTGTCACTGTTGGGAGACTACGTTGAAAAATAAAAATAAATAAAGGAAGCTTCTATCTGTATTAGAAGTCTTTATACCGAAAAATTCATAATATTTATTGAATGTCACTTGTAAGATGTAGAGAGGCATGATTTTTCACGCCCTGAATGGAGATGACAGAAGAAGGACCACAAAATAGAAAGTAAATCTAAATCTGATCTTAGAATCAAGTGTAGGCGGCGACGTTTGCCTTTTCGAAAACAGTGAGGAACACTTAGTCATGCGGATCTGAGTGGTTAAAAGCTTAAAGACTGTTTTTGGACTAATTTAGAAATATCGCACTTAGATCGAGAAATTGTCATCCGATTCTTTGTTTAGATGAAAAAAGAAAATACTTTATCGCAAGAAAAAAGAAGTTTTGTTTTCTATAAAACCAACGATTTTAAAATCTATTTTCATTGTATTTCTTTTTTTTTACATTGGCTTTGAATATTCTTACTGAATTTTTTTTCGTTGTACATTTTCTCTCATCAAATGGTGTTTGTATAAAATAGCACTATTTAGCATTGGAAATAGCACAGCATGTAAAGTGCAAATTGGAAACACCAAAATTAAATTTAGTGCAAAAATTTAAATATCTAGGAAGTGTTTTAACAAAGGATAGAAGAGACGACAATCCGGAGACGTACTGGCATAACGAATGATGTCTTCTAAAAGCTAATCATGGTATTAAGAAACAAGAAAAATTCATTGATAACTAAAAGAGTACTCAGCTGTTATGTAATATCGATACTCTTCCTATATGTGAATGCTAGACGATATCATCATAGATGGAGAATGAATTTCTTTGCTGCTCACATGTTTAGTCCATAGCATCCTCAGCATCCTTCTGTAGAATCACATTTCTGCTGTCTCAAAGTCTTCTTTTCATCTGAAAGGAAATTGTCCACCATTCACTATCATATAGAAGGACATATTATATAACAGTTATCATAGCTTTTGGAAGGCATCTTCCGCGATCTTAATGAGCCTTCGGATTTTGGTCCTCCTTTAAAACATTTCCCAGATATTTAATTTTTTGTACATGCTTGATATTTGGTATCTCCAATTTACAATTTGCATCGTTGTTCCTTTTGCTGACACCATCCATTAAGTCTTTTTTAAAAGTCATTTCTTTTCTTGTCTTGTCTTTCCCTTTTCTTTATTTAACACACGAATATTGGTGGCATAAAGCTTGGTGGCATAAAGCTGGTCGACACTGTCTATATCCTACACCAAGCTAATCCGACTCACAACCCATTCAATCTAACTATTGGGATAATCACCAGAGGAACCCGTCCTCCTCCATCCAATCCCAACATGTACCATATTACCACATTTTCACAGGGGACCTAATAAAGCCACCATAATGATAAACATTTCTGAATATGTAGTTTTTTTGGTTTTGTTTACAAAATACATAAAACATTAAGTGAAGAAAGGGTGGCGTGAACCCAATAATAAAAAATAAAAGAAAACAAAATAGTCAAACGAAAACTTTATTTTCACTTTCCTTTACTACCTTCTGTATTTTAGGGCAGCTCGATGTGGTATTATGGTTAGCAAGCTTGACTCGCTAGAACCTGTTACAACTGTGTAGTGAGTTCGATTCTCACTGGGTACACCATACTTTCGGCTGTGTGCCACATCAAAGTGACGCTTAGAAAATGAACTACATTTTGTAGTTTCTTTTCTGTGTCGATATAAACACGAGGTCATCTGAGTACTTAATGCTGTAACTACCGATAATGAATTCTGGTAGAACTTCAAATTCTCTCGTAATTAGGTCACTGTTGTAATATTTTTATTTAGTCTCAGAATTCTTTCGTAAATTTGATCCGTTGTAGGTACATATGGGTGCACCTCCCAATCCCTTGATGACCAGTGTTTGGCAACTGATCTCTTCTATGACCCAGTTCTAGCAGTTCAATGGGGTATAAACTGGCTAGTCACATTCAATGCCTCAAAAAACAAAACTAGTGACCGATCGAAACCTGAACTTTCACCAATCGTCATGAAAGGATGTTCCCACAGGCATGTCTTGTGATTTGAGCGCTTCTTGGGGCTTAAACACGAATCAGGCTTCAAGGGAACTCTTACATCCATCGCTAAAAATGCTGGAAAAATGGTCGGTTGCTTGTTGGCTCTCTCAAGTATCTCACTTCTCCCGTTAGTCTTTGCCTTTATCAGGCCAAAAGTGAAGTACTGATATATGGACAGGAGCTGCACGGTCTTTATTTTCCGCTCTCGATAGAGAGCAAAAACGTCTCCACGTCCTTGTAGGTGACGAATTATTTACCAATCTGCAACCCCTTTCTCACTGACGAGGCACCTTAAGCCTTTCACTTCTCTATCGTTATTTTCATAGTGAGTGTTCAGATAAACTACACTTCTTAATTCCACCAATCCTAACCTTCACGGCTAAGACCCGTTATGCCACGCAAATTGTAGCGAATCATCCATATTCTCTTCATATTTCACTGGTGAAATTGTTATATCCCGGGAGGGGATAAACAGAGAAAAAATAGTGCAAGAAATAATTCTTAACACTGAGGATATATAAATAGAGATTTATTATACCTGAGTACAATAAACCAAATACACATGCACCAACGAACAGTTAACAAGAATAACAATCTAGAAGGCAATGTCTCTGTATAGGACGTATGCGTCCGTCTTGAGAAGAAGGTTTCCGTCTAGTGACGTCTAACTCTCGTCTAAGGCCGATAGCTCTCGACTAAAGTCGATAACTCTCGTATAATCACGATTACTCTCGTATAATGACGAAGACTCCCGTATAATCACGAACACTCTCGATCACCCTGTAGTTCGTTTTTGTCCCGGTCTTTTATAACCCGGGCCATACCCATTCCTGGATAGGATAGGATATTTCACTACAACAGAAATGTAAGTACGACTCGCGCAGCTTTTTCCCACGAACCACTTTTGTGTGGAACCGACTACCAATAGGTTGTTTTTTCGATCATTACAATCTTAATCTGTTCAAGTCTAGGATTAACGGTTATTTTCTATATTTAATCGTTTCACCCTAAGCAAGGCGGGAATACCTGGGAGTTACAAGGAGTGAAAGTGAGAGAAAATACTGAGTACAGGAATGATTGAAGAAAGACAAAGGATGAACGGGGTTCAAGAAGATAGAAGATAGCAACTGATTATACGAGAGTAATGATTAATAATCGTGATTATACGAGAGTTATCGACTTTAGTCGAGAGCCATCGGCCTTAGACGAGAGTTAGACGTCACTAGACGGAAGCCTTCTTCTCAAGACGGACGCATACGTCCTATACAGAGACATTGCCTTCTTGATTGTTATTGTAGTTATCAGGGAAGCAAATAAACGGAAAGCAGTTCCACAGGCGGGAAGTGCGAGAAAAGAAACTGACGCATAAGCTGCGTCTCTTACTCTAAAAACACTCTACCTTGAGTTGACCCAGGCCTTTTATAGGGTGAACACCACTGTAAAAAAAAACAAACAAACAAAAAAAAAACCAACATTTGCACAGAAGCATTCAAAAGAAGAATAAGCGAACAAAAGTGCTTCAGTCCAGAATTACATTAGAATCAGTTAAATGCCATACGTGATACACGCTTTGGGCGATCATGTCTCGAAAGAGACATGACTGACTAAGCAGAAGATTATCCCGCAGTAGGTTGCCATTGCTTTCCGCGGTAGACTGGTTGCCAGGCAAGGCTATAAAACCCAATCTGTCCTGTTATTTGACTCATAGCTAGAGTGGGAAGAGATGTATTATATCATTAAGTAGTAATTAGTGCGGGATCAGTTTATTACTTTATAACAATAGAAGACCGATCCCCCACTTTATGACCAGTAGAAGCTTTAATCATAATTTCAACTATTATATTCAGTCAATCAGTTAAATTCCATACGTGATACATGCTTTGGGCGGAAGAAACGGATTAATACCTTTCCCAAGGGTATTTGTGCGTAAGTGAATGCAAGGAATTCAACTTGAATTCGAACTCGGCTCCCCGATTTGTCGTTTCGAGTCGATATCCACTGCACCATAAGTCATTAGATTACTTTTGTTTTATTCGACGCAGCGAACATCTTTCTTTCTCAGTTTAACAAAACAAATGTCCTTCATTAGATTTCTTGAATGATCGAAGCTGTAAAATATTAATTTGTGTGCTTTGAAATGGAAATCTCTCTTGCATCTTATTAAATTTTAATTGAATTGTCATGAAGCTAAAAATAGTTTTGATTACCTGGGTCTTGTATAGTTTAACTCCCCAATCTTTTTATTTATTTAATAATCCCTTGTCGACTAAACACCATTTTGTTGTAATATTTTACTTACCAATCTCTTCTTCTTCTATGTGTCGTGTTTCTTCAGGACGTAAGCGATCATGGCTTTACACGTCTCCTTACTCCTTGTAGCTTTTAACACCCTTTCTCTTGTTACCCTCTCGAACCCGCTCTACCATCCATTTGCTCAAGCCCATGAAGTATGTCATGCGTTGCTTCTCTCCATTTCTCTTTTCCTCTATCTGTCCTGTGAGCATCAAATTCCCCAAGCCCTCCTTCCTCATTACATGTCCCAGAAACTTCAGCTGTCTTTTCCTGATGTTAAATATCAGATTCCTTTTCATCCTCTTCAAAACCTTTTCTTGTCTCTCTTTCCCTCTATTTGTTCTGTGAGTATCAGATTCTCCAAGCCCTCCTTCCTCATTACATGTCCCAGAAACTTCAGCTGTCTTTTCCTGATGTTAAGTATCAGTTTCCTTTTCATTTTCATCCTCTCCAAAACATTTTCCTTGTCTCTCTTTCCCTCTATTTGTTCTGTGAGTATCAGATTCTCCAAGCCCTCCTTCCTCATTACATGTCCAAGAAACTTCAGCTGTCTTTTCCTGATGTTAAGTATCATTTTCCTTTTCGTTTCTACCCTCTACAATACCTCGTCGTTGCTCACATGTTCGGTTCAAGGTATCCTCAGCATCTTTTTGTAGAATCACATTTCGGTTGCTTCAAGCTTTTCCTTCATCTTTGATAAGATTGTCCAGCATTCGCTGCCATATTGAAGGACAGCCATCCCATAACAATCTAGTACTCTCTTTTTTGTTTTTCAACTATATTTTCCCGTACTCTACTCAGCTTTTGGAATTCATCCTTGGCTATGCCAATACGCCCTTGGATCTCATGGTCGCATTTTCCGTTCTCTGTTGGAACACTTCCCAGATATTTAAATTTCTGTACCTGGTTGATTTTAGTATTCCTGACTTGTAGTTGGCATTTTCTTGATGAGCGTTGTGGTGCAATAGATATAGAATCGGAACGACAAATCGGGGAGCCGAGTTCAAATTCCAGTTGAATTCATGGCATTCTCTTATGCACAAATACCCTTGGGAAAGGTATTAATCCGTTTCTTCCCTCCAGTTATGGGTTAAATAACGGGACAGATTGGGTTCTATAGCCTTGGTTGACAACCAGTCTATCGCAGAAAGCAATGGTAACCTACTGCAGGAAATTCTTCTGCCCAGTCAGTCATGTCTCGAAAGAAACATGATCGCCCAAAGCGTGTATCACGTACGGCATTTAACTGACTGTACCTGGTTGATTTTAGTATTCCTGACTTGTAGTTGGCATTTTGGGCTTTTCTTTTTACTGATGACCTTGCATTCAGTTTTCTGAACAATATAAGAGATGCAGTAAGCAAATTAGAAATCTAAATTTCAGAACATTCTTTTGGTAACATTATTACAACAAAATATTATATTGACTTCTTTAAAATTATTTAGTTTCCTATTCGATGGTTCTGGAGATATACAGGGTGCGACAGAAATATCTCCTACATATACCTCCCACATAATGATAAGATTAGCTCTAATATGCGTCAAAAATACCTTCCACGCCTGTGGAATTCCCTACCGCATGCTTGCTTCCCCGACGGCTACAACCTCCAGGAGTTTAAATGTAAGGTCAATAGATACCTCCTAACACACTAACTCACACCCACTCTCTCCAACTCTCTCCCTATGTACATCCTAAGTCGTCTATCACCTTCCTTCTGACATTTCCTATACCCAATCCCTCTATGTAACCCCCTGCGCTATAGTGGTAGTGGAATGCCTTGCTTGGGGTGACACGATTAAAAAAAAAAACAAACAAAAAAAACCCATTTAAAACTGTCACCTGTATGGTACTATTAAACTGAAGCAAGTGGCAATGATGTCTTTATCTAGCTAAGGTCCTACCATTATGTGGGAGGTATTTCCGGGATGTATATGTGGATGTATTTTTACTGTGCTCTGTAGAAACATTTCTGGCCGAGATGGATATCCATATTTCGTTAAAAGGTGACGGTATTTACCCACCTTCTCACGTAAGGCGAGATGTGGCACAAGGTCTTTTTCATGTGGGTCTTCCCGGCCATATAGCCAGGCCGAAAATAACTGTCTATCTTTCCCCAGTTGTGATTCTATCCTTCGGTGGAACCACGACTGGGTTAGTGCTCTCTGGTCGAGGTAGAGAGCGCTCTCCACACGAAGGCAGAGAGCTGACAGTGTCATAGTAGCAGAACCAAATGCCGACTGCGACTTTAAAACTGTCACCTGTATGGTACTATTAAACTAATGAAGTGGCAATGATGTCTTCATCTAGCTAATGTCCTACCATTATGTGGGAGGTATTTCCGGGATGCGCTCTGTAGAAACATTTCTGGCCGAGATGGATATCCACATTTCGTTAAAAGTTTGAAGTGCGCTTAAGCCTTAGCTAGTAGACTCAAGTGACTTACATTCAGTGTGTATCCAAAACTAAACACCGACGATAGGAAGTATACCGCTATAAGGAAACGAGAAATCTGCAAAGAATTTGAACGAGGAAGGAGTTACGAAATAATTCTTTCGATACCACCGTTTTAAAATTATATAATCTGAAATGTTTCCGACGCCTTTTCCTTTTTACCGATCAGATTCACTGAAAAACAAAATGTGTGGCCTTACCCCACTTGTCTGCCAGGGAACTTCTACTAACGACCGCTAGATGATGTTACTAAGAGGAAGTATAAAAGATATGGTCACAAAGTTTGTCCGTTTTCTCTCTTTACCTACAGGCTGCCGTAGAGACAAAACGTTTTGTCTTTCTTCCGGTGGGTGAATAAGGGTTTTTAGTCCCTAGCTAACTTAGTGTCACATTGTACACAACATATTATAGAAATGTTCTAAACTGACAACTTTACTAAACGAACAAAAAACTATTTTACACACTCATTGGTACGAATAGAGACGCTAGAATATACACACTTCTATTTATCGCTTATTGTATTCTTCTTCTTCTATGTACCCAGTCCCTTCAGGACGTAGGCGATCATAGTGTTCCACGTCTCCCTATCCCTGGTGGCCCTTAACACGCTTTCTCCTGTTACACCACCTAAACCCCGCTCTGCCATCCACTAGCTCAAGACCATAAATCTAGAATAAAAATATATAGAAACTAGAATGGCCACAAAATGAGGGATCAGTTTATACATAGATTATAATATAGAATTGATCTCCCATTTTATACCCACATTATAATTTCTTATCAACAGTTGGCATATATATTCTTCTTCTATGTGCCCTGTTCCTTCAGTACGTAGGCGATCATGGCTTTCCACGTCTCCCTATCCCTGGTGGCTCTTAGCACGCCTTCTCCTGTTACATCATGCAACCCTCGTTCCAACATCCACCTGATTAGGTCCTTCAAATATGTTATCCGTTGCTTTCCCCTGTCTCTTTTTCCCTCTATCTGGCTTGTTAGTATCAGATTCTCTAAACCCTCCTTCCTAATTGCATGCTCAGTATTAATTTCCTTTTTGTTTCCATCATTTCTAAGACCTCATCATTGATCACATGCTCGATCCATGATATTCGCAGCATCCTTCTGTAGAACCACATTTCAGTTGACTCAAGTTTTTCCTTCATCTTTGATAATATTGTCCAGCATTCAATGCCAAATTGAAGAACGGACAACACATAGCAATCCAGTATTCTCTTCTTTGTTTCTAGCGAAACTGTCCTTTTTCTTAATACTTTACTCAACTTCTGGAATGCTTCCTTCGCCATGGCAATTCGCCTTCGGATCTCTGTGTCGCACAATCCGTCTTCTGTTATAACACTTCCCAGGTATTTAAATTTTTGTACCTGCTTGATTTTAGTATCCCCGACTTGTATTTGGGCTGCCCTTTTTACTGATGACCATGCATTCGGTTTTCTTGCAGTTTATTTATAATCCTTTCTTGTCACTCTCTTCAGCTACCTTCTGTAGGGGGTCTTGTAGTTTCCTTTCTGTGTCTGCTATCAGCACTGTATCATCTGCGTACCTTAGGTTGTTTAAATTGTGGCCTCCGATGACAAATTCAGGCATAACTTCTCGGGTCCTCAAAATATTCTCGCTGTACAAGTTGAACACATCCGGTATTTTACGCCCCTTTCTATCTTTGTATATTTGCTGAATTCATTACCTGTCCGTATGCAAGCGGTTTGCTACCAGTAATGATTCTTGATTACTCTTAAGTCTTTCCCAAATATGTCAAGGCTGACGAGCATCTCCAGTGTATTATTACTCTTCTACTAAGATAATAAAGCATTGTTTTCTGGAAAATATTGCATGTCATTTTATTTCTACGTCTGTTCCAGAAAAATATCCGATGAGTTCAAAATATTTTCACTATAATAATAATGAATAGAGGATACACTGATCAATTTCTATATGAAAACTCGTTTCTATGATATGACTAGCAGTATAGCCCATTCTTTATCTTAAACAGTGATTGAAAATTTATATTTTTGTAGTGACCGACGTACACGGTAGTCGCACTAATCGAGTGATTTCTGTATTTGTTGTTTACACTTGCATTTTTGCCTTCAGTATACCAGTGAGTGTTAAATTCTCCAAATCTCATTTTCTTTTTCTAGGTTTATCATAGCTCTCCACACCTTCCTTTTTTGTAAATCTATGTAATCATTACGCTCTTATGTCCCTTCTTTGTATTTGTAATTACTGTTCTGCCATTTATTTATTGAAACTTGTCAAATTGGTTATTTGTTGTTTTTTCCTTGCTACTTCTGCCTTAAATTTGCTCTGCGCGTGTTAAATTCTCCGAGCCTTCTTTACACATTCTATATCGACCACGGCTCTCTACAACTCTCCATCTTTGGTTATTTTTTGTAGTTTGTGTTCTGTCCTGTATTTGCTGAAACAAACCAAGAAGATTACTCGTCTTTTCTCTTTGTTTGTTTGTTTTCAATACGCCTTGTGTGTGTTAATTTCTCCAACTTCGTTTTTCAGCTGTTTATTTTTACTTGTTTGTAGCAATTTCGTTATAGTTTCTATTCTTTTTAAAACTTACTCGCAGGCTCTCTCTATTGTATTCTCAAAAACTGCTAATGATTACTGAAGATAATGGCTTTTGATCGTAGACATTTTTGGATGATGCCATCTTTGGCTAAAAGCTGTGTTCATAAAGTAGCGAATTCAAAGCAAACTTGTTATCTTTGTTCTGTAAATTTAGCTTCTTTTATCACTATTCAGCAGTAACTCTTAGAATATTTTCTGTCTTTGACGAAGTCGATAAATTGGTATTATGATCTATAAAAAAAGTATTACGGAACGCCACTTTCTAAAAGTGATCGAATTTTCTCAAATAAATGAAAATAATCGATAATTGTTTGGTGATATTAGTTTGTAACGTAAGACTGTTAAGAATGTCCGTTAGCTTGTTTCTTGATCTGATTTTATAAACTGTGACTTTTTAAAATCATTTCACCTCAATGAAGGCTATACAGCCACTAAGACGTAAGGGGGTTACTGACTGTGAACGAATACGAAAAAATATTATTAAGGAGAGAGGATAATTAAAGAACAGGAATTAAGGAGGTAAATGACAATTGTCATCATATTTAAATTTTTGAAGATCAAAGTTGACTGGAAACAGGGAAAGAGTTCCACAAGCAAGAAGTACGATGTAAGAAACTGTTAGTATAGAACGTACGATTACATCGAGCAGTTTCAACTGTAAAGGTATAAGCCCGAGAATATAATCTAGTTTTGTGGATATTAAATGTTCGATATTTTCATAAAAATGTGAGGGACTCACATATCATACACGTATAACTTCCTTACTGCTTGTCTTGTTTGTGTATATCTTAAGTTAAAATGGGCTGAATAATTTTTTTTAAGTCTGCCCAGCCATCGACGTCCTTTCAGGCCCGATTCTTCACTTGGTGGCTACAAGGTTATCTACCACGCCAAATTTGTGTGGCAATTAGTTCTTTTATGCACTGAATGACACCGAATACAAAGCTAACATTAGTAACTCTTAGGGTGATCGCAGGTCACTACAAAACAACTCTTTTTGGACAAAAATTCCTGATCGGAATTAAATCTAATTCAAACTTCTGGCATTTTCATGGATGTATCAGTCAGTCAAATGCCATACATGATGCATGCTTGAGTGATCATGTCTATTTATAGATATGACTGACTAGGCAGAAGATTTTTCTGTAGTAGGTTGTCACCACTTTCTGCGGTAGACTGGTTGCCAACCAAGGCTATAGAACCCACTCTGTCCTGCTATTTAACCCATAGCTGGAGAGAGAAGCGATGGATTCTTACCTTTTTCATTCTTTTCATTCCTATCTATCTATCTATCTATCTATCTATCTATCTATCTATCTATCTATCTTTTCATTCCTATCTATCTATCTATCTATCTATCTATCTATCTATCTATCTATCTATCTATCTATCTATGGATTCTTTATTAAGTTTCTTGTGTGAAAATCAAACATATGGTATTACATATTGATATCTATACACTTTTAATCGAAATAACGCTCTTCATTAATTTTTCAAGCTACATCAGACAGGTTTTTAATAGCAATAATAGTTGCTGCCAGAAAACATCATTTCCCTCCCTAAATCAACGAAACTCGACTACAAGATTAATTGCGTTCATGCTAGTGTAGAGACACACCCTGGCACTCACAGCTAGAACCCGACATGCTACGTACACAATGTCAACTCATCCTCATTCCTTCCGTATTCCATTGGTAAAGAGGAAGTTCCACTCAGACAGCTCCTTTCCAAGAACTTTGTGGAATAGATTCCCGAAAGGACGAATCCCGATAACTACTATCTTAACCTCTTCAAGTCACGTGCCAACCATTATATATCCTATATATCCTCATACACATTTCTTAGTTTCTCCTTTTACACCCTTACGACATTCTTATTTAATAACCTACTACCTTGAGTGGTCCTTGAGCCTTTGTATTGGTTGAACAATAATATAAAATTACCATTAATGCCCACCGTCCCATTTTGGAACGGTAGATAATGGGTTATAGGTAGAAATCTATAATTTGTACCGGATTTTAATTTTAATATTTATAAATAAATACCAGATCTTACATTGGGAATTAATGGATTAACGTCAGGAATATTTGAAAAAAAAACTTATACAGAACACCAACAAGACACCTGTTCTAGACCAATAAGTTGGAAGTTGGATACGAGTCTTGCAACACTTTCCAGGAGTATCAACTTTTGTCAAGATCAGTCCAATTTCAATGAAAAACACAACCCCTTTTAGAAGGTTAGATTTAGAGTTGAACAATGTGTTAATTATGCAAGCTGGTGTTAATGCGTTTATTTTTCACTCTGATCGACCGTTGACTCAAATTTTCGAAGCCAAACGGCAGACGCACATTGTTAATGACGATGGTTAATGTGCTAATCTTAGAACACATTAGTAGCAAGTTCATTCATGATTGAGCGTTCCAGGACTGTGGTCTGTGCTAAAGTTATACTCATTTAAATGACAGAAACACTATTTTAGAAGAGTGATCAGAGTTCATATCTCTTAAGTAAGGTTGTTCCTTTGAAATGTTTAAGTCAGTTGACAAGTGGTTCTCTTGGAGCACATAGTCAATGTACTGGTCTTCCAAGATATTTCTAGCGAGTTAGTTCTTGCTTTCTCTCCACCTATGTATCTGTCATCGCACCTGCTTTCTCAGCTTTCTATTGTTCCTTTCTAACTAGTTTGTACTCCTCACTCTTTTCTAATTATTCTTTTTACATTTATGTAGCCCCCTGCACATCAGTGGCGTTTCCGCCTTGCTCGGGGTGAAATGATTAAAAAAAAAAGTAAGCGCTCTATTATTATATACTCATATCAAGGTTCTTCACTTTCACCTACAATTTTTCGAAAATTTATATGTCAAGCAAATAGCTATCTTACGTCTTCCTGAAACTTGTTCTTTTATTGCCTTTTCTCCTCACTCATTTTTTTTATAATTCCTTGTCACTCACAGTAGTCTATTGTGTCCTAGTGGCATTGTCGCCCTGATTGGGGTGAAATGAAAAAAAAAAAGGCATAAAACAATGAGCAAAGTCACCTGCTGTAGATCTAGCGTTATTGTCGCATGGCACTATTAGTGAGTTCGTTCCTCATTTACCTCTCCTAGAAGTTAGCCTCGTGTTACAGTCTAATTCTGTTGTCAAAGGTATTACTAATCTCACAAGCCATTGTTTGGGAGTTCGTTTTCCTTGATACGAGTAAATGCAGTAATGCTTTTAAAGCAACAGTATTTTAGAATTATTTGAGAATTTGATTATTTGAGAATCGTAGAACTATAATTTCGTTTGTCAAAAATTCCTGCAATCAAATCTTGAATCTCTAACATTGATACACGTTCGAGCAAAACACTTTTTTGGTCGTTGAAATCTAAGAAAACTATGGATATTGCCTAGTAACTTAATAAAAATATATACTATTGTTTGAAACATTATACCACGTCTTTGTGTAATATAACAATCTGGCCCCACCCGAGGAAGGCTGATGCAAGCGAGGGTGTTTCCGGTCGTTGAAAGGAACGGATGTCGTTTGACCTTATTTCCGGCAGCAGCGGAAATAACTACAGAGGCAAACAGAACAGGTGTCTCTGAGAATTACGTGGGCGTGCGTGGGCGAGGCAAAACCGGAAGAAAAAGTCCCGGTTCTGGAAGATTATAAAAAGACCTCGGCACACGGATTCGCCAGTAGAGAAGCAACAGAGATCGGCCGGTGAAGAGAGACACAACAGATAAGACTACACTCCCGTCAACCCATTAGAAGCGCTCTCTCTCAATTCTCTGTTCCCTATTCTACACGGTTCATCGTCATTAATAAAAATATAACTTTATATTTTTATATATATGCGTGTTTGTTGTTTGTCGATATATAACATTTGCAGTTAAGAATAAAAACGACAAGAGTTAAATTTATTAACTAAACTTCTCTCTATTTATCGTCTGAGAGACCACACCCTGTCTTCCATCAGTATGGCTCATGCTAACCCCCAGGAAAGTTATTCGTTGTGTTTTCTCGGGCTAACGTTTTAAACTGGCATGAAGTAGAAAGACTATATTAAATGTATTGTTAGGTCAGCTGTTAAGAAAGTTGGTTCCCTGTAATCTAGCTTACATATCTATAAGTCTACAATTATTCTCTGTTTAGAATATTGTTGCCACATATTTCTCCGGTGCCCCTGCTCTTAACCTTGAGCTCCTTGATAAATTCCAAAGAAGAATCAGCAATATTATTGGTCCTGCTCTGGTAGCTAGGCTTCAGTCACTTCACACCGCAGTAAGTTTGCATCTCTGTGTCTTTTCTAAAAATACTTTCATGGTAATTTTTTAAATGAGCTCTTCGCTATGGTACGTAGACTTTTTGAATTTAAGTGCAGTACTAAATTGGTGTTGAGGTCTCATCAATTTACAATTAAGCTTGCTGGATATAACCGTAAGTTCTATGCTAACAGTTTCCTTTCTCCCACTTCTCGCTTGTGGAACTCTCTTCCGGTTCCATACTTTTCAGTCAACTTTAAACTGCAAAAATGTAAATACAAAGTCAACCACAATCTTCCGTTCACATGATTTCCTTTTCCCGCGCGTTTTTAATGTTTCTGTTCCTAATTCTTTCCCACCATGTAATTCCTTGTGTCTTAGTGGCTTTACTGCCTTGCATGGTGGGTGATACCGATTAAAAAAACATAGTCATCGTTATTAGTTGAAATAAAAGTCAAGTGTGAAACTAATTTTCCGCTCCTGTTGAAATAATATAACGAAGAGAATTTACTCTTGCTGAATTAAGCTCTTTTTTAAAGAGTTTATCATCGAGAAAATGTCCGATTAATTTGAATAAAAGAAAATGGAGAGGTGTTAAATCCAGTTTATAGGAATGCTGAGGTAGATCCTGTCAATTTAACGGTTTTAGCTTCTGAAGTTATTTTACGGTAATGTTGGCCCGCATCGTCGTTATAAGCATTGAGACGATATTCATACTGAAAGTATTAAGGCCTCTCATCGAAAAGTTGAAAGTTTTAAGGAGCGTGGAACCATCTCTTAATTGCTGTTTTTCTCACGTCCATTCTGACCCGAGGTGGTAGTAGCTGTTAGGGTCTCGGCTATGGATAAATAATCAGCCTCAAAACAAAATCAAAACATTATGAAAGTATATAAAATGCATTTTTATAGTAAAAACTAGCAGTATAGCCCGGCGTTGCTCGGGTGTAATGAAAGCTTTAAAACTAATCCATGGTCCTGGAGCTCGGACTCCTTGGACGTTGGCACAAAAAACTAAAAAGCGATAGTTGTTTCTACTTAAAGCAAAGCCGTAGACTGAAAGAAAAATGAATGGATGTAAGTCAAATTTTGATTTCCTGCTATCGATATCAAATAAGTCTTTTTCGTCGTAAACTGAATTTTGAAGGCTAAATAAGTCCTCTGAGTAAATGGTATCATGGCTGAGACTAAGAACTACAATTATACCTACTTAGAGCCAAACCCGAAGCAAAAACTAAAATAAAAGGGCTGAAAAAAATACAGACATACAGGCAGATAAACAGACACACACACAAACGTCTTGCCTTTTATATATATATATTATCGATTTTCTGCACTATTGTAAGAATTGCAACATTGAAACTTCTGAATATCGTTTCTTATGTCTTTGTCTATGAGTGTATCAAATTTGATTAAAATCGGACCGCTCCTTCTATAACCCGATTTTTTCGATTATCGATTTTCGATATTTATCGGGGGTAACGGACACACACAGACACAGACACTCATACACTCACACACAGACAAAGTTCCATTTATAAATAAGTTTAGATATCAGCAATACAGTTTTATATAAAAATTACTAGCAATACCTATTTTTAGTAAAATTATAAAAATATATACACATTCTAACAAACTACAGCCGCTTCACCCAATTCCGTTTAAAATACTACAAAACACATCACGAAGGAACTCTTTCCTGACATTAGTTCATATAATATTCTACAATTTCTTAAATTAAACTGTATTCCAAAATAGAGCGGCAAAAACCTACATAAAACGCATATATCACTGTCTCTACTAATTATACCCACACAGATATGTATATGAACAAAATCTGAGTATCATATACCATGTATTCAACTGTAAAAGCAGAATAACATATATCATATTTTTATTGCTTCCAAGCTCATAAGAAAATTGAATTTCGATATTACAAAGAGTTGATATGACGTTAAACAGACAATTCAATCAATTATTCTGAAAGCCATTCTTTTATAGCTTGTTGAAAGATTCTCGTATTCTGGAATGAAAGAATCCTAAAAAGAATATAAAAGTTGAACAAGGTTCTAAATAGATATATACGTAGACGTTAATCCAAAGGAAAAGAGATAGATCTTTTCAAATTAACGTTTTCACCTGACTATAGTTTACTGAGTGTTGGCTTGTATGGACATTCAGAGCAATTAAACACTTTCTGTTGACCAAATCAAGATATTTTATTCTCATAAATGTTCTCTCTTTCTTTTACTAGAGGATCGAATGATAGATTTATTTGAAAGACATTTGATGATAGTGGAAAGAAACGTTAAGTTAATATTGAATTGTTCATGAAATTAACATTGAACATTTTAGAAATGATTTATTTCTATTTAACTAATCTGAAACTCATTCTTTTAATCTTTGTGGAAATAATCTGGGGGTTCTGCATTAAAAGTATTCCGAGGATGATATGATTTTGTAACACCCCAACGGTCCGTCCGAACAACTTCCCCGGCGGCCGTTCTCCACGCTGTGATGTTGCCGGGAGTTTGTTGAAAATGTCGGCCGAACAGCTGGGGGTACAAGATTGACTATGAGGAACGAACTTCCACAACTTGGATGAGTTGAAAAGGATGCTTTATTCGTTTAGAGTTAGCCTTGTCGGTTGGGGCAGGCGAATGTGACACACAGCTCTAACTCTAATTAATGGAGATCAACAAATCCAAACTGAACGAAACAAGACGAACGGAGATTCTTACTTCAAGCTCGCACCCGGCGGACTCCCCTTCACTTAACTTAACTGACTCACTTGTTAACTGACTCTATTTATTTAAATGAATACGGAAATCCGGAAATCCGGAAATGCTTTAAACCACCGGTGATAAACATTGGCGACTGTAAGTCTGAAATTTCAGTTATCTTTTTTTTTATCTTAATAAGGCTTCCGCCGGAAAATTCTTAATGTGTGGTCAAGATACAGTAAAGGACAGCCTTTGACCGGGTCATCGAAAACCGACCTGCTGAACTGTACCTCTTTATCACATTAAATCACTGAGTCAACCATCTACCGGAAGAGCGGTAGGATTCAAAACAGTAATCGGACACTCCTGTCTCTTCCACAACTTTCCTCATAAAAGCGTTCACCCATTTATTCTTCTTTTTCACTTTTGTTAAATATGTTTTTAAACTATTTTCTATTCTAATCTATTTTCTATTTTAATCTATTATAATAAAATACATATATGTCTAGTTATCGTGTCACAATTTAAAATAATCTGAAATGAATTCTTTTATTCTTTGTGAGAGTGAGTAACTGAATGACTGAAGAGGGTTTAGGAGGAATAAGAGAAAGACAAAATTTATTAAGCGTTACAAAGAACAGGAAGTTGTGGAGACCATTATTGCCTACACTATGAGGGGACATGGACAATTAAGAAGAAGAAAGGTAATCATTTCACTTTGAAATTAATTCCTTTATTTTCTGTTGAAATATTCTGAGATTCCCAACGAAAATAATTCTGAAAATAGTGAATTGATTTCTTTTTTTTATTTTTAAAGATGTTACTAATGAGAAAATGTTTCATTAATTTGACGAAAGAAAATGTCAAGGCGTTGAATCAAGTGAATATGTGAATAGGAACCCCTAGGAATACCCACCCCCAATTTAATGATTTTAGATTTTGAGTTTATTTTACTGAGTGTTGACATGCACTGTCGTTATTAGCAATGGGATAACATTATTCCGAAACTCATTCTTTCATTTCTTGTTGAAATAATCTGGGATTATGCTTCCAAGAATGATATGATTATGTAGAACAGGCCTGTGCCCTGCTATCTATTAAATAATTGTGAGGCTTTTCCTATAAAACTTACATTTGACATTAAAGAATGGAAAGACATGAAGGATTCATACGCCGTTAAATTAACCACGCTACCATAAACATCATTCTTCGAAATGACATTTCTGTTGACCAAAATCTTTTTCTCTTTCTTTTAGACGTTTCTTCTTCTATGTGCCGTGTCTCTTCAGGACGTAGGCGATCATGCCCTCCAACATCTCCCTATCCCTATCAGCTCTTAACACGCTTTCTTCTATTAACCATCCCAATCCCCCCTCTGCAGTCCATTTATTTAAGCCCATACATTTTGTTACGTGTTGCTTTCCCCTGTCTCTTTCCCCCTCTATCTGTCCAGTGAGTATCAGATACTCCAACCCCTTTTTCCTCATTACACGTTTCAGGAACTTCAGCTGTCTTTTGTAGATGTTAAGTATTAGTTTCCTTTTCATCTTCATCCTTTCCAAAACCTCATCGTTGCTGACATGTTTCGTCCATGACATCCTCAGCATCCTTCTGTAGAACCACATTTCGGTTGCTTTTAGTCTATCCTTCATCTTTAAGTAGATTGCCCAGTATTCATTTCTATATTGAAGGGCAGACATCATATAACATTCCAGTACTCTCTTCTTCATTTCTAGCGAAATTTTCCTCTGTCAATACTCTACTTAACTTTTGGAATTCATCCTAGGCCATATCAATTCGCCTTCGGATATCACACTTTTCATCCACTTTTAGAACATTTTCCAGATATTTAAATGTCTGTACCGGCTCGATTTTAGTATCCTCAGCCTGTAGTTGACACTTTGGGCTCCTCTTTTTGCTGATGACCATGCATTCAGTTTTTTTTATAGTATATATGTATACTTTATTTCCGCTTTCTTTAGCTATCTTCTGTAGGAGATCTTGTAGTTTCTTTCCGTGTTTGCTATCAGCATTGTATCATTTGCGTATCTTATATTGTTCAGATTGTGGCCGCCATTGACGAAACCTGGCATGACTTCTAGGGCTCTCAGAATTGTCTCGCTGTATAAGTTGAATAGATCTGGTGAGAAGACACATCCTTGTCTTACACATCTTTCTATCTTTGTATATCTACCGAACTAGTTTCATGTTCGTATGCAATCAGTTTGTTGCGAGTGGAGGTTCTTGATTACTCTAGTGTCTTTCCCGAATATGCATAGGTTGCCGACAATATCAAGTATTTGTATTGTACTTTGTCGAATGCCTTTGCGTAGTCTATGAAATACAGGTACTCGTCCTACATTTGTACTGCCCTTTTTGAAAACATTCTAAGCATAAATATCGCGTTCTTTATTCCAGTGTCCTTGATGAAACCACACTATATTTGTTCTGTCTCTGGCCTGATTCTGCTGCGTGCTATATTCATCATGATTCGGATGATTAGTTTTGTTATGTGACTCGTTAAGCTGATTATTCGGTGGAGTTCATATTTCTTTGTATCTGGCTTCTTCGGCAGTGCTATGAAAATCGATCTGCTTAGGTCTTCCGGTATCTCACCACTGTTGTATATTTCATTCAGTATTTTTGGAATTTTGTCTACGCTAAAATCGTCTAAGGCTGTCAGTATCTCTATTACAATGCCGTCTGGTCCAGCTGCTTTGTTTCTATTCAGTTTGGCCAGTGGAGATTCCACTTCGAATTTTAATATTCCCGGTCTGTCGCTAACTCGGTGTATTGACAGTTTCTCTCTCTTGTCGTGGAAGAGATTTCTTATATATTATTCCTCTCGCTGAAATATTTCCTTTTTCTCTAATATGAGCGTTTCAGCCTTGGATTTTATACATCCTGTTGAAAGAGCATGACTTTTGTCCTGTCAGTTCCCTATTTTTTTTATGCATGTCTATTTTATTAGTCGTGAGCAATCTCTCTATTTCTGCACATTTGTTTTTCAGCCATTCTTTTTCAGCTTGTCTACATTTGCTCCTTATTTCCTTACTTCCGTTCCTTGCCTTGTCCTTGTTTTCTGTCTCATCTGCGTCATGTCGAAAATCGGATCAGTTATCCACTCATTTTTTCTACGTCTTTGGGACAATGTTGTTTTCTGATGTCACTAACGCTTCCTTTAGTGTGTCCCATTTCGAGTTTCCGTTTACGATTTGTTCCTCGTTTTTGTTTGTCACACTTCCGCGAGTACAGGTGAGGGATACTAAAATAAAGCAGGTACAAAAATTTAAATACCCCGGAAGCGTTCTAACAGAAGACGGAAAGTGCGACACAGAGATCCGAAGGCGAATTGGCATGGCGAAGGACGCATTCCAGAAGTTGAGTAGAGTATTAAGAGACAGGAAAATTTCGCTAGAAACAAAGAAAAGAGTACTGGATTGCTATGTGATGTCAGTTCTTCAATATGGCAGTGAATGCTGGACAATATTATCAAAGATGAAGGAAAAACTTTAAGCAATTGAAATGTGGTTCTATTGAAGGATGTTGCGGGTATCATGGATCGAGCATGTGAGCAGTGATGAGGTTTTAGAAAGAAAGTTTTAGAAAGGATGGAAACGAAAAGGAAATTAATACTGAGCATCAGGAAGAGACAGCTAAAGACCCTGGTTCATGCAAATGAGGAAGGAGCTTATTAATAACAGGCCAGATAGAGGGAAAAAGAGATAGGGAAAAGCAGCGGATAACATATTTGAAGGGTTTGATCAGGTGGATGGCAGAACGGGGGTTGCGTGGTGTAACAGAAGAAAGCGTGCTAAGAGCCACCAGGGATAGAGAGACGTGGAAAGCCATAATCGCCTACGTCCTGAAAGGACAGAGCACATAGAAAAAGAATATATATATATACCAACTGTTTATAAGAATTTATAATGTGGATATAAAGTGGGGGATCATCTCTATATTATAATCAATATATAAACTGATCCCTCATTTTGTGGCCATGCTAGTTTCTATACATTTATATTCTAGATTTATGGTCTTGAGCTACTAGATGGCAGAGCGGGGTTTGGGTGGTGTAACAGGAGAAAGCGTGCTAAGAGCCACCAGGGATAAGGAGACGTGGAAAGCCATGATCGCCTACGTCCTGAAAGGACAGGGTACATAGAAGATATATGCCAACTGTTTATAAAACATTATAATGCGGATATAAAGTAGGGGATCAAATCTATATTATAATCAATATATAAACTGATTCCTCTATTTGTGGCCAATCAATTTAATCTATGCTGCACATATATAAATCTACCATCCGCCCGTGTATTGAATACTGCTGCCATATCTGGTCGGGTACCCTTGCTATTCTCCTCGGGCTTCTTGACAAAATACAGCGGAGAATCTGTAATGTGATCGATACCAACTTAGCTGACCGCTTGCAGTCACTCTCTCACCGGTGTGACGTGGCCTCCCTGTGCCTCTTCTATAAGTACTTTCACGGCTTCTACTCGGATGAACTTAAATCACTGGTGCCCCTAGGTGTGAATTTGCGCGAGATACTAGATTATCTACTAGGTTCCACCCCTTTACAGTGAAACCGATGAAATGTAACCGCAATTTCTACTCCAACAGCTTCTTCTCTCGCACTTCCCGCCTGTGGAATTCCCTTCCGCATGATTGCTTCCCCGACGGCTACAACCTCCAGGAGTTTAAATGTGAGGTCAATAGACACCTCCTAACACACTAACTCGCACCCATTCCCTCCAACACTCTCTCTACGTACCTCCTAACTCATCCATCACCCTCCCTCTGACATTTCCTATACCCAATCGCTCTATATAACCCCCTGCGCTATAGTGGCAGTGGACTGCCTTGCTTGGGGTGATATGATTAAAAAAATGACATTCAGATGACACAGTGTTGGGAGCAGACACAGAAAGGAAAGGCCACAGGTTGTGAACGAAAGCGGTAAAAGAGGACTAAAAATCAAATGCAAGAAGACGGAATGCATGGTTGTTAACGAAAGGAAGCGCCCAACGAATTATAAATTACGAACAAGCAATTTGAATTATAAATTGGAGATACCAAAAGCAAACAAGTACAACAATTCAAATTTATACGAAGATTTTCAACAGAAGGTGAAAAGTAGGATGAAAACTAATCGCAAAATACGCCATCCAAAAGCTAAAAAGTATTAAGAAACAGAAAAAAATCATTAGAAACAAAGAAAAGAGACTTGAATTGTTATGTAGTATCAGTCTTCATATATGACTGTGAATGCTGGACAATTTACTCACAAATGAAAAGAGACTTCTTCTTCTTCTTCTTCTTCTTCTTCTTCTTCTTCTTCTTCTTCTTCTTCTTCATGTGCCTTGTCCTTTCAGGACGTAGGCGATCATGGCCTTCCACGTCTCCCTGTCCCAGGCGACTTTTAGCACGCTTTCTCCTGTTACACCACGCAACCTCCGTTCTGCCATCCACCTACTTAGGCCCGTCAAGTATATTACACGCTGTTCTCCCCTGTCTCTCCTTCCCTCTATCTGCCTGTTAGTATCAGGTTCTCTAAGCCCTCCTTCCTCATTACATGTTTCAGGAACTTAACTGTCTCTTCCTGATGCGCAGTATTAATTTCCTTTTTGTTTTTATCCTTTCCAAAACCTCATCATTGCTCACATGCTCGATCCATGATATCCGCAGCATCCTTCTGTAGAACAACATTTCAGCTGCTTCAAGTTTTTCCTTAATCTTCGATGAGATTGTCCAGCATTCACTGAAGCAACCAAAATGTGATTATACAGAAGTATGCTGAGAACAACATGGACCAAACATGTGAGCAAAACAAAGTTTTAGAAAAATGGAAAAAAAAATGGACATTTATTCCTAGCATCAAGAAGAGCCAGGTAGGGCATATAATGAAGAAAGAGGGCTTGGAAAATTTGATACTCACACTACATGATGAAGATAAGGACAGAAGAAAAACAACGCATAATCGACCTGGTGAACTTGAGTGAATGGATGGCGGAGTAGTGTTTGGGAGATGGCGAAAAGACATTTATTGAGACCTATAAAGGACAGGAAAGTGTGGAGAGTTATGATCATCAAAGCTTTGAAGATGAAGAAGAATAAATTTAAATGCCCAAACTATATTATTTGCTGAATATATTCATAAGAATAGAATAAAGGAGATTGTGGTACCAACTTTGTTCTGTATTCCGTTGAAAAAAAGTATATTCCTGTAGTATTAAATTATTTGAAGAATTTTGTTTTCTTACAGGAATAAAACATAAGGTTTGTTCGATTGCAGAGTTGGGTTACCAGCACACAACGTCGAATTGCGATTGTAGTTACTTTATTTTCGATTGCAGTTACTTTATTTTCGATTGCAGTTACTTTATTTTCGATTGTAGTTACTTTATTTTCGATTGCAGTTACTTTATTTTCGATTGTAGTTACTTTATTTTCGATTGCAGTTACTTTATTTTCGATTGTAGTTACTTTATTTTCGATTGCAGTTAATTTATTTTCGATTGTAGTTACTTTATTTTCGATTGTAGTTACTTTATTTTCGATTGCAGTTACTTTATTTTCGATTGTAGTTACTTTATTTTCGATTGCAGTTACTTTATTTTCGATTGTAGTTACTTTATTTTCGATTGCAGTTAATTTATTTTCGATTGTAGTTACTTTATTTTCGATTGTAGTTACTTTATTTTCGATTGCAGTTACTTTATTTTCGATTGTAGTTACTTTATTTTCGATTGCAGTTACTTTATTTTCGATTGCAGTTAATTTATTTTCGATTGTAGTTACTTCATTTTCGATTGCAGTTACTTTATTTTCGATTGTAGTTACTTTATTTTCGATTGTAGTTAATTTATTTTCGATTGCAGTTACTTTATTTTCGATTGTAGTTACTTTATTTTCGATTGTAGTTACTTTATTTTCGATTGTAGTTACTTTATTTTCGATTGCAGTTACTTTATTTTCGATTGTAGTTACTTTATTTTCGATTGCAGTTACTTTATTTTCGATTGTAGTTACTCTATTTTCGATTGCAGTTACTTTATTTTCGATTGTAGTTACTTTATTTTCGATTGTAGTTACTTTATTTTCGATTGCAGTTACTTTATTTTCGATTGTAGTTACTTTATTTTCGATTGTAGTTACTTTATTTTCGATTGCAGTTAATTTATTTTCGATTGTAGTTACTTCATTTTCGATTGCAGTTACTTTATTTTCGATTGTAGTTACTTTATTTTCGATTGCAGTTAATTTATTTTCGATTGTAGTTACTTTATTTTCGATTGTAGTTACTTTATTTTCGATTGTAGTCACTTTATTTTCGATTGCAGTTAATTTATTTTCGATTGTAGTTACTTTATTTTCGATTGTAGTTACTTTATTTTCGATTGCAGTTAATTTATTTTCGATTGTAGTTACTTTATTTTCGATTGCAGTTAATTTATTTTCGATTGTAGTTACTTTATTTTCGATTGTAGTTACTTCATTTTCGATTGCAGTTACTTTATTTTTGATTGTAGTTACTTTATTTTCGATTGTAGTTACTTTATTTTCGATTGCAGTGACTTTATTTTCGATTGTAGTTACTTTATTTTCGATTGCAGTTAATTTATTTTCGATTGTAGTTACTTTATTTTCGATTGCAGTTACTTTATTTTCGATTGCAGTTAATTTATTTTCGATTGTAGTTACTTTATTTTCGATTGCAGTTACTTTATTTTGCTACTTACTTCTCGCCTTTTCAGACTTATTTAAGCTAAATGAATATTTCAAAGTTAATTGAAAAGAACAAATTTATATTTTCGGTTTTATTTATTTATTTTGTTATTTTTCAAGAAGTGCGTCTATATATATATATATATATATATATATATATATATATATATATTCGAAATTCAGCCGATTACATAACCTTGGTTTCAACGTTTCGGTATCTTCAGGTGTTTTATATTTAAAGGCTCTACCTTAAAATGTACTGAGCATTTTTTAATACAACTTTGTACTGGTCTAATTCAATTCTGACTTATAAATGATTAATATATATATTTATTATAAATTATATTTTAGAACATGTACAAATATTTTATATATCCACTACAAATCGCACATTTGTTTCGACATTGAAACTACAATGTCTCCTCAGTAGGTGTGGACAAGTATGGAAAGCCACTTTTCTTATATTTGGTGAGTTGTGTGTGGGTGGGGAGGGATTTGATTGGACTTACCAAGACACTCGTTAATCAATTATATTCACTACCCACACCACCTTCTTCAAAATTCAAACGGACAATTGACAAGACTTATTCCCTTATCATTAACCCCCACCAACATCCGACACACAACTCACCAAATATAAGAAAAGAGGCTTTCCATTCCTGTCCGCACCACATGATGAGACATTGTAGTTTAAATGTCGAAACAAATGTACGATTTGTAGTGGATATATAGAAAATTTGTACATGTTCTAAAATATAATTTATAATAAATATTCACAGATCTATATATTATATATCGAGCACTCTTTTAAATTAATGTTTTGGACGTTGTAAATTTTTTTTTCTTCGTTCCTTATTCACTCGGATATATATATATATATATATATATATATATATATATATATATATATATATATATATATCATCCACATACAAACCTGTGTCGCTGCATAACATGATCAATGCGGCTAGATTATATGCCGGCCTCGATATATATATAGAGAGAGGGAAATTTTAAAAGCAGTTTTCACTTCTGCAATATATGCGTGACTCTTCAGAAATTGATTGATTTCTTTCGGTGACTGGCGTGTGTATACACTGCTTATATACAACACGTTAAAATTTCTCTTCCCTGATTCTATGCGCCTATGGCTTAGGGGATAGCGACTCCGACTGACACCAAATCGGCCGAGTTTTGATCCCGGCCAGAAGCAAGTGGATTTGTCTCGCTACACTGATGAGCTGTGATACAGCGAAACAGGCTTGTATGTGGATGACTAATATATAAAAATATATTAAATGTAACAGACAATGAATGTCTATTCCGTTTAATCATGAGTCATTCTAATCATCATATTTTGGTTTTAATTTTAGGTGAAAATAAAGACAAAAATTGTCTAACATTTGGATATTTTTTTATTATACTGATTCTAACCTTTCGGCTCTCATGAGCCATCTTCAGAGACGTTACAGGGACGTTAACATAAAGACATTCACCATCAAAGATGATATTATCTTATGTTGACATAAAACATTTCCATGCGACGATAACAGTCACCGGATAGCAGATGCAGGTTGTAAATTTGTAATGCAGTTCTATGACGTCACACCGCGTGAGAGACGAAAATGTTAACAGAACCATGTTTAAATGCAATGTAATGTATTGTGACCAGATTGAAATGTGATTTTATTAAGTGTGGGTTGCTTGATTTTATGTAGGTGGCCGCCAATTCCTGAAGGTTCTTTTTAATGTGTGTATGTGCGAATATCTGTGTAATATTACCTACATGTCTATGTTTATCTAGGAAATGTTGTTTAATTGAACTATGATCAGAAAGGTGGCAGGTAAGTCTACGGGAGAGCGTGGTTGTGACGTCATAGAACCACTCTACTGTACCTCTTAATAAGTACACATAATAATAAGAAAGAAAGAAGAGATGGACTCATACTTTTCCCAAGGGTATTAGCACGTAAATAAATGTAATGAACTCAACTGGAATTCAAACTCGTCTCTCTGAGTCCTTAATCTGAGCTGCTATCCATTACTCTACTGTGCCTTTTAATAAGCACACATAATAATAAGAAAGAAAGAAGAGATGGATTCATGCCTTTCTCAAGGGTATTAGCACATAAGTGAATGTAATGAACTCAACTGGAATTCAAACTCGGCTCTCTGATTCCTTAATTTGATCTGCTATCCATTACTTCACCGTGCCTTTATCCTGACGAGTTGACGATGTAATTCCTGGAGGACCTGTCTACGAGAGTCGAGTTGGAATGCTGATGGTAACATCAATCAGCTAAATGACAAACCTTTTACCTATATATATATATATATATGCTGCTCAAAAAAATTAGAGGGACACTTTTAAATTTTTTAATCAGAGTATAGCAACCTATCAGTCTAACTTTTGGGATATTGATCTGGTCAGTTAAGTAGCAGAGGGGGTTGTTAATCAGTTTCAGCTGCTTTGTTGTTAATGAAATCAATAACAGGTGTTTCAGAGGGGCAACAATGAGACATCCCCTAAAACAGGAATGGTTGAGGCCACTGATATTTATTTTCCCTTCTCATCTCTTTTGGCTGATATTTTACTGACTAACTTTCCGTTGCAAGAAAGTTTGCTGTGTCTCCCAGCACATTCTCAAGAGCATGGAGGAGATTCAAGGAAACAGGTAGTTATTCCAGGAGAGCTGGACAGGGCCGTAGAATATCCTTAAACCCGTAGCAGGATCGGTATCTGCGCCTTTGTGCAAGGAGGAACAGGATGAGCATTGCCAAAGCCCTACGAAATTAACTCCAGCAGGCCACTGGTGTTAATGTTTTTGACCAAACACTCAGAAACAGACTCCATGAGGGTGGCCTAAGGGCCCGATGTTCTGTAGGGGGTCTTGTGCTCCCTGCCCAGCACCGTAGAGCTCGATTGGCATTTGCCATAGATCACTAGAATTGGCAACTATGCCACTGGCGCCCTGTGCTCTTCACCGATGAGAGCAGATTCAATCTGAGCACATGAGACAGACGTGAAAGGGTCTGGAGATGCCGTGGAGAACGTTATGCTGCCTGCAACATCATTCAGCATGACCGGTTTGGTGGTGGGTCAGTGATGGTCTGAGGAGGCATATCTCTGGATAGACGCACAGACCTCTACAGGTTAGATAATGGCATACCGACTGCTATTAGGTATCGGGATGAAATCCTTGGACCAACTGTCAGAACCTACTCTGGTGCAGTGGGACCTGGGTTCCTTCTGGTCCACAACAATGCCCGACCTCATGTGGCTAGAGTATACAGGCAGTTCCTGGAGGACGAAGGAATTGATACCATTGACTGGCTCTAACGTTCACCAGACCTAAACGCAATAGAACACCTCTGGGACATTATGTTTAGGTCCATCCGGTAGCGCCAGGTTGCCCATCAGACTGTCCAGAAGCTCAGTGATGCTCTGGTTCAGATCTGGGAGGAGATCCTCCAGAACACCATCCGTTGTCTCATTAGAAGCATGCCCCAACATTGTCAGGCACGAGGAGCCACACAAACTACTGAGAATCATTTTGAGTTTCGAAATGACATTTTGGCAAAATAAACCAGTCGGCTGCATCATTTTTTCACTTTTATTTTTGGGGTATCTTTGATTTCCCCCCTCTAACGGGTTATCACTTTCATTTCTATCAAATGTGGCATCATTTTGTTACTAATACATCACCTACTTATTTTTAGGAAAGATATTCAAGATCATTTTTCCCCTGTTTAGATCTGATATGTTTTCGAAGTGTTCCTCTAATTTTTTTGAGCAGTATATATATATATATATATATATATATATATATATATATATATATGGGGGAGTGGAGCACCCATTTAATATCTTGTTTTCTTTTAAGTACGTGTTTTGAATTGTTGGGTATATGAGTAAGAAAGGTATTACGAAAGAGAGAAAAAAAGGAGAGAAAAAAGGAGGGAAAGAGACCATGTGAACAAGAGCAACTAAAGGAGAAAGCGAATGAAAGATATATAATATGATAGAAGGAAAAGTATGGGAGTGTTTAAGAGAGAAAGTGAGAAAAATAGAGAGAAAACAATGGAGAAGTATTTCAGAGAGAAAAATGTAAAAAGAAACAAATAATATATGTTCGAAAAGGAGGGAGGGAAAAAGAGAGAAGTCAGCGGAGAGAACAAAAGTCGAGAAACAGAAGGAGAGAAAAAGGAGTGAGCAAGAGAGTGGGACAGAAGTATATGAGAGTGGTGACCAAAGGAAAAAGAGGAGGAAAAATATATGATAAAAAGGAAAAGACTAAGAGTGTTTAAGAGAGAAAGTAAGAGAGAAAAATATTGACAAAGAAAGAAAGAAAGAAAGAAAGAAAGAAAGAAAGAAAGGAAGAAAGAAAGAAAGGAAAAGGAGAGATAGAGAGTAAAAAAGAAAGAGAAAAATGATAGTTTCTATTTGAGAGAGAAAGATATAAGCAGAAATAAAAAGATAAGGATGTTCGAAAAGGAGGATGGAAAAGAGAGGAAAAGAGGCAAAAAGAAAACACAAAACGCTAGAATACGTCAGAAATCATCTGTTCCTGCATCGACACGTGTATCCTGCTGTATGTCTGTGATTACAGGCGTGAGGGTGTGTATACACAATGTCGTAGCATAGCAACCGCTACTACGACTATGACCGTCACAATTGTCGTCATCCAATGAACGTCAGCTATGGCGCAGATAATGCAATCCTGTTCCTTATTGCCAGCTTATCATTAGGTGCGATGTGATGACGTTGGTAGCCGCTTGCATCACGCGGCCGATCTCTATGGTAATGCAGTGTAAAATGCAGTGAACATTTCTCTGATCTAAACGGGAACAATGACGACATAATGAAATAAATGATAATAAGCATGCGCAGAATTTAAAGAGGAATTGTGAAGAGGAAGGCAGCTGTTTTCACTTATTAAGTTCAAAGGTTCTGTGTAAGATAAGGATGACTCCTTTTTTTTCGCTTCTGGCTATTTCGATTGCTTCTATATTACTATACAGATTATTACTAAATTTAGCCGCGTTCATTATGTAAATGGAGGTAGTAGTTTGTGCAAGTGGAGTGGGCATGAACGCCGACATATACAGGTTCGAATCATACTTGTTCTCTTCGTATCTCATTGGTAGGAAGGAACGACAGCTTCTCAAGAACTGCTGAACAAACTCCTGAGAGGATGCTTTACTGATCACTACAAACCGGTAATTTTTGGAACAGAGTCCCGAGAGAATCACTATAAATTAAACGATCAACGATTATAGTGATCAACGATCACTATAAATTAAACAACCATTATCTGTTTTACCTATTATCTATTATTTCACTATTGCCTCCTATATATAAATTTATTCGAGCTACAAGATTATCAACTAGGTCCTACCCTTTTACTGTAAAACCAAAAAATTGTAAACGCAAATTCTACTCCAGCAGCTTCTTTTCTCGCACTTCCCTCCTGTGAAATTCCCTTTCCATTAACTTGCTTTCCCAACAGCTATAATCTCAAAGAATTTAAGTGTAAAGTCAATAGTAATCTCCTATCTCACTAACCTGCATCCTCTCTCTCATGCTGCTTTCTCCGTTCACTCCACTCTCATCAGTATTCTCGTCCTTTTCTTGCCAACTTCCTGACACTCCCTATAACCTGCCACTCTTTCTCATAACTTCCCTCCTATGCAAACCCCTGCAAAACAGTGGCATTAAAATGCCTTGTCTGGGGCGATATGATTATAAAAAAAACAAAAGAATCTATTGTTTTTTTTTATTATCTTACCTGCTACCTGTACACTCCCCACCAAAAAAAAAAAAAAAAAAAAAAAGGACAAAATTAGGCTTGCTAAGACAAGTTATGTTCCCAGTTACTGCGGGGCTGGGTAATCTTTGACCAGTGGACCGAGCGTCCGCGCTCGGGTTCCCCACTTTAAAAACCATCATTCGTGTCACGACTCGCTCCAGTGTGGGAGAAGAGTAAATACCCATTCACTAACACTCTACCTTGAGTGACTTTTGGGCCTTGTATTGGGTGTGGATATCGGCTTGAAATGAGTAGACGTTCCGTTTATTTATTTATTTATTTTTTTGTCTACCGGATATTCGATATTATTAGCGAATAATATGCCCTCTTCGGCAGGATTCGAACATGCATGCTCCTAAGGGAAACCGTCATTAGGGCTGACATGCTTTAAACTTTCGGTTGCAGAGTGCGTCAATGACCAAGCAAAGTTGAATAGTGCACAGATTTTTCTCTGTTTAAAACCGCCATGTTCCTGTTAACGTATATTTAAATCGTTTAATAAAACATCTAGCAAAATAAAAATAAACATCTCTCTACTAATACGTAAAATGATAAAAAAATGACAAACCTTTTTCATGTCATCAGTTCTTTACTTGATATCTATGCAGATGACACAGTTATTTACCTCTCTCTTAAGTCTAATCGGTTCGATAAGGTCAAATTGGCAACTGGTATCAAAATGATCTACAATTTGCTGTTAACTGGGACAAGGAATGACTTGTTAATTTTAACGCCCCTAAAACGAAACTGTTCTTTATTAATCGTTTGAGAGACTCCATTGTGCTGTCCATCAACATGGCTAATGCTAACCTTCAGGAGAGTGACTCACTGCACGTTTTCTGCTGACATCAAATGGAAAGATTATATTGAATCAATTGCTAGGATTACGGCTAGGAAATCTGGTTGATTGTGTCGTGCTAGGTTCTCCAAAACCTATCTTACGTATTTATAATTCTACAATTCGTCCATCCTTTGCATATTGATATGGGATGGTGCTCCTGTTATATATTTAGGGATTCTTGAGAAAATCCAGAAGAATAGTCTGCAATGTTATCGATCCTGATCTGGCATCTCAGCTTTAGTCACTTTCCCACCATCGTAATGCAGCTTCCCTGTGCCTTTTCTATAAATACTTTCGCAGAAATTGTTCTGATAAACTTTCCTCTATGTTATTTCATCATTTTATACTTAAAATGAATCTATGTAATCGTAAGTTCTACGCTAACAGTTTCATTTGTCGCATTTCTCGCTTGTGAAACTCTCTTTCGGCCTCTTGCTATCCAGTCAAATTTAATATTAAAAAAATTTAAATGCAATGTCAACATTATCTACTGTCTTCTTAATACCTCTTGTATTGTTCTCGCTCCTTAATAAGGCCTTTCTTTTTCTTATGTTCTATCATACTCAGCAACCCCTTGTGTCTTAGTAGCTTTATTGCCTTGCTTGGAATGAAATGATTAAAAAAACAATCTCGATCTCACTCTCTCAGCTGACTTCAGGTGGAATGCCTACACTGAATTAATAGCTATATTTACTGCTAAGAAGGTCGAGTCCCTGTGCCGGGCCAGGAAATTTTTCTTTTCTGAATCTATCATGTACATATACAAATCTATCATCCGCACTGAACATGCTTTTATACCTGGTCGGACGCCCCTGCTGTTCATCTTGGGGTTCTCGACAAAATCTAGACGAGAATCAGCAATGTAGTCGATCCCGACCTGGCGGCTCAACCTCAGCCTCTCTCTCACCGACAAGATGTGGCTTTCCTCTGTCTCTTCTACAAATACTTTCATGGATTCTGCTCCGGTGAGCTTAGCTCTTTGGTACCCCCTCTGCACGAATTTACTCGAGCTACTAGACTAGCAACAAAGTCTCACCCTTTTATTGTGAAAATAATCAAGTGTAACCACAACTTCTACTCTATCAGCTACTTTTACCGACTGTGGAACTCCCTTCATCATTTTTGCTTCCCTGATCGCCACAATCTCCAAGAGTTTAATTGCAACGTCAACTGTCATCTATCTCCTTGACTCCCATCCGTCTTCTCCCTTTACACTTTCCTCTCACGCAGCTCTCTTCACACTAACCCTTCTTCTCTTACCCATTTTCTGACACCTACTGTGACCTGTTCTCCTTTCTCTTCACTCTCTTATATATTCCCCCTGTACACTAGTGCCAGTACTGCCTTGCTTGGGGTGAGACGATTATAAAAAAAAAATTGGGATTACCAATGAGTTCACCGCTGAGTGAAATTTTAGCCTGTACCTTTCTTCTTTATGTGTCGTGTCTTTTCAGAACGTAGTCGATCATGGACCTCCACTTGCCCCTATCCCTTGTCCCTCTTAACACGTTTCCTTATGATATACCCGCTTTGCCCCCCCACCTGCTGAAGCTCATCAAGTATGTCTCACGTTGCTTTCTCACGTCTCTTTTTCCCTCTATCCGTCCTGTGAGTATTAGATTCTCCAAACCCTTCTTTTTCATTACGTGTCCTAGAAACCTCAGCTGTCTCTTCCTGATGCTAAGCATAATTTCTCATTTTGTTTACATCCTCTCCAAAAACTTGTTTGGTATTCTCAGCATCCTTCTGTAGAACCACCTTACTGTTGTTTCGAGTTTCTCTTTCATTTTTGAGGAGATCGTCCAACATTCGCTGCCATATAGAAGGACAGTACTTTCACGGCTTCTGCTCCGATGAACTTAGATCACTGGTGCCCCCTAGTTACGAATTTGCATGAGATACTAGATTAGCAACTAGGTTCCACCCTTTTACACTGAAACCGATAAAATGTAACCGCAATTTCCACTCCAACATCTTCTTTTCTCGCACTTCCCGCCTGTGGAATTCCCTTCCACATGCTTGCTTCCCCGACAGCTACAATCTCCAGGAGTTTAAATGTAAGGTCAATAGAACCTCCTAACACACTAACTCGCATCCATTCCCTCAAATACTCTTCCCATCTACCCAACCCTCATCCTTGGTATCCTTACGCGTCTATCACTCTCCTTCTGACATTTCCTATATCTAACGACTCTTTCTCATCACCTTCTCCTATGTAACCCCCTGCACAATAGTGGCAGTGGTATGCCTTGCTTGGGGTGAAATTATTATATATATATATATATATATATATATATATATATATATATTAATGCAGGTTTCATTGAATAATATAGACAAGTTTTGTCTATTAATTTTGTGTAGGATCCGTTCATACCGTCTGATATACTTGATGGTGATGTCGTTGAAAGACAACAAAAAATCACAGTAATTGTTGATTTTTTTATCGGGTCTAAGCTTTCGGCTCACATAAGCCATTATCAAAGAGTAAATATTAACACACAGTAAACATAGAACATTTAAGTTATTAACAATAAAGAGAATTGAATTGAAAATATAAGTCCATCCCTACCATGGCGGATGGCCGAAGACAGTGACAAAATAGTGGTGTTGTGGTCCCTGGTCTGATTACAGACATTTGAGTACGTTATTGAAAATATCAAAATTGATTGTATTCAAACCAGGTTTAAATTGTTTAATGTAAATTGCTTCGAGGATTTTTAGTTTCTGTTTGTTATTTTCTTGTTTAAGTATGTACGTGTTATCAACAATCGTTTTTCTCAGAAGTGTGCGTTGATATTCTAGTTCTATATTCTTAGTGTTCTTAAATCTGGTTCTGCTAAGAATATTTTACCTAAACAATCGGCATATTTTTGTAATCCATTACACTACCCACACATCCAAATTTACAGCACCTAGTATTTTAAAGTGGTCACCTATTTAGGTAGTAACCAGCTTCGACGTTTCACGGTGGTCAGACGCGAACCATTGTTTCAAGTCCTTGTCCAAGCCCGTGTTATTTCATTTTTGTTACGTGTTAAATCAAATAATATTTAATATCATTTTCAATTATATAATTTTTAGAGGAATACTTTAAATATCCGAGTTCGAATCCCAGTTGACTTCCTTGCATTCACTTACGCACAAATACCCTTGGGAAAGGTATTAATCCGTCACTTCCCTCCAGTTATGGGTTAAATAATAGGACAGATTGGGTTCTATAGATTTGGCTGGCAACCAAAATCAGGCATGTCTCTTTTGAGACATGATCGCCCAAAGCGTGTATCATGTATGGCACTTAACTGACTGACTGATATTTATTTCAAATAATATTGTTACTTATATCACTGGCGCTTCGTTGAAAGACATCACTGGAATTTAAGTTGTACACTCTACTTTTGGATAATACAGTTAAATGTTATTAATGCAATTTTTATGCTAGGTTATTATCTTTAGTTGTAAACATGAATATACAGAAAACAGTTTCATGACAGCCAATAATGAACTTTTATATTCGCTGTAAAAATCCAACTTTAATCTAACCATTCTCTCGACACAGATATGAATTCTCGACATCTTTTTTTTTTCATTTCTCCTTAATAATGTCTGCTGCAAAATTGTACAAAACTGACGTCAGGTGACTATGACAACAAAAACAGAAAAAACAAAACAAAACAAATCAAAAAACAAAAAAACAAAAAACAAAAACAAAAACAAAAACAAAAACAAAATACAAAAAAAACAAAAAAAAAACAAAACAAAACAAAGAACAGAAACAAAAAAAAACAAACAAACTCAACCATTTCTTTCTTACTGCCTGTTCAACTTCTCACTCTTTTTTTCCGCGTCCTTCTCAAGTTTGATGTCATAAACGGGTAATTCTAGAAGACCTTCAATACTTTAGGTATTTTAAACGAGAAATTGCTTTTGTTATCTAACTCGCTCAAATCGAGTGAAAGAAAGCGACAAAAAATAAAAAATAAAAAATAAAAACAAAAACTTTGAATAAATGTTGTGTAAAAATAAGACGAGAGTGTAAAACACCCACGCAAAAGCTCACACCCTAGTGACGATTGGCAAAATTCGTGTCTCCAAAACCAGAAATAATTCCGTAAAAATAAAATCAACGTCACGTATGTGCTTGTAAAGTTCACGTGATACAAGAAATATCACGAGAAATCTCAGCGACCATAAGTGCAACATTCAATATTTTCTTTTGTTTTGTCATCTAAAAGTTGCAGCGATTATCCTAAAAAGATATTTAATATTAAATAATATTTACTAAGTCTATTTTCTGTTTATGCATATGAATTTATATTTAGTTATTTTGCTCATTAAGAGAAAATTAAGAAAAAAAAGGTTATGTCATATGTAATAGATATCGTTAAGCGAGAAAGAAATGCTTAACTCATCTTTAGACAAAACTATTTCATTTCGTAATTTTCCATATAAGATTGCTTTTATTTTCAGTTGAATTAATCTATTTACTCTTTGTTTAAGAAACCATGAAACGAATGTATATATACACTAAATTCTCAAATTTGAATACGTCTCTATACATTGTTACGCCGTCTAGGCTAGAGTCTCTGTAGTGCATGACTGATCGTGAACAGTGTTCTGGGGTTTACTAATTAAGAGTTCGTGTTCCAAGAGAGAAAAGGAAATGAAAGACTGTAGGAAAAACACCTGATAAAAATACCTGATGATTTTGAATCAGATGCTATATGATTAAGATGTGTTGGAAAGGTTAATTTACGAGCGAGATCAATGTTGTCACGAAGGTTTTTTTTGTAGTGGCAAAAATAGTAACCATCAATTGAAAGAAGACATAATGCATAATTGCCAGCAAGAGAAAAAGCCCAAGGATCAAACTACCAGTTGGTTGGTTGTTTTTGTTTAGCGGCATATCAACATCTATGGGTTATTTACTTATTTAATTTATTTAATTTATTTAATTTAGTTATTTAATGCCGAAATCTAAATATTTTGTGAGCAATTTTATTTTTTTATTTTTTAAATAATAATGAGTTTAGTGATATAAAACTTACTAATTAACCTATAAACTGTAGAAGATTTGTTAGAGAAAATTTGTATTAGCTTAAATATAAGCTTTAATGAACTCGGTTTACCCGATTCCTCCATCAGAGGCGGGATGTAGAACAAGACTGATTTTACCGTGGGGCTTTCTGAGCGCGTACACTCGGTGAAAAATTCTCCGTAGACTCTGTTATAATGTGAACACCACGTGTATTAGATATGAAAGACATCTTTAAGTATCTTACAGTGTAGATAAAAATAGTTTAGTCTTACCGGTTTAGAAGGTTCGCCTTCATGAAGGGAGCAGAGATATATTGTGTTAACACAATATAGAATAGGATGACTGTTATTGTACCCTCCTACAAGGAATGAACTCTTCCTTTTGCTATACACCTGCGTGACTTCTAAGGAGCAGTGAAGAGGAGTTAAAGAGAAGTCAACATTAGTAGTTAGTCACGAGCAGTAAACAGAGCAGTCAAGTACAGCAGTTAACGACTGCTACTAGTCAGGCAGCGTAATAATACCTTCGGATCTACTATTGTTATATTACTTATTTCTACAATACTTATTATTAACAATTCTTTGAATATCTTGTTTTTTATACTAATACACCATTCTGAACCTATCTTCTTGTTCCGTGTCTTACTTCCGGCACAACTCGATCACTACAAATTTGTGGTGAAGTTTCGCCACCACTACACAACAAATTGACGACGAAGATCCACAACAATGACATAAGATAAGTACAGCTTGTCGTTATTATAATCGATCTTTATTTCTTGAATTTTACAGAAAGTGCCTTTCGCTCGACCCTACTTCCGGCATCCAGCAGTCAATGCTATATATACAACATCTCACCTCCTAAGTCCTTTTGAGTCAGTGTAACTAACGTTGATAGTTTGACAACCACTGAGGTGAAAGTGTCACAAGCCCTGACCTGTTCTAGTTACAGGATTTCTAGTAGTTGTTCCTGCATCTCGGGTTAGCTAGGGGTCTGTTGAGTATCGTATCAGGGTATGGATATGCCGCATCTCGGGTCTGCTATGGTCTGCTGAATATCGCATCAGGGTATGGGTGTGTTGGAGACACCTGTGTAGTGGTTACACGCAAAAGATCTCTTCGATTTCTACGAATCTTAGGCCAATTTTCCAACACCACCAGGTAAGAACTAGACTTTTGGCAAGAACTCAATACTGTACCCATTCTTGACCATGTTTTTTCATCATTAATGCGAACATGATCACCTATGTTGAGTGGGGGAAGCTCTCTGCAACCTTTCTCTTGGCGGTTATTCTGTTGGTTTCCTGAGCGCCTTGAAGTCGAACGTTTGTTGATGGGTTGTGTTATGGTGGAGAGTGCGGTCCGTAACTCTCGGTTCATGAGCAAGGATGCCGGAGATGGTGTTTTGTCTTTGTCCGGTGTAGTACGTAGGGTTAGCAGTGCCAAATGTGGATCACTAATACTTTTGAAGCACTTGTGCACTGTTTTCTTTACAGTTTGGATTGTTCTCTCCACCAAACCATTAGATTAAGGAAATTCTGGGCTGCTTTTGTTGTGGAAGAAATCCCATTCATTAAAATCTTTTGTAGGTTTTTGATGAAAATTCTGGGCCATTGTCCGAAAATATAATTTTGGGGATTCCATACTTTGCAAAAATGTTCTTTACCCGCTGCACAATTTTGGACGGAGTGGTGTCCGAGAATGTTCTAATCTCAACATATTTGAAGTGATAATCCACCACCATAAGTTTTACTCCAGTATTTTAAACAGGTCAGTGCTAACCTTGTACCAGGGTTGGTCCGGCACCCCATGTTTTAGGAGTCGTTCAGCACCTTGCTGATTTCTGTGCCGTTGACAAGATTCACAGTTGTGAATCGTGTCTGTTATTTCAGCATTGATGGTTAGCCAGAATAGAGCTTGTCTGGCCATGGAATTTGTCTTTTTAATGCCTTGATGGGCATGATGCAAGATTTTGCGCATTTCTTTGCACATGGAGGACGGGATTATTATTTGCTGTCTCTTGATGAGTAGTCCTTTATACTGAGTGATTTCATTCCTGAAATTGAAGTATGAACTGAGACAGAAGTCAATATTATGACGGTGTTCTGGCGAACCAACAGATACCTGCTGTGCTAATTTCTTCAGAGTTTGATCATTTGCCGTTTTTGCCCTCAATTGATTCTGTCGTCTTTCACTAGTTGGTACTGAAATTAAAATGGAGTGAACATGAAATTTCATTTCTGCATCCGGAATTTCAGGAGGTGTGTTTCCTAGAGCTGCCCGATTCAGGGTATCAGCTACAAACATTAGCATCTCTCGGGTGTATTCTATATCAAAGTCATATTTCTGTAACCCCAATAGAAATCTCTGAATTCGGGGTGGTTCTTTGTTTATAGGTTTAGTGAAGATACTTTTCAACAGTTTATAATCGTTCTGAACCAAGAAATGCTGTCCATAGATGTACTTATAGAAGTACTCACATGAAAACAGGATGGATAGTATTGGGGATCGCCCTTTTGTACATAATAATGGACTCGCCTGAGTGTACATATGATCCTGCCTATAGGGAGAACAGCAGAGTTTAGTTGCAAATCAGTTGTAAGTTGGTGAGAGAGTTTAGTTTGTTGGATCTGGAATCACAGTTGTAGTTGCTTTAAGCTCTACTCAGCTAGAATAAGTTACCCGGACATACTATTTTAATTCAAGACTGTATATAATTATTTCTACTAATAGTATTCCTAAACTGACTAACCCGTGTTCCAGTTTGTATATTTTTGTTCAATATAACTTACATTTTCTATCTCCATATCTGCTTTGTTATTTATTATTTTGTGTGGTTTTCTCAATCAAAATCTACAAATTTTATTCTTCAATTTTAGAGAAATCTCTTCTCGTCTTGAAAATTTTTGCATAATATCAAGTATTAAGTATGTAATAACTCACTCAGTCGAGTGCCATACGTGATACAGGCTTTGGACTATCATGTCTCGAAAGAGACATGACTGACTGGACAGAAGAGTAGTTGTAGAGTTGTACAGTCGCTTAGTTGGTCAGTAAGTTGGTGCATAGTAAGTTGGAGTTGTTTGGATATAGACTCATTACCCGGACATGCTTTTTCACTACAAGACTGTATATATTGATTTCTACTAATAGTATTCCTAGTATTCCTGAATTGACTAACCTGTGTTCCAGTTTGTATATTTTTGTTCAATATAACTTACTTTTTCTCTCTCCATATCTGTTTTTGTTATTTATTATTTTGTGCGGTTCCTCACCCGGAATCCATAACAAATAGTATTTCCAGCTCAAGGGGGCAGCAATTTGTTTCTACTGAGGTCAGGGAACGGCTAGCATAGGCCACCGGGTGCCATACATTAATGTGTTTCTGTTCAAGCAGAGCTTCTAGTCCAAGAGTAGGGGCGTCAGAGGATACTCTGATGGGCAATTATGGATCAAAGTATTTCAGCGTGAGACTCTGTGTAACCAAGTTCTTTAAGGTTCAATATTGCATCTTTTTGCAGTTTGTCAAAGGACCATAAAGTGTCTATTTCTAGGAGGAGGCGTCAGGATGCCGTTTCACATGGCAAGTTGGGGATGGATGTTCCAGATACATGATCATGCCTAAGACGCGTTGTCGTTCTTTTTTGTTGCTTGGATCTGGCATGTCATTTATGGCCTTGCTTTTTCGTGGCTCTGGATCAATCCTTTTGTCTGTTATTTTGAGTTCAAGGAAAGTGACTTCATAACGATTGAATTGACACTTGGACAGATTTATTCATCTCAGACTTTTTGTATTGCTTGTAGAAGCTCAATATTTCTAGTTTTCATTAGTTCTAAAGCGTCTGCTCAGATGATAATGTCGTCCTGTGAGTTTTTCCCCCCGTCGATATTTTCAATAATTGACGCAAATTTTGCATGACATATTTCACTAGAACTGGAAATACCATACGGGGGGGGGGGGCGAGTGAATATGTATCGGCCACAAGGGCAGTTAAAGGGGAAGAGTTTTGAGCTTTCCTCATGGACCCAGATTTGTCAGAAGGTATTAGAATCATCGTGCTTCCTGAAAAACTTGGCTTCTGACATTTCATGTATGATGCCTGTTGCCGTGGGCAGTCTGTAATGTTCTCATTTTATCGCTTTCTTGAGATTTCGTGGATCAAGACCTACCCGAAGAGAACGGTTGGGTTTTTCAACCACGACCAGGAATGATACCAATTCTGTGGGCTCCGTGACTGGAACTATCACACCCAGTTGTGTCATACGTTCAAATTCTGCCTTTAGCTTTATTTTGAGTGAAAAACGCAGGCTCCTAGGAGGGTTTATCACAGGTTTTACTTATGGATCCATTGTGATATGGTGAATATATGTTAGTACTCCGAATTCGCCAAAGCAATCCTTGAAATCGCAGAGATAATTTGGCTTGTTTACATCTACTTTACAAACTCTTTGTATCAGGCTTAAATCAGTTAGAGGGGGGTGAGTCCATGTCTGCTACAATGAATAGGACATTATGCATTATGTTTTTGTGCAAACTCTGGGTAATGCATTTCCCTTGCATTGGTTGTTTTATGCCGACAGTGTTATTCCAGTGGGTCTCAATTTGAAGCGGTGCAGTATTTTATTGTAATCCTTAGTCGGAAGAATGTTGACCTGATTGCCAGAATCAATTCTGAAGTCTATCTTAACTTCCAATTATTTTTTCAAAGAAAACACTACTCTTTGGTGGAGCTTCATTTAGGTTCCTCTCCACCCCGAGATAGAGAGTTCGACGAAGAGAAAGTTTGAATACAAGCAAAGCTCTCCTGAATATATGTATCCAGGACAATAGAATAAATCAATCATACCACATTCTTCCCTGCCAATTCCTATAGAAAAAAGAAGTAATTGAAACGCGCAGGAATTCTTAGCTGCCTGCGTGGCCGTGGCGGATTGCTACAAGCACAACGAGATTATTCTAAGTTCTCGTTCGAACTGGATTTAATCCTGCTGCGTTTTCGTAGTCTGCAAGTGGCTTTCTTGTCATCTGAAGTATCCGTAGGTGGGTGCGCTCTCTTCTCGAGGGATCAGCGCTCAAGGCTTCCTCATAATCTTCAGAAGGAGACAATGTCTCTTTCTCTCTTTAAAATCCGTTGAAGTATCTTGAGAACAGCCCTCGCTTAGGCCAGTGGTTTCGTCCCCATCTGAATCAAAGTTTTTTAAGTGTTCCTTTCTCTCTAGGTAAATAGCAGGTAACATACTGGGGATTGGAATATAGTAGTTCCACTTGATCAACCAGGGGTTCGTTTTGATTCAGTCGCGTATGTCTTTTTCGTAATATCATTACTGGTTTCGAGAGCCAAGAAAGTAGACATGCTCCAGGCAAACGTGTTGGAAGCGGTAGGAATTGTTCATGGGGTGTTACATTAGTGGATGTTTTTTTTAATTGTATCACCCCGAGCAAGGCGGTAATGCCACTGATGTGCAGGGGGCTACATAAGAGTAAAAAATATTCATTAGAAGAGAGTGAAGAGGAAGACGAACCAGTTGGAAAGGAGCAAGAGATGGGAATACAAGTGTGATGACAGTTGCAAAGGTAAAAAAAAAAGGAAAGGGTATACGGGGTGGGGAAAGAACTAGAATCAAGTGGTTAATAGATGAGTATTGACATTGCATTTAAATTCCTGGAGGTTGTAGCCGTCAGGAAAGCAAGAATATGGAAGCGAGTTCCACAGGCGGGAAGTGCGAGAGAAGAAGCTGCAGGAGTAGAATTGTCGTTTGCATTTGGTTAATCTAATTGTGAATGGGTGCGACCCAGATGCCAGTCTGGTTGCACGAGTAAACCTGTTGCGGAGGCACCAGTGACTTAAGTTCGTTGGAGCAGAAGCCATGGAAGTATTTATAGAACAAACAAAGGGAAGCCACATCTCGTCGGTGGGGAAGTGGCTGTAGTCGAGCCGCCAAGTCGGTACCTATCACATTAGTGATCCTCCTTTGGAGCCTGTCGAGAACACTGAGATGAACAGCAGGGGCGCCTGACTATATATGGCAGCAGTATTCCATGCACGGACGAATGGTTGATTTGTAGCATAGCAAGCATTCTAATAGCATGCAGAGTCTTTGGCAGTAATTGTTCCCAATTCTCTATAGTTATTCCATTATCAGCAGCTGCTAATTGAACAGTTTTCCAGATTATTCCATTATAGCTCTTACACTGGCCATTGCATTGAAGGTTACATGTTGTTGTTCTACTTACGGCTACTCCTTGCTCTTGCAGGAATCACCGTACGCGTTTGGGCATAAATAAAACCCTCTGTCCGAATGAATATACGGCAAAAACAAGGCAAAGTGCTTGTGTGACTGTCGTAAAGGATAAATCGTAGCGGGGTCCCGGGAAAGGAAACTGCGAATATTCATTAATTATTGTCAACATGTGTTTGTTGCGAGTTTTTGACGAAAGTGCAACTCTAGAATCCATTGCAATTCTTTGTCATGGTTGCGTCGCATTTATGACGTGGCTGGTGTTAGGATGATACAATCTAGGCTTATTTTCAGCGCAAGTCTCTTTCACATCCTCTACTAAGTAGGGAAGCTTTCTGATTTTCGCCATATGGACCATGCGTATAACACATGGACGACACAACTCTCTATGCCAGTGCTACTCAAAGTGTGGTACGCGTACCATCTCTGGTACGCGGAGATTTTCTGGAAAAAAATATATACCCTCAAAACCAGTGGCCATAAATAATATAGCACAAATATGGTACCGGTCAATGGCACACTGGGAAGACTTGTTACGTCAATGATGACTGCTCTTAGAATGAACAAGATATCATGTCCTCATGTTTATTACAGATAGTCTCAAAATGTCCCTGAAATAGTCAGTCAGTCAGTTAAGTACCATACGTGATACACGCTTCGGCGATCATGTCTCGAAAGAGACATGACTGACTGGGCAGAAGATTATTCCGCAGTAGGTTGCCATTGCTTTCTGCGGTAGACTGGTTGCCGACCAAGGCTATAGAACCCAATCTGTCTTGCTATTTAACCCATAACTGGAAGGAAGAGACGGATTAATACCTTTCCCAAGGGTATTTGCGCGTAAGTGAATACAATGGATTCAACTGGAATTCAAACTCGGCTCCCCGGTTTCTCGTTCCGAGCCGATATCCACTGTACCACATATCTCAAAAAAAAAAAAAAAATTCCGGGGTTCACAGTCCCCCCGCTTCTTACTCAGCTGGATTGGCTTGCTTTGCTTGCCGGTCCCTGACACATTGAAAAAAAAATACCAGTCCGCCACATGAGATAGTTTGAGAAGCACTGCTCTATGCAATTTCTTTCATTTTTCTTTGCTGACAGCCAAGCTACGTACACGAGAGAAGGCGTCTAGACTAGCGTGTTTGGCGGTATGTTGTGTCGAAAGAGTAAGACGCAAATGTCATCCTCTACTTGGCTATCTTTTCATATTTTATTATGCTGGTCGTTTTTAAACATGAATACGACTGATGTTTTATCTATAATTAATTTAAAGTGTCTCTCGATCTTATATTGTTCCTATTTTCTCAGCGATTCGACAATAAAATAGTCTTTGTTTCTATGTGACAGAAAGCCTACGTTCTGATTTAGACAGGGTTCTGGAGAAAAAAGGTTATGGGCTTCCCCGACTGTCTTAAAGAGGCGACTATGGTGCATTCTGACGCGTCTGTCTCTAGTACCAGAGGTAGTGTATGATCGGGCGTAGTATTGTTTGCTTTTACTATGTCTCTTTTTAACACGTTAAACGCTTTCTCCGCTATGGAAGATAATGGTTCTTTTGATATAGTTGTCAGAGGATAAATTTTCTATTGAGGATAGTGTGCGAACATTCCTAATATACGGCGTAGAGCGCGTAAATATTTTGGGTCTGGTTAGTTATTTTGACGTTCTGGATTGGGTTTTATATTATTTTTTACTGACTATGATATCCAAGCAATTTTATATTTTTACGCCTAAAATAACATTTGTCTTCGTTAAGCGTCAGCTTGTACCGTTTAACAGCCGCCATGAATAATTTGAGATTCTTGTCATGACCCGTTCGATTTTTCCCGCAAATGATTACATTATCGATGTAAGCATAAGTGCCTTGCAGGTTCTTGTTCGATATTATCTGGTCAATCACCCGTTGAAAACTGGCTATCCCGTTAGTCACGCCAAACGGTATACTGCGAAAATTGATAATGTTAGCCGCTAGCATCAAAGGCCGTATAGGGTTTATCACTGGACCTTATAGCCACCTGATGATAGGCACTTTTGAGGTTTAGTGTACTAAATAAACAGTTTTTGCTTATTTTTTCTATCATTTCGTCTATTATTATCCACTGACCACTGCTGTAAGCTTAGAAACGTGAGTTGGTTTATCATGAACTAGCAGTATAGCCCGGCGTTGCTCGGGTGTAATGAAAACTTTTATATATATATATATATATATATATATATATATATATTATCGACTTTCTGCACTATTGTAAGAACTGCAACCTTGAAACTTCTGAATATCGTTTCTTATGTCTTTGTCTATGAGTGTATGAAATTTGATTAAAATTGGACCACTCCTTCTATAACCCGATTTTTTCGATTATCGATTTTCAACATTTATCGGGGGTACCTCGACACAAGACCTAGCTAAGAACACTCTCAGAGGCTTATAGTACAACTGTGTAAATTTTCAAGAAAATCAGTTCAGCCATTTCGGAGTCTATAGGTAACACACACACAGACACACACACACACAGACAAAGTTCCATTTATAAATAAGTTTAGATAGATAGATAGATAGATAGATAGATAGATAGATAGATAGATAGATAGATATCGAACTTACTATACTCTTTAATGTTGTATAAGAAAATTTACTGACCATTGCTAAAAGGTTAAACATGAACGTTGGTTTACCATGATTATCTATAGCAGGAGTTCTCAACCAGTATAGAATTCCTATCTAAGAGTAATTTCAGAGTTTCAGGGACAGGAGGAATTTTGATCATAAATTGGAAAACTCAAAATGTTAACTTTCAAATTACCCAAGGCGACACAACTTTTAACGTGCATCGGTCCGCGCAATTGAGAAGTCAGGCTGGGTTATCACTTCGCTAGCTCTTGTGAAATTTTGACACTACAAAAATAACCCGTGTCAATGTATACGTACTAATGGGGAAAAGTATGGAGATTTTCAGTAATATATGCATATTTTTTTGGAATGCACCTTTTGAGCCGGACAATCTTGGAAAGGATGGAATGTCATTCTGTCTAATGGTGAAAAGGGTATATCGGGCAAAATAGGTGGAAAACTACGGCTCTACAAGAAAATCGTATGTTTACTGCTATACGGTTAGACACGAACGGTTGTGTAGCATGGATATCGAACTAACTTTGCTACTTACTGCTCTACAGCAAAATTTGATAACCAGTGCTATAAACTAAGACACGAGCGGTGGTTTACTATGAATATATAACTGACTACTATCTCAGCGCACTACAAGTAATTTTTCTGACCACTGCTTAGAGACGAGCGTTGCTTTACAATGGATATCGAACTGACTTTGCTACTTATTGCTCTAAAAAAGTTTGCTGACCACTGCTAAAATCAGGGGCACATTTCTTGGTTTACCATGGTTTTCGAACTGTCTTCGTTATTGATTGCTTTACAGGAAATTTCTGAGAATCGCTATAAGCATAGACACGGCAGTTTGTTTACCATGAATATTGAACTGACTTTGCTAATTATTGCTCTAAGGGAAATTTGCTGACCTCTGCTATAAGCATAGACACGACAGTTGGTTTACCATGAATATCGAACTGACTTTGCTACTTATTGCTGTAAAGAAAATTTGCTGACCATTGCTATCAGCATAGATATGTGAGTTGGTTTACTATGTATATCGAACTGACTTTGCTATCTAATTATCTGCCATAGAAGAACGATTATCATCGCTTTTAACTTAGGAACAATAACCCCTCTCCGTCTCATTAACTGCTGCCCAAAGAACTTTGTTGACCGTAACTCAAGAAAGGTTTTACGTTTGTTGTGTGCTGTGCATAGACGTGAGAATCCTTATGGAATCACCACACAATATTATTCTTGAATCTAATTGAATTGCCATTTAAGTCATTTTGTATGATATATCTTTAGTTGTTGTGTTAAAGTGCGTTTCCCGTTTTTACTGCTCCTTCGATTTTTGTGGCATCAAGATAATTGTATGACTGTAAACGCCCACATATATAGGCGGGATTGCGTCCTTTATGATGTTGGTGTCTCTCGCCTGATAATAAATGTCCACTGTGAACTGAGAAATGTTACCCTGGTGAGAGATTTTCACTAGATGTCTATTTTAACTTGAAAGACGAATATCAGCCGTTTTGTATTAGCAAAGGACAAATAAACAAATAAATAAAAATAAGAATAAATAAATGAATATGAATTTGTTTGGAAAGTTGTATAAAACTTTTCTTTTTCTGTTAATAAAACTGTCTGGAGAAATGGACAAGGCCAATAAGCTGCAGTGCCGAATTAATCTTTTTAGGTCGCTATGTTGCAGACGTTTTGAAACCCCTGGGCTTCAGATATTGGGAATTATCCAGCAATATTTTCAAAAAAAAAAAAAAAAATTAAAGAGAAAATATTTTTGCATTTTTAGCAGTCTACTATTCGTCCGTGAATAGAATATTTTTGCCACGTCTGATTTGGTGCTTCTGGTGTGTATCTAGAGATTCTTGATAAAGTCTAAAGAATAGTCTACAATGTCATCGGTCCTGACCTGCGTCTAGTTTCTTTGTGCCTATTCTATAAATATTCTCATACAAATTGTTCTAGTGAGCTTTCCTTTTTAGTACCTCGACTTTCCGAATTCAAGGGCTTATGCCCCTATCACGTAGACACACCGGATTTCGTACGATCACTGAAGTTAAGCAAGGTGAAGCCTGGACCGTACCTAGATGGATGACAACTTGCGAATACCAGGTGCTGTGAGCTTGGATGTGCAGTAGAACTTGTATCATTAAATCTCTAAATATTCGTACAATCTAGAAATATTTTCAGGCTTTAAATAACCTACAGAAGGTTGATGAACCGTAAAAGGAAATCGATCAGATTATAAATTTACGCATAATACTAGATTGGCAAGTAACTCTCATAGTTTTATTGTTGAAATTTCTTCATGTACTCGTATGTTCTATTCTAGCGTTTCCTTCCTCTCATTCTTCTTTTATTGTTCACGCTCCTTATTAATGTTTTTCGTTTTTTAATCTTTCACACACAGCAACCTCTTTGTGTCTTACTGGCATCATTGCCTTGACTGAAGTGAAATTATTTAAAAACAATATTATTCTGTCAATCAGTTCTTGAATTTAAGCATGGTACTGAATTCCAGTTGAATTCCTTGCATTCACTTACGCGCAAATACCCTTGGAAAAGGTATTAATCCGTCTCACCCCTCCAGTTATGGGTTAAATAAGAGGACAGATTGGGTTCTAGAGCCTTGGCTGGCAACCGGTCTAGCGTAGAAAGCAATGGCAACCTACTACGGGATAATCTTCTGCCCAGTCAGTCAAGTCTCTTTCGAGATTTGATCGCTTAAGCGTGTATCACGTATGGCACTTAACTGACTAGATTGGCAACTAAGTCTGTTGAAATTTATGAATGTAACCATGAAGTAGGGAACAAATGAGTAAAGAGTAAAGTGTTACTTAGGAGGAGAGCGAAGAGGGACTGGAACCGAAGAGGAACCGGTTACAGGGGTCTCAGAAAATGGGCAAGAGAAGGATGGGAATACTCGTGTGAAGAAAGTTGCGTGAGAGTCGAGTGAAAAAGGTGAAGAACAAGATTCAGCTAGTGTTGGGGAAAGGACAAGAGAAGGATGGGATTTAAGGTGATAAGAGAGGGCAATTGACGTTACATTTAAACTCTTGGAGATTATAGCTATCAAAGAAGCAAGTATACGGAAGGGAGTTCCACAGACGAAAAATGCGAGAAAAGAAGCTACTAGAGTAGAATTGGAGGCTGGATTTGGTTGTTTTGACTGTAAAAGGGTAGGGCCTTCTTGCCAGTCTAGTTGCCTGAGTAGATTCTTTTAGAGAGGGTACTAGGGAGCTAAGCTCGTGGGAGCAGAAGCCATGAAAATATTTGTAGAAGAGACAGAGGGAAGCCACATCCCGTCGGTAAGAAGAGTAGAGCTGCCAGGCTGGGATCGATTACATTGCAGATTCTCTTCTGGATTCTGTCGAAAACCTCAAGATGAATAGCAGAGGCGCCCGACCAGATATGACAACAGTATTCAATTAACGGATGTGCGGTGTGGTGTGGTGTGGTGCAGTGGATATCGACTCGGAACGACAAATCGGGGGAGCCGAGTTCGAATTCTAGTTGAATTCCTTGCATTCACATACGCACACTTTTATAGAACTATTTACATAAAAATAGACTTTTATAGAAAAATATTCATTTATATTACTAAAAATATATTTTTTAAGAAAATTTATTACCATAACACATTTTTGAAGGAAAAAAATTATTCTTAGCAAAACATTTTTGAATGCAAAACTAGAAGACATTTTCAGTTTTTTAAAATGAAAAAGAATAAAAACAAAAAAAAAATTCGACAAAATCTGAGTAAGTCCACCTTCTCACTAAAACCGAACATTAAAAAAATACCTTAAAACCCCACCTTTTTGGCATGAAATAACTCACAGAGGTGTTGATATGCCATTAAAAAACACTCAAACTCAAAACAATCTCGCTGACAATACATAACTTCCCTGAAACTGTTTATTCTTCAGTTCTACTAAACTATAGGCAATGATACCTGTAGTGATACGTAAATGACTGCCTAATTACCGTATCTAAGCCATAGACTATATAAATACCCAAGCAATAAGGGTAGAGCAGCTCCCGGTATGCGAGTATAGTGTCCTGACTGGTAGAAGAATTCACTCTGTCAATAATATTTGCTAAAGTCCCTGGGGACCGTACTCTCCAGGAAATGTATCTCCTTCAGGAAATAGGCTGGGTTTGTTGCTCGGTTACTAAGGTGCCCTCAAAGTGCAGGGAGACTTGAAAGATTTTTCACGGTATTGCCGTTAAACTCACTTTAATCTGACCTTGTGCCACATTCAGTAGTGACGTGGGCGCACTGAAAGATCGAGCTCTCTTTATGCGAGATAAGCGACTGATGCTGGACTGATAAAATACGAAGGAGATCAGTCAGTTAAGTGCCATACATGATACACGCTTGGGCGATCATGTCTCGAAAGAGACATGACTGACAGGGTAGAAGATTATCCCGAAGTAGGTTGCCATTACTTTCTGTAGTAGACTGGTTGCCGACCAAGGCTATAGAACCCAATCAGTCCTGTTATTTAACCAATAACTGGAGGAAAGAAACGTATTAATACTTTTCCCAGGGGTATTTGCGCGTAAGTGAATGCAATGAATTCAGCTGGAATTCGAACTCGGCTACCCGATTTCTCTTTCCGAGTTGATATCCACTGCACCACAACAAGGAGATAACTTGATAAAAATACCATTTACAGAGGCAATGTTCTGTCGGGTATTCCGTTAAAATTAAAGAGGTAATCATGCAATATCAATCCTTCTATGTAACTGTTGATGCTGGACGATGTATTCACAAAGTAAGGGAGGACTTTGTGAAGAGTTTTGATGCTATTCCATTGCTATCTCTCTCCCATAACGTATGAAGTGTGTCTGCAAATGTAACAACTTTTATGGCTGAGATTTAACATCTGAATTCCGAACGATAATTAAAAATCACTTGATTATAAATTTTTGCAAAAACTAACTATTCAGAATTTTATTGCAAACATTTTGCAACGAAGACATTTTCAAGATGTCTTCAATAGCCTCGTTTTCATTATGGAAATTGAATGGGAATTTGTCGATAAAGCTATAAAAAATACGAAAGAAAAAAGGACGATAGCGTATTCTCACTGCTGGATAATAAAGAAACTTGTCCTACTCTACAACAAAGGTTTTTCTTCTTTTTCTTCTAAGTGAAACTGCTTATTCTTCAGCTCTACTAGACTATATAAGCAGTGATACCTGTAGTGATACGTAAATGACTGCCTAATTATCGTATCTAAGGCATAGACTATATAAATACCCAAGCAATAAGGGTAGAGCAGCTCCCGGTATGCGTGTCTCTTTGTACCTCTTAATAAATTTTGTGTTTTCGTTATCTCCCTTAGACTCTGTTCTGCCAGCTATTTACTCAAACTCGCTAGAATGATTACGCTTTGCTTTCTTCTGTCCCTCACTTCAAATCTCAAAAGAAAATTAAATTTCAGCATCATATGACCCATAAGAAGTTGATATGTCGTTAAACAAATCAAGCCAAACAATTTCCTCACAGACGGAGATGGGATTTAAGATAACAGAGAGGTGGTTCTACAGAAGGATGCTGCCCGTGAGCAGCGAGAAACTTTTAAAGAAAACGGGAATAAAAAAGACACTTATATTTAACATTATAACACTTATAACACTTATATAACATTTATATTTAACATTATAACACTTATATAACACTTATATAACACTTATATTTAACATTATAACACTTATATAACATTTATATTTAACATTATAACACATATAACATTTATATTTAACATTATAACACTTATATAACACTTATATAACATATTTAACATTATAACACTTATAACACTTATATAACACTTATATTTAACATTATAACACTTATAACACTTATATAACACTTATATTTAACATTATAACACTTATATAACATTTATATTTAACATTATAACACATATAACATTTATATTTAACATTATAACACTTATATAACACTTATATAACATATTTAACATTATAACACTTATAACACTTATATAACACTTATATTTAACATTATAACACTTATAACACTTATATAACACTTATATTTAACATTATAACACTTATATAACATTTATATTTAACATTATCACACATATAACATTTATATTTAACATTATAACACTTATATAACACTTATATAACATATTTAACATTATAACACTTATAACACTTATATAACACTTATATTTAACATTATACCACTTATAACACTTATATAACACTTATATTTAACATTATAACACTTATATAACATTTATATTTAACATTATAACACATATAACATTTATATTTAACATTATAACACTTATATAACACTTATATAACATATTTAACATTATAACACTTATAACACTTATATAACACTTATATTTAACATTATAACACTTATAACACTTATATAACACTTATATTTAACATTATAACACTTATATAACACTTATATAACATATTTAACATTATAACACTTATAACACTTATATAACACTTATATTTAACATTATAACACTTATAACACTTATATAACACTTATATTTAACATTATAACACTTATATAACATTTATATTTAACATTATAACACATATAACATTTATATTTAACATTATAACACTTATATAACACTTATATAACATATTTAACATTATAACACTTATATTTAACATTATAACACTTATAACACTTATATAACACTTATATTTAACATTATAACACTTATAACACTTATATAACACTTATATTTAACATTATAACACTTATATAACACTTATATAACATATTTAACATTATAACACTTATAACACTTATATAACACTTATATTTTACATTATAACACTTATAACACTTATATAACACTTATATTTAACATTATAACACTTATATAACATTTATATTTAACATTATAACACATATAACATTTATATTTAACATTACAACACTTATATAACACTTATATAACATTTAACATTATAACACTTATAACACTTATATAACACTTATATTTAACATTATAACACTTATAACACTTATATAACACTTATATTTAACATTATAACACTTATATAACATTTATATTTAACATTATAACACTCATATAACACTTATATAACACTTATATTGAACATTATAACACTTATAACACTTATATAACACTTATAAACATCAGATAAAGAAGGTTGAAATTTCTGGAAAATATAATTAGAAAAAAGGACTTGGAAAATTTGATACTCACAGGAGATATTGAAGTCAGAAAGACAAAAGGACACTGAGTATTCTACGCAACGAGCTTGTGTAAATCGATGACAGAACAGGGATTTGGAAGGATAGTGAAGGGACAAATATTTCTTACAGCTCAGAAGGATAGAAAGTTGTAGAGAGCCATGATCAGCCACTTGAAAGAACACAACATATATAAGAAGATACGAGAATGGCAGATAATATACAAGCATAGTTAATCTATGGGAAACAAAGAAACTTACTGGAAGAAACGTTAAATTTTAAATAGTCGGAAAATTAATATAAATGGATGAAAGCTTGTTGAGGGGTCGGCAACCTTTTGCTATGTAACGACTTAGGGTTTTAAAATCATTCAGTGTGCCAACAGCATACGTAGCTTTATACAAGTCAAAGTCAATATACCTGTTCTATAACATATTTTTTATAATAATATATGCAATAATATCTAAACGGCATTAATAGAAATAAACTGTTTTTAAAAGTTTTTTTAGTTTTTAGTATTAATACAAGCCTTGTCCTTGCATGGTCTTAGCCAATTGCTCAATATCGGAAACATAGTCTTTTATTAATTTGAGTCGTAGAAGTTATTGATTGGGACTTTGTGATGTCATTTGCGATTGCGTGCCATTGAAAATGGCTTGACTTGCTAAGTGTGGCACGTCTACCGTAGGTTCCCGACCCCGGCTCTAAACGATATCAGACGCATGGATCCTAATATTATTAATGAGAGTCTTGTCCTTGCATGGTCTTAGCCAATTGCTCAATATCGGAAACATATTTTTTTTCTTTTAATTTTACACAATTCGTGTGCCATTAGAAATTACTTAGCGTGCCACGTGTAGCACACATGCCGTAGGTTGCTGACCCCTGCTATAGAATATCTAGACCCTCATATTAATATGTAAAATAATGAAATAATTTAATTGCGTATATAGGACATTGTGTTAATCAGATATGTCTCGGTGGCCTATATATATTGGATTTATATCGCATTTTGTCTATTTGCACTTAAATCAAGTTACTATTTTTAAAATAGGTGATCCGAAAGCGCATTGGGATAGCGAAAAATGACTTCTAAAAGCTAAGCAAAGTATTTAGAAACAAAAATATTTTGTGAAAAATAAAGAAAAGAGACCTGAACTGTTGTGTAATATCAGTCCTCCTATATGGTAGGGGATACTGGACAATCTTCGCAAAGGGAATTTCACCCCAAGCAAGGCAATTTTACTGTCACTGTTGCGTAGGGGGTTATATAGGGGAAAGTGATGAGAAAGAGGGGTAGGTTATGGGGGATGTCAAGAGGGGAGACTAATAGACGAATGAGAATACCGGTGTAATGGGGGGTGGAGTGGATGGCTTAAAGCAATAAAAATGTTCTACTGTATGATGCTGAGGATAACATGGACTGAACTTGTGAGTAATGACGAAGTTTTAAAGAAAATGGAAACAAAAAGAACACTTATACTTAATATCAGGAACACGCAGTTTAAATTTCTAGGATTCATAATCAGGAAACAGGGGTTGATACGCACATAAAACGGTTGAAAGCAAAAGGAACAAAGGAAAAAACGCATAACCCACCTAGAGAGCTTGAGTAAACGGATGATGAAGCTAGATTTAGGAGAGATAATAAAAAGATAACAATTATTAAGTGCTACAAAGAACAGGAAATTGTGAAGAGCCATGATCGCCAACGTCATGAAGGGATAAGGCATATAGAAGAAGATAGCTATTACAAAGTGAAACTCCAGCGATATCTATGTTTATCGTATAAATGAAATTAAGCACTGAAAATATTAACAAAATCGGTTGGTAGCATTTTATTATGCAATTCTGAAATCTACTATTTAATATATTTAATATATTCTCCGTTGACATTTTCACTGATGCATTGTTATAACATTGTTATCTAAATGTGCTGGGAAAATAACAAAATTATAATTATTTGAAATAAATGACAAGAGCAATGCTGGCAAATTTTCATGGACGTTGCCATTATGGATATTCTGCAAAACCGATGAAAGAAAATGCCTCCCCCCCCCCTATACAATAATATAATAAAAATATTTCTCAAGAACAGGTCGTCTTGGGTCTTGAAGAAGACTACCATTCATTAGATCTACAGAATCACAACAAAACAAAACTTTAACAAATAACAGAAACCATATCACTTGAGGACTTTCAACAGCAGCAACAACTAAAATGGATAGCGCATGTAATTCGAAGAGCAACTAATGAGATAGATATTCAAGAATGCTGGCTTTTCACCCTATCTCAAGATTAATGGCAATGGTGATATTAGTAGATGATACCCAGCTTTTGTGCATATATATGTTTACAATAGGCGGTGATATGTGTGTTTTATGTTTAATTTTGTTGAATTTATATTTTGGAATATATTTTGATTATTAAAGGAATTATAGGATATTATATGGATTAATATCATGAAACATCTTTCATGTTAGTTACTTCGTTGGTTTTGTTTAGCTGCTTATCAGCACCTCTATGGATTATTTAACACCGAAAACTTTATCACAATCGCATGGTTTCAACTACAGAAAAATGTATTGCTGGTCATTTTGCTATAAAATGTACTGTTGGTAATTCTACTATAAAGTGTATTACTGGTCACAGTACTATAAAATACTAGCAGTATAGCCCGGCGTTGCTGGGGTGTAATGAAAGCTTTAAAACTAATCCATAGTTGTGGAGTTCAGACTCTTTGGATGTTGGCACGAAAGACTACAAAGCAATAGTTGTTTCCAGTTAAAGCTAAACCGTAGACCGAAATAAAAATGAATGGATGTAAGTCAAATTTTTATAGTACCACTGTGTAAATTTTCAAGAAAATCAGTTCAGCTGTTTCGGAGTCTATAGATAACGGACACACATACACAGACACATACACACACAGACAAAGTTCCATTTATATATAAGTTTAGATATATATTGAAAACGTAACCTCGGTTTCTAAATACTTCTATATAGAGATCGATACATTATTGTGGAGAATGTTAAATGAAGTAGATAGATAGATAGATAGATAGATAGATAGATAGATAGATAGATAATTTCTTGTATTTCAAATGATTCTGAAATAAATGAATGTGATTAGTGATGTAATTTGTTTGTAGAATCCAATCAATTGTTGCATGAAAATCAATTCTGTTTTAATTTATTTTAATCTTTTTTTCTTTACTTAAAATCGCTTTGCTCAATGCATTTGCAATAATTTCCGATAATTTCTGTTTAGTCCTAAACAATGAAACCAAATTAATCTATATTAAAAGGTCAGAAAGCTCAGATTAGCCGAGATGATTAAACGAACTACTGAAGCGGTCGTACTGAATAGAATCAGCCACAAAAAGTAACAAAAAGCAAACATTAATCGGTTCCAGCTACAAAGAAAAACTGAAAGCAGTAAAAAAAACAAAAAAACAAAAACAAAAAAAAAACAAACAAAAAACAAAACAGATTTCTTTAAATGTGGAATCTAAAATGTGCCTTCCTAATGTATTTCCATTCTTACAAATGAAGATGATTTACATTTAAATAAACTTAAGAAATAATTTAAGAGAAAAAGCACAAAATTTACGTTACGGATTCGGGATGATAAACATCAAAGTATTGTTACGAGGATGCATTTATATCAGTCACTTAAGTGCCATACGTGATACACGCTTGGGCGATCATGTCTCGAAAGAGACATGACTGACTGGGCAGAAGAATATCCCGCAGTAGGTTGCCATTGCTTTCTGCGGCAGACTGGTTGCCGACCAAGGCTATAGAACCCAATCTGTTCTGTTATTTAACCCATAACAGGAAGGAATAGACCGATTAATACCTTTCCCAAGGGTATTTGCGCGTAAGTGAATGCAATGAATTCAGCTGGAATTCGAACTTGGCTCTCCGATTTCTCGTTCCGAGCCGATATCCATTGCACCACATCGCATTTATATATAAAGAAATGATATTCATAATGTCTAAAAAGTTATAGTAACGGATTCTATTGAGTCCTCCTTGTTATTACAAAAAAGTTTTAATTCATGAAGTAGTTGTTAAATAGAGAAATTAGAAATAGAACGTTTTGGAAGTTTGTAGAATGTTCGAGTAAAATCGGAAGAATTCGAAATGTTCTAGAAATATGCAAATTAGGTGTTAGCCCCTATAAAATAGGTTTTGGGAAGAGAGTAGTTAGTTGTTAACAGGATTTGCTGACATTATCAACTCCGGCCCGATTGGTGGATCTGTGCATTCAGCCGAAAGAATCTATAAGAAAAGTTGCCGACCAACCAAGACCTGAAAGAGTCATGGAACTAAATGGGTAAATAGATTTTTTTGACTATTTCATTGATTATACTAGAAATTATTCTTTATATACACATTTAAGAATTTCCAAAAAGTATAGCACTTAAACTACTTCGCTAACTTAACTGGGTAAATATACTGACCCTTCCTTCCCTTTCGCCTGCCAGTAGTAAACTCTGCGTTTCTGTTTTGAATGCAAAAAATTGTAAATTTTGTATTTATATCAATTTGTGTTTATCGTAAATTAAATATTTGTATGTGATTTAACTCTGAGTTTTGGTAAATCATTTGTTTTCTTTTGTTACACTTAACACGTAACAGTATAAAAAATTATCTTGGAAGTGTTTTAACAGAAGATGGAAAACACGCTCTTAAGAACTTCATAACGTAATCTTCCCTTAACTTAATCTTCTACCGCGAGTGGCCCCGGGGAATTGTACAGGGTGAACCGAACTATATATATATATATATATATATATATATATATATATAAAATCAGAAAACAAAACAAAATAACTTCTGATCGTTGGTCAAATAATGGTGTACCAATTTCTTTATTTTTATCACTTTGAAAGAGGCGTAAGACAAGGATGTGTTTCTTGACCAGATTTATTCAACTTGTACAGCAAGATTATTCTGAGGACTTTAGAAGTTATGCCAGGATTCGTCATTGGCGGTCAAAGTCTGAACAACGTAAGGTACTCAGCTGATACAGTACTGATAGCTGACACGGAAAGAAAACTACAAGACCTCTTAAAAAAGGTAGATGAAGAAAGTCGAAAGAGAGAACTACAAATAAACTACAAGAAAACAGAATCCATGGTCATCAGCAAACAGAGGAGCCCAAAATGCCAATTACAGGTTGGAGATACTAAAATCAAGCAAGTACAAAAATTTAAGTACTTGGGAAGTGTTCTAACGAAAGACGGGAAGTGCGACACTGAGATCCGAGGGCGAATTGGCATGGCCAAGGACGCATTCCAGAAGATGAACAGAGTATTAAGTAACAAGAAAATTTCGCTAGAAACAAAGAAGAGAGTACTGGAATGCTATGTGATGTCAGTTCTTCAATATGGCAGTGAATGCTGGACAATATCATCAAAGATGAAGAAAACATTTGAAGCAACTGAAATGTGGTTCTACAGAAGGATGCTGCGAATATCATGGATCGAGCATGTGAGCAATGATGAGGTTTTGGAAAGGATGGAAACGAAAAGTAAATTAATACTGAGCATCAGGAAAAGACTGCTGAAGTTCTTGGGTTATGTGATGAGGAAGGATGGCTTGGAGACGCTGATACTCACAGGTCAGACAGAAGGAAGAAGAGACAGGGTAAAGCAGAGGATTACATATTTGAAGGGCCTGAACAGGTGGATGGCAGAGCGGGGCTTGGGTGGGGTAACAGGAGAAAGCATGCTAATAGCTACCAAGGATAGGGAGACGACGATAGGGCGACTATGATGGCTTACGTCCTGAAGAGTACATGGCACATAGAAGAAGAAGATAGTTTATGCTAGATGTTTGTTGATTGTTATATAAGCTACCGCCAGAATTGCAGTAAAATTCCGTATTTCTTTCTGGAGGATCCAATTCTTAATCGATGACAGACTTATTTTGTAAATCCAGATTACCAAAAGCAAACGTATGGAATCAACGATGCGAGAATTCAACCCAGACTTTATATATTGAACGCATGCACCATTGGAAGTGACACTATGTTTTTAATAATCCATCATTGAAGCTATTCTATCCCGATAGAAGTTATTTGGCGGCAGAATTTCGATGCCTAACTGTATTATTCTTTGCAGTGTGGTTTGTGAAATATGGGGTCACTCGTTAGATAGATTTTTTGTTCATCTTCTTCTTCTATGTGCCCTGTCCCTTCAGGACGTAGGCGATCATGGCTTTCCACGTTTCCCTATCTCTGGTGGCTCTGAGCACGCCTTCTCCAGTTACACCATGAGAAAGTAACATGGCCAGAAAATGAGGGATCAGTTTATATATTGTTTATAATATAGATTTGATCCCCCACTTTATGACCACATTATAATTTCTTATAAACAGTTGGCATTTATATTGTTCTTCTATGTGCCTTGTCCCTTCAGGACGTAGGCGATCATAGCCTTCCACGTTTCCCTATCCCTGGTGGCTCTGAGCACGCCTTCTGTTACACCGTGCAATCCTCGTTCTGTCAGCCACCTGATTAGATCCTTCAAATATGTTATCCGTTGCTTTCCCTGTCTCTTTTTCTATCTATCTGGCCTGTTAGTATCAGATTCTCCAAGCCTTCCTTCCTCATTGTATGTCCCAGGAATTTTAGTGTACATCGTCCAGCATCCACAGTCATTTAGAAGGATTGATATTGCATAATTACCTCTTTAACTTTAACGGTATACCCGACAGAACATTGCCTTTGTAGATGGTATTTTTATCAAGTGTGATCTCCTTGTTGTGGTTCAGTGGATATCGGCTCGGAAAGAGAAATCGGTGAGCCGAGTTCGAATTCAAGTTGAATACCTTGCATTCACTTAAGCACTGGTACCCTTGGGACAGGTATTAATCCGTCCCTTCTATCCAGTTATGGTTTAAATAACAGGGTAGGACTTGGGGACCCTGCACTTAAAAAAACAAATTTCAATGAATCTTGATACTCGAAAAGAGAAAAGTATTACTAGACACAAAACTTATATAAAAACAACAATAAATTGTTGAAAGAAAAAGGTATTACCAGCAATAAATAAATAAAATTTAGTTGGCAATAAATGACTGGCCGAGGTTGATATGCCATAAAAACAACCAACCCACATTCTCCTTCTTCTATGTGCTGTGTCTCTTTCGGACGTAGGCGATCATGGCCTTCCACATCTCTTGTAGCTCTGAGCATAATTTCTCTTGTTATCCTAAACCCTGCTCTGCCATCCATCTGCTGAAGCTCATCAAATATGTCACGCGTTGCTTTCACCTGTCTCTGTTTTCTTCCATCTGTCCTTATTAGCATTAGATTCTCCCAACCCTCCTTCTTCATTATATGTCCCAGAAACTTCAGCTGTCTTTTCCTGATATTACATACTACTTTTCTTTTCGTTTCTATCCTGCTGCCATATCTGGTCGGGTGCTCCTGCTATTCTCCTCGGGCTTCTCGACAAGGTACAGCGGAGGGTCTGTAATATGATCGATACCAACTTCGCAGACCGCCTGCAGTCTCTCTCTCACCGGCGCGACGTGGCTTCCCTGTGTCTCTTCTATAAATACTTTCACGGCTTCTGCTTCAATGAACTTAGATCACTGCTGCCCCCTAGATACGAATTTGCACGAGAAACTAGATTAGCAACTAGATCCCACCTTTTTACAGTGAAACTGATAAAATGCAACCCCAAGTTCTACTCCAACAGTTTCTTTTCTCGCACTTCCCGACTGTGGAATCCCCTTCCACATGATTGCTTTCCCGATGGCTACAATCTCCAGGAGTTTAAATGTAAGGTCAATAAACACCTCCTAACACACTAACTCGCTCCCATTCTCCCAAACACTCTTCCCATCTGCCCAACCCTCATCCTCGGTATCCTTACTCATCTGTCACCTTAATCCTGAGATTCCTTATGTCTAACCACTCCTTCTCTTTACCTTCCCCTATGTAGCCCCACGCGCAATAGTGGCAATGGAATGCCTTGCTTGGGGTGAAATGACTAAAAAAAAAACTCACTTGTTTGGTCCATGGTATCCTCAGCATTCATCATTTTGGTTGCCTCAAGTCATTCCTTTATCTTTGATGAGATTGTCCAGTATTCGTTGCCATATTGAAGAGCAGACACCACATAACAATCCAGTTTCCTCTTTCTTTTCAGCGATATTTTCCTGTCTGTCATTCGTCTACTTAACTTATGGAATGCATCGTTGGCCAAATTACAAGACAATAAAATGTTCAGGAGTATTATATTTTGTAACATCCCAACGTTCCGTCCGAACAATTTTTCCGGTGGCCGTTCTCCACGCTGTGATGGTTGCCGGGAGTTGGTTGAAAATGTCGGAGCCTCAAGCTGGGGGTACAAGATTGAACTATAAGGAACGAACTTCCACAACTTGGATGAGTTGAAAGGATGCTTTATTCGTTTAGAGTTAGCCTTTTCGGTTGGGGCAGGCGGATGTGACACACAGCTCTAACTCTAATTAATGGAGATCAACAAATCCGAACTGGCCAAAACAAGACGAACGGAGGTTCCTACTTCAAGCACACGCCCGGCGGAACTAACTTGAAAACTCACAAACTTCTATTTATTTAAAATGAATCCGGAAATCCGGAAATCCGGAAATGCTTTAAACCACCGGTTGATAAGCAATTGGCGACTGCAAGTCCGAAATTTCAGGGCACTTAAATTTTCCTTCTTTTGATGTGTAAATATCCCGCAGACATCCAGTCTGTACTTAGCCTTTAGTATTTTTTCTTCCAGGATTTTTAAAAAAAATATTTTTTTTATCTTAATAAAGCTTCCCCGGAAAATTCTTAATGTGTGGTTAAGATACAGTAAAAGACAGCCTTTGACCTGGTCATTAAAAAAAAACCTATTTTCTGAACTTTATCTCTTATCACATTAAATCACCGAGTTAAGAGTCAAATATTTACCGGAAGAGTGGTAGGATTTAAAACAGTAATCGGATACCCTTGTCTCTTCCACAATTTTCCCCATAAAAGAAAAAGCGTTTATTTATTTATTTTTTCCTCTTCTTTTTCACTTTTGTTAAATATGTTTTTAAACTATTTTCTATTCTTAACCATTTTCTATTTTAATCTATTATAATAAAATACATATTTTACAAAGCACCTTAATATACGCCTAGTTATCGTGTCACAATTTTGGAGAGTAACATTTGGTTTTGGGAAGATTGTAGGGACGCAAAAAAGCCACATATCCGAATATTACACATAAATGGCTTTTCATCAACGTTAAACACGCGGTCAGGAAAAGAGAATCTTTTAAAACTGAACAAGCAAATTGCAGCAAGTCTTAAACCTTGCAAAAAGCATTGGCCAAATCTTGGAGTACAGGAATCAGCACCCATTTCTGTATTTTCGTTAGTTTGGCACTTTTAACGCATGTCTTTTGAATACTGTTCCTAATTGCTAACGTGAACAGCTTCATCTTGTTGAAATAAATTACCAGAAGTGAGCCTTTGGAACCAATGACATATTGTCTACTCTAACGTTGACTCTAGCCCCCAAGTTCTATTGATGTTGTTGATAGCTTCGACAGTGCAGTGACCATAATTCTACTTTATCTTCTATTTGCCGTATCTGAATAGCGTTCAGGATACCACTAGCCTTGGACCAAACTTGCGTGTATGTGATTCGAGATATTCCTGTACGGCAGACCTCATTTCTTCATTTCGGATGATAACTTGAACAGCTTCATCTTGTTGATCGAGATTCCCGTGACTGAACTTCGAAATGGAGTACAGTTGCCATATATGGACAGGAGTTGCTCAGTCTTCACTTTCCAGACATGATAGAGTTCAAAACGTCTCCGTGTTCATGTGGGTGATGAATTATTTTCCACCCTACAACCCTTTTCTCACAGACAAAAAGTCACAAGCCTCTCACCGTTTCATAGATATTTCCAGGAAAAGAACTCAGACGAAACTAAATTATTTATTTGAAGAAAAATATTCATTAAGGTCTTAATCTTTAATAAATTACTTTTATTCGGTTATAAAAAGTTTTTATTTTTCTGGTGCTAAGTTGTTCTAGTGTTGATGTGAACCCGGCGCTCAGTGTTCAATCGTCGGTGTTGACTTGGCGGTGTTGAGTTGTCCTGCACCCTTGTCAAAGACCTTTGAGATATCTTGTCTTGTAATGAGTGTATTATCGACTGCCTCACTAATCCTGTCTGTAATAACAGTTACGAAAATTAGGAATTAACCGAGGAGGATGAAATTCGTAGTTTGTTCCTCAGGAGGTTGTTTCTGTTGTGGTGGTCGACAAACTTGTTGTTGACCCATGATTCAAAGAGTTTGTTAAGGAGAATGATGGATCTATATCGCAAACAGCTGAACATTCACCAGCATTTTTTAAAAGAGGACATACTACTGATATTTTCCATAGACTTAGGACGCATTTTTCACTCAAACTAGTTCATATTTTTACATGATGCATTTTTAAATGCCTTATTTGAAGGAAATAGTCACCAATCAAAGTTTTAATATTTAATAAATTACTTTTATTTGGTTATAAAAAGGTTATGTCTTTCTGGTACTGAGTTGTCTCAGTTCTGAGTTGTCCCGGTGTTGAGTCGGTGGTGTTGAGCCGACAGTGTTGAATTATCCCATCCCGGTTTTTGTACAGTGTGCTGGCTGGATGTGCGTCGTGGTGCAGTGGATATCGACTCGGAACGAGAAATCGGAAAGCCGAGTTCGAATTCCAGTTGAATTCCTTGCATTCACTTACGCGCAAATGCCCCTGGGAAAGGTATTAATCCGCCTCTTCCCTCCAGTTATGGGTTAAATAATAGGACAGATTGGGTTCTGTAGCCTTGGTCGGCAACCTGTCTAACGCAGAAAGCAATGGCAACCTACTGCGGTATAATCTTGTGCCCAGTCAATCATGTCTCTTCCGAAACATGATCGCCCAAGCGTGTATCACGTATGACACTTAACTAACTGACTGTTGGCCGAGAAAAAAACGTCAATGAACAATCCGTAATTGGGATATAAAGATTGTATCAAGAACACGCTGAAAAAGGCCAAAATCTTGTAAAATGGCTGGGAAAACGCTACATAGTTCATCTTTTAGGAAAGTAATATATAATTTGCAAGAGATACTTTGAACAGAACAATAATTAGCATAAAAAGTTCAATAGAAATGTTTCTAAGAGTCTTTATTGTTAATCGCATTGACAATGTTGACCCAGAGTTTGATCTAAAATATAATGAATACGGTCACGCCTGTGTCAGCAGTCATTTATTTAAGTGCGATACGTGATACACGCTTTTATCATGTCTCGAAAAGGGCATGACTGACTGATTATCCCGCAGTAGGTTGCCATTGCTTTCTGTGGTAAACTGGTTACCAGCCAAGGCTATAAAACCCAGTCTGTCCTATTATTTAACTGGAGGAAAGAGACGGATTAATACCTTTCCCAAGGGTATTTGTGCGTAAGTGAATGCAAGGGATTCAACTGGAATTCGAACTCAGCACTCCTATTTGTCGTTCCGAGTCGATATCCAGAGGACCACAAGGCACATCCCTAGTAGAGCAGGCCTAAAAAATCATCAAAGATGTCACGCATAGAAGAAAGTTATTAATTACAGGTTATACAGCCTTTTTACTTGCAGCGATTTTGAAAAAGAGTGTACCTCAGTTGGTTGGCTAAAATGTAGTTTGAAAGTTCGCCAAAATGTTACACTAATATCACCAGCAAGAGGCGCTCGACGTTGCCATAGTTGCACAAGAGCATGTAAGACCATAGCAAGACTAAAATGCTATATCCGTACTTTTCATGTTTTAGGATAGATAAAGCGATAGCAATAGTCGAAATAGATTCTCAGTCCTGTATGTAGGAATGTATGTATGTATGGGCGCATGGCCAAGTGGTTAGAACGTTTGCTTTCTGACTATGAAGCCTGGGTTCGAATCTCACCATAGTCGATTTGTCAGCGAGGTGACTTCTTGATATTATCGATCTGGAGGAGACGATTCAAGTGTGCGGCACCTTTTGAAGTTTATACCACGGGTTGACCCAAGCCTTGTAAGTGAAAATGGGTAGACGGCTCTCAAAAAGCAAGTCACAGTGACAAAGGGTTTGAACGTCCCGACTGTTGTCCATGCTAGATAATGCCCTCTCTCCCAGAAACAGTAACTAAGGTCCGCTCAGCATAGTTGTAGAATAAACCACAGGTGGGCTCTGTGGGTGTTGAACCAACACAAGTGTGCCTGAGCAGGTGTCTACAATGGATGTCGTTGACGTTCTTTGTATCGGCGTTTTTGCAAACCTTGTAAGCGGGTCCTACCAGTCGGAATCTTTCAACGGATGGGTTAATATCTGGGTCACATGGTTTGACGGCTTGTGCAGTCATAGTCACCGCAAAATATTCTCGGGCTGATGCTAGGCTCCAGAAGACTCCTTATGTGTCTCAGGATTTTAGAAAGTTTCTTATTTTTAATGGAAATATTACTAAAAATATTTGACAATTTTTTCTTCGGACTCACCAGGCCGGTGTAAATATTGTTTATCTCAGCAGATCTATTCGGGTACTGCATTCAACAAGTTCAGAATTTCGCGGGTGACCTTCATTGAAAGCTTTTCAACAACATTTGCGAAGTTACTCTTCTTGCCGTGAAAATGGTTTGCTTTTGAGCAAACCATGTCTGTATATCCAGTGGGTTGAATGGGGCTAGCTGTAACGATAGCGTAGCTTCAATCAGTCCATCTGTTTTTATTGTTATATTGAGGAAGAATATACGTCCTTTCCTTGTTAACGAAGTTGGAGTCTCACTTTAGCAAAATTTTGTAGCTGTAAGAAATTTTCCTCCAGGCGTAGAATTAGGTTATTATAACCAGTGATGAAAGAAAAAAGATTAAGTCGTGAAGTCGCCGTAACTAGGATGGTGGATAGTAATTATAGCTGTCTGACAAAATTCTACGCACGTTGCTCTGAGCTGTATTTTTTTAAAAACTAATGTCCTTTTTTTAAAATGTCATTTATTTGTCTGGATGTGCGTTGTGGTGCAGTGGCTCGGAACGAGAAATCGAGTAGCAGAGTTCGAATTCCAGTTGAATTCCTTGCATTCACTTACGCGCAAATACCGTTGGGAAAGGTATCAATCCATCGTTTCCCTCCAGTTATGGGTTAAATAATAGGACAGATTGGGTTCTATAGCCTTGGCTGGCAACCAATCTACCACAGGAAGCAATGGCAACGTACTATGGAACAATCTTCTGCCCAGTCAGTCATGTCTCTTTCGAGACATGATCGCCCAAGCGTGTATCACGTATGGTACTTAACTGACTGACTTTTATTTTATATACCCAGTAGAACATCACGTTGGCGGGTATAAACACTTTTGATGAGATTTTATAAATTCTTGGTAGATTTGACCCGCTTACATTTTTTGGTGGACTTGTATAAGTCATAGAATTTGAACAAGAAAATAATACGAAATATACTGACAGGACCTTTTCGAAAAGAAAGGATGAGAAATGAAATGTGAAAAGTTCAAAGCAACCTTAAGTGTCTTAGTTGGTTAACCACGTTTTGTTGGAGAGGAAAGAATATGTCTTTGCATAAAGAAAACTCACTGAAAAAAAAGGTGCGATTCTTTAAAATCTCGCGCTGCCTGTAATTATCGTCAGGTGACGGTTATTCTCAAATCTCACCACAAGTGATTATCATCAGGGGGTGATAATCCAAAAAAGAAGAAAGTCAAGAGGAAAGAAAGAAAGAAAGAAAGAAAGAAAAGCAGAAAGGAAAAAAGGAATGAAGGGAGGCAGGAAATAGGGGAGGAATGAAAGCAGGCAAATATCTGAAATCTGCATTGTCTGCGCTTTCAAATCCGATTACCACAAATCTCGATCGCCCACAGGTTTCATTGAATTTCTAAAGAGAATCGTAAATGATTTTGATGACTACCTTAGGGCAAAATAATGAAGAACTATTCTCCAACATCTTAGTGAATATTTAGACATCTGTCGCTGGAGGTAAAAAAAAAAACGCCTGAACAGCCGACTGGAATTAAAAAAAGAAGCCACATAAAAACAGTCAGTTTTCTACTGACTGACATTCTAATGTATTGTTCGCTAATATGTAAGCAGACCACATTGGTTGCACAAATATGGCAGATGGTACTGAAACTCGCATTTGACGCAGTCAGACGTCAAAAATTGTTTGACGTTTACGATGGTGATATTGAGACGGTAGCCACTTGTCCCATAATTCTCTTCAACTACAAAATTATCCATTGAGGTTAGATTTAGGGACCTATGGGGTAAAATGCAAAAAAAAAAAAAAAAAAAAAAAAAAAAATGCAAAAAAAAAAGAAATAAAATAAAAGAATAAGTTCGTTTTGTAATATGACCGAAATATTATTTACAGTGAATACACAATAACGTCAAAGAAAAAGCCGATTTATTAAAAACAAAAATAGATTCGTAAAAAGAGTATTCCATGTAGATTAAACTATAAATATTGTGGTACTAATTCTCTTAATAAAACTTTCTCTCTTTATTATATATATATATATATATATATATATATATATATATATATATATATATATCCGCAGACAGATATGTTTCGCTGTATCACAGCTTATCAGTACGGTTTGACTCCGATTGTTTTTAACCCATGATTGAAACCCGACCGCATTGGCGTCAGTCGGCGATTCTACCTCTGGGCTATGGGCGCTCGGTAGAAGAAGGCAAACTTTTTAGCGTATACATTATCATTATACACGCCCAATAGCCAGAGCGCCCCAATTCATTACGGAATGAGCGATCCGCAGACAGATCTGTTTCGCTGTATTACAGCTCATCAGTACGGTAGGCATCCGATTGTTTCTAGCCGGGATTGAAACCCGATCGAATTGACATCAGTCGGCGATTCTACCTCTATATATATAACGTCGATAATGATTTTATAGCCAATAATTTATTAGTTTATAATGGTCCACCCTCTACGGATTGTTTTATTCAACATAAATATTGGTATGTTATGTCGTCTATTTAGTATTATTAGCATCCTATATAGATATTCCGCAGTTTTTATTTTATGAACAGGCCCCTTTAGGAAACTTCCAGAATATAAAAATATAAACACTTCAACAAAAAGAACGTCATATTTGACTACATGCATGATACATTTGTTGTTGCAATATCCTCCGCTGGTTAATCGTGACATGTTAAAATAACTCACCCTTTGACCTTATTTTCCTATTTAGCGCAAATGTGAATTTTAATTGGTTAATCGAGAATACACACAAATATATTTTTAATTTTGACCTAATGCCCACTTTGACTGTTTGAAAAAGCTAACGAATTGATTTTAAATTTCCATAAAAATAATCAGATTAGCTGATTTATCGTTTAATTAATTTGATTTGAAACAAACGTTTTTTACTTTTGGTTTAAAATATCGTAGATAAGCATTTTTTGGCTCGGAGGTGGTTGTTTTATGAGGTGTTGACAGATTTATTGACAGCCTGATGCTTGAGAAATTTAAATGAATTTTTCTACGAGGGGCATATATGTAGGTAAAAATTATATGATGTGAGTAACTTTTATCTATAATTTATTGGCTACACAGTATTTAGTTAATTATTTTCTTTCTATCTATCTATCTATCTATCTATCTATCTATCTATCTATCTATCTATCTAACTCGCTAATTGGTGTGCAGGGGTGATTGTTTTTAAAATTGGCGTTAAAATCTTTGCTATAATTTTGTTTTTGTTTTTACTTTTGTTCACCATTACAAAGTTCAAAGGCCACTCAAAATAGAAGGTTACTAAGTAGAATCAACTTAAGAAACGTGAACAGGGAAGCAGGAAGTGTTATGAGAATAAGTAAGATAAATAAAAGGCTAATCCTAAACTTGAAGGTTTTAGTGATTAGCGAAGCGTCAGCACGGGAGACTTCCACAAAATAACAGTTATGTTGAAGAAGCTCTCTGTGTGGAACTTGTTCCTTATCAAAGGAACACGAAGGGAATAATTTGCACATGACATGGTGAGCTCTAGCGGTGAAGATCTGACCTGTTCGAACTAACTCGTTAAAAAATCTGCCATATTAATAGTGGTAGATTACTGAGAGATTAGCAACATTTCGTTTGCGGGATAAGGGGTTGAAGTGTGGAAAAACACATTGAATGTCGCATAGTCACTTTTTGACCCTGTCAAGGCTGGACAGTGAAGACTGGGCGGAACCAGTCCTGATGAGGCAGCAATACTCTATTCTTCCCTTGTAAAATAGAGCACAGTAGAAAGGACTTTGGGATTTTCTGGAGCGATATAAAGAAATAAATCAGTCGTCTAGCATTTTTAGCGATAGCATGAATAAACGAGTTTCGTTTTAGGTTTAGCCCCAACGAATGCAAGGAGACTTTTTGAGAGTATGACCGCTCATCAGGATTGGACCAAATTTGAGGTCTTATCGTTGGTGATGAAACATTATGAGCTTTGTTTTGGGGGTATTGAATGATACTATCTAGTCTTTCCGCTGTTGAATTGTGACAGTTATGTCAGACGAGAGATCAATTGCAAGGCATTGGTTATCTAGATGTTTAGAGGTGCACCTATATACCATGGTATTAGCTGGTATAAGAGGATAGGGCGCCAAAATTGACCCCAATTGCCTCAAATGACTGGCACTTAATAACGACCACCAAAAAACTTCCAGACAGGAAAGACTTAATAACTGAGAAATCTCTTCAGAAATTCCATAGCTAGTGATATTGTGTTGGGGACGAGGAATCGCCTAAAATCAGGCCTAAAATGGAGTACTGCTGTCATCTTTGGGTAGAAGCTTTCCAGTTTATTGTGATGGGGACGAGTACACGCCTAAAATGGTTTGTCTTTGTACATATCTAGTAAGTACTGGACCTTTCGTACTATTCTTTATCTTTACAAAAACCAGATCAGGCCTAAAATAGGGTACTGCTGACATATTTAGCCAGGAGCTCTATAATTTGTTGTGTTGGGGATGAAAGTTCGTCTAAAATGATCTGTTCTCTGTATCGCTCTAGTAAGTACAGGACATGCTATCCTCTACTTTTACAAGAGCCAGGCCGAAAATGGAGTACTACTGCTATATTTAGTCAGGAACTCCTCAGTCTCAATACAGTTCAAAAGCGTCTCCGAGTCCTTGTGGGCTATGAATTATTTCCCACTATCCAGCCTCTCTCTTACAGGCAAGATGCGGTAGGCCTCTAACTGCTCTATCGCTACTTCTCGGATGAACTAACTTCCTTTGCATCGCCAGTTTTAACCTGCCCGTCTAGGACCCGCCATGTCACTCACATTCTAACAAACTAACATCATTCTCTCTCTGTTCCATTAATGAGAAGTAAGCCACTCAAAAAGCTTCTTCTCACGAACCTCGAATCCCAAGAGGATGTTCTCCCGATTACTACAATTTTAGCATGTTCACGTTTAGGATTAACCGTTGCCTTTATCTCCTATCCGCATAAACTACCTCTTACTTTGTAGCCCTTTACTTCAAGTAACCCCTCGGGCTTTGTAGAGAGTGATCCTTTCTGTAACACACACACACACACACACACACACACACACACACACACAGAGGATATACACTAGACACTTTCCATAGGCTTGGGTACTAATTTGTGATATGCGTTCTCCATGCCTGAAAATACAGTTCGCATTGGAATGTGGGGTTTGAATGTTTTTGGTAAGATATCACGTTGGATGTGCGTTGTCGTACAGTGGATATCGGCTCAGAACGAGAAACCGGGGAGCCGAGTTCGAATTCCAGTTGAATCCATTGCATTCACTTAGATATCCACAGCTCATATAACAAAAACAAACCTAAATTTTGTCCAGTTACTAGCACTCATTTCCAGAATATTCTTCTACTATGTGCCTTTCAGGACGTAGGCGATCATGGCCTGCCACGTCTCCCTATCCCTGGTAGCTCTTAGCATACTTTCTCCTGTAACATCTTGCAACGCCCATTATGTCATCCACCTGCTCAGGCCTTTCAAATATGTTATCCGCTGCTTTCCTCTGTCTCTTTTTTTCTCTATCTGGCCTGTTAGTATCAGATTCTCCAAGCCCTCCTTCCTCATTGAATGTCCCAGTAACTTCAGTTGTCTCTTTCTGATGCTCAATATTAATTTCCTTTTCGTTTCCAACACCTCATCATTGCTCACATGCTCGGTCCATGATATCCGCACTATCCTTCTGTAGAACCAGATTTCAGGGGCTTCAAGTTTTTCCTTCAACTTTGTTGATATTGTTCAACATTCACTGCCATATTGAAGAACTGACACCACGTAGCAATTTAGTACTCTCTTCTTTGTTTCTAGTGAAAGTTTCCTGTGTCTTAATACATTGCTCAACTTCCGGAACGCGTCTTTTTCATGCCAATTCGCCTTCGGATCTCCGTGTCGCACTTTCCGTCTTTTGTTAGAACACTTCCCAGGTATTTAAATTTTTGTACCTGCTTGATTTTGATATCTCCCACCTGTATTTGGCACTTTAAGTTGCTACCACTCTTAAATGTCAATATATAAAACATTTTTTGACGAATCAGAAAAAAGCCGACGCGGTTTTGTCAGCAGCCGTTTCTGAGACACCCACTGACTATAAAGCCAATGCCGATTCCGCACACAAAGATAGATTAGACCCAGCAGACTTTATTTTAGCCAGTCTATTGTCTATCTATTTCCCAGAGCCATTATCCGTAAAATCAGACACTGTCGAGGAGACACAGTGACACAGATTTTACCAGGTAACCTTCCTTTCTGAAGTAAACCGCAGAACAAGAGCAGAAGAGGCGAGATGTGAATTTGAACCCAGTGAACTGTATTCAGCCTTAAACAGTTTTTGGTCCCCTTACTCCCAATCCCTGTCTCTATTTGATTTTAAGTATTACTGTCCTGCTTTGTTTCTATTATCTTTAAAATTTTTCACGTTACTCATATAGTCTGTTTATAGTATTCTCACTATCCTTCTGTAGAATCCTGCAGCTTCTTCTCTCGAACTTCCCGCCTGTGGAACTCGCTCCCATATTCTTGCTTTCCTGACGGCTACAACCTCCAGAAATTTAAATGCAATGTCAATACTCATCTATTAACCACGGGACTCTAGCTCTCTCCCCACCCCCGTATATCCTTCTCTTTGTCTCCACCTATGTATCTGTCATCGCACCTGCTTTCTCAGCTTTCTATTGCTCCTTTCTAGCTAGTTCGTACTCCTCACTCTTTTCTAATTAATCTTTTTACAGTTATGTAGCCCCCAGCTCATCAGTGGCATTGATATAGGCGTTGGTCAGTTCCAGTGACTTGGCCCAAAGAGTTGTGAGTCCAATACCTAACTACAGCAGTGGTGAACAAATAACTTAGAGAGTTGATTTAAAGGAAGATAACTACATGGCATCCCGAAGTCGCATCGCACATGGAATGAGAATGATATACCCCAGAGATCAAAATAAAGGGTTCGAAATTCCTAGCATCTGAAGAAGGCCGAATCGTACAACGGCTGAAACGTCGTAAACATGGAACTAAAAACGAGGAAAATCGTCTGAACAATGTAAATAATGCTGTACTTGGTTTATTTTGGCATCACCAGTTCGTAGTTCGCACTATTGGCCTGTTTTATTTGTAAATGAATATACTTTCTGCCATCTTACTATTGATAGTCCTATTTTCTAGCTTTCCTTTACTAACTTGTATAGGAGTTTCTGTGGTTTTCATCAACAAAGATTAAATACTTTTACAAAGGTTTATCAAATCATCTTGTTAATCATGGTACAGACTATGCATGTCTTTATGTTACATACGAATAGACTTCAGTTGTTACGTCAAATCTGTTGCTTTTACGTCATATACAGACTTGTTGGGTTATTCAATATTAAATCTTGTATGAGGTACTCAGTGTGGCTCTAATTCAATCAGACAGTCAGTTTAGTGCCATACGTGATACACGCTTGGCCGATCATGTCTTTTTCGAGACATTACTGACTGACTGCAGAAGATTATACACGCTTGGGCGATCATGTCTTTTTCGAGACATGACTAACTGACTGCAGAAGATTATCCCGCAATAGGTTGCCATTGCTTTCTGCGGTAGACTGGTTGCCGACCAAGGCTATAGAATCCAATCTGTCCTGTTATTTAACCCATAACTGGAAGGAATAGACGGATTAATTAATATCTTTCCCAAGAGTATTTGCGCGTAAGTGAATGCAAATGAATTCAGCTGGAATTCGAACTCGGCTCCCCGATTTTTCGTTCTGAGTCGATATCCAACGCACTACAACGCACAACGCACTAATTCAATACTTAAGTTGTAATGGCCGATTTGATAATCCTCGATTTCCATTACCCAATGCCAAGGCGCCAATTCATTAGTTGAATGTTGTTTGCATAAAAATACAAGTACACAATGCTTATCTATCTATCTATCTATCTATCTATCTATCTATCTATCTATCTATCAGATCACTGGTGCACGAGATACTAGATTAGCAACTAGATCCCACTTTTTTACAGTGAAACCGATAAAATACAACCGCAACTTCTACTCCAACAGTTTCTTTCCTCGCACTTCTTCCTTCCCGCACTTCTTTTCCTCCCGACTGTGGAATTCCCTTCCACATGATTGCTTCCCCGACGGATACAATCTCCAGGAGTTTAAATGTAAGGTCAATAGACACCTCCTAACACACTAACCTGCTCCCATTCCTCCTGACATTCCCTATGTCTAACCACTCCTTCTCTTTACCTTCCCCTATGTAGCCCCATGTGCAATAGTGGCAGTGGAATGCCTTGGTTGGGGTGAGATGATTAAAAAAAAATCTATCTGTCTATCTTAATCATTTCACCCCAAACATAACAAAAAAGTTATTAAGACGCAAGAACGAGAAAAATTGTTAAGGAGAGAACGATACATTTGCTTGATTTTATATTAGCGGTATATTAATCTGTATGGGTTATTTAATGCCAAAATCTAAACAGATTGTTCGTAATTTTATGGCTTCAACTAGAGGCAAGATGTACTGTTAGTCATTTTATTATAAACATCTATGGTTGGTTGTTTTACTATATGTATTGTTGGTCATTTTGCTTTAAAAATGTTGGTAATCTTTTTATATCAAAATATATAACATTACTGGTATTAATAGACTATAAAAATGTATTTTTATGCTTTTATAGTATTTGTCTTTGTTTAGGGGTTTACTATTTGCCCATAGTTGGAATAGTTCCATAGTTGGAATCTTAACAGGTTCTACTACCATGGGTCAGGGTGAACCTGAAAACAAGAGCAATTAAGAGATAGTTCCAGTTAGTCAGTTAAGTGCCATACGTGATACACCCTTGGACGATCATGTCTCCAAACAGACATAACTGACTGTGCAAAGGATTATCCCGCAGTAGTTGCCATTACTTTTTGTGGTAGATTGGTTGCCAGTCAAGGCTATAGAACACAATCTGCCCTGTTATTAAACCCATAACTGGAGGGAAGATATGGATTATTACCTTTTTTAACGGTATTTGCACGGAAGTGAACGCAAGTAATTCAACTGGAATTTGAACTCGGCTCCCCAATGTATCGTTCCGAGGCGATATCCACTGCACCAGAACGCACATCCGAGGTAGTCCCACGCTGCTCAAAAACTCAATCAAAGTTCTTACTGTCGGGTGTAGTTTATCGTCGTAGCCAGGACTGAGAAAGATAAAAGGAGAGGAATTAAGAACAGGAATTAAGAACACAGAAGATACCGGTTGACACTGAATTTGATTTTATATTTTATCTATCTATCTATCTATCTATCTATCTATCTATCTATCTATCTATCTATCTATGCGTGTATGTGATCACTATAATGTGCTTTGTTATACAATGGATATCGGTTCAAAATGAGAACTCGGAGAGTCAACTTCGAATTGCAGTTGATTTCGTTGCATTCACTTACGCGCAAATACCTTAGGGGAAAAGGCATTAATCCATCTCTTCTTCCTCCAGCTGTAGGTTAAATAGAAGAACAGATTGGATTAGTACCCAGTCTACCGCAGAAAATAAGTGGTAACCTCCTGCGCAAAAATCTTTTGCTCAGTCAGTCATGGATCGAAAGAGACATGATCGTCGAAGCGTGTATCACGCATGGCACTTAACTGACTGATATATATTTGCATGTGTGCGATCACTTGCGTACGATATCTTCAGACAGTACAAACTTACATGATGATACCAGATTTCCTCCAACACAGGCAATATCTTCCATCTCTTGCATTTTCATCTCTTGCATTTACCCTTCTTGATGACCACACATTCAATCTTTTTTTCATTTCCAATACTCACTTATTTACTTCGGAAATTTAAATACAAAATTTAGTATAAAACTTTGTGTGATCTCTCACCGTTTAGTTTTTCTCTATTTCTCCCATCTAACCCCCCCTCTCTCTCTCTCTCTATATATATATATATATATATATATATATATATGTGTGTGTATCCAACTTTAAGATACCAAACAGCCCTTTTTCGAAAATACTGGCAATTAAAAGAAAATAACTTAAATCCACACATGAAAAGCAAGGTTAGGGTCCCTAATAGCTTAAGAGATAGATGTAATCTTTGTTTGACAGAAAAAATTTTAAAGTTTTGAAATTTTCATACCAAAATATACTCCTAAATAAACGAAAGGAGATCATTAGTATGTGTCGTCATAGAAATAAGTATAAATTACAATAATTATCCTATTCTTCCAATTAGTCACAATAATTAAAAAAGAAATAGCTAAGCAGTTACTTCCTCACCACTACTAACTCAAGGGTCAAGCCACATACCTCCCACTACTAAAGAGGAAATTACCACTAAAATTCCTCTAGCTTTACCCTATAATAACCAATACCTTCCAACCCCTTCCTTTACTAGAGTCAACCTCTGGACTTAGAATTTTTCCTCATTCTCTGTTTATAAAGGTTTGAAAAATACATGTCTTAAAATGACAAGTTGAAAATGGCTTTTTCCCCGCTAAGTTTTATCTGAATTTATATATATATATATATATATATATATATATATATATATATATAAGAGAAGTATGTGCCTGTATGATAAGTATTAAATCACTGAATATTGAAAAAAATAATATGTTTGAATGGATAAACGCCGTTCTCAAAGTTTAAACTTCTTCATCAGTAAACACCTACATATTCACATGTAAGAACAGGTGACAGTCGAAAGCCACCATTATTATCTAATGTGTACGCATGCGCACACTAAAAACACATTCCCACTCGCGCATGCGCTTTTGTCGTCGTTCTAGCGGAGGAATAAACTTTATATATTTGTGTAAGATAATATATTTATTGATCTAGGTCAGTTCGGTGTCGAAAACGGCGTGTTTTGTTTCGTTGTTTCAAATAAATGCAAAATGTTCGATTTTTGTAAATTTCTAGTTAGCCAATGACGTGACGATAATTTTATAGATATGGGTATTTGAACTTAGTCATGGGAACCTGTTGAATGTCATTTCATTCTTTAGCATGAAAAAAAAAAGAATATTTTTAAGCAATTTCTTAATGGGGCGTGGCCTTGCGTGCTAGACAGGTGGGTGTGAGTATTAATAAAAAACAAAAAAACACACAAAAACTGCTGATCTATGATAATTTCAGAAATAACTATCTCTAGGGTTTACAGGGAATGGTCAGAAAAAATTCCAACATGTGGCAATTCTGTCGGCACAATTTTATTTATCGAGACTAATGGCTAGGCTGCTTCAAGCTGATGATTTTTAAACCAATGTAGCATTGGTTTAAAAATCTTCATAGCTTAAATAACTGTTTAAAGTGACGGTATGCAGAAAAACACCACTAAACACACAACATGTCAAACCTTGATGCAGATAAGCTACAGCAGTAGAAAAGTAAACCGTGTGTCACTCTTGTCAGATAAAAACAAAAAACTGAGGATACAATTCGCTGAGAATAACAGAAATTGGAATATTAGAAAAACGTTTTCTCACCAGAGTTTCGATTGCTGTTTCGAAAGGGTAAGAATTTGGTATAAACAACATGAAAGCATGGATTCATCTCGCCTCGTATCATCAGTTCCAACTGCTGCTGGCGGTGTAATTGTATGGAGCATATTTTCTTGGTATAGATTGGAACCCTTGGGGTCAATAAAAGATCATTCAAATACAGCAACCTACAATGGCCGAACACAAAGCTGAAGTTATTACTACTCTACACTGACCATCTCGTGGTCACTTTTAGCAGTACAACGCACCGGTATCCCAAATAAGAAAATAATGAAAGATCGGTTCATGGAACACTGTTTTCTGTGTTAATTTGGCCTGCAAGTCATCGGATATCAGTCTTGTGGGATTTAGTGAAAAGGTGGATTCGAATCCTGTACGAACGGCCAATTAATCTTGGAGAATTGAGAAATGCTACAAAAAAGCCTGAATCGAAATTTCGATAAAATGTTTTCAGAAAATTGACGAATTCATGCCAAGAATTGAGAGAGTTTAAAAAGCAAGAGGTTCCGGATCGTTATTTGGAAAAGAAAAACGGGTAAATAAATCAATCGCTGATATCCTTTAACGAGCGAACGGAGCAACACATGGAGGGTTCTTCTACGAAATTCTAGAATCGGGATGCTAAAGGTAACATCAACCAAAGTGATCAGATTGGGATAGACAAAGAAATAGTAGATTAATTGATCTTTTACTGTTTATGAAGCCTAAAAATATATTTTTAGATTACAAAAAATGTTTTTGGTGATAATAATAATTTACTGGTACAAGTCTTACTAATTAACCCATAACAGGGAGAGAAGAGGTAGATTCGTGTCATTCCCAAGGGTATTTTCGCGTTATTTAGTCAGTCAGTTAAGTGCCATACGTAATACACGCTTGGGCGATCATGTCTCGAAAAAGACTAGATAGGGGATTTTCACGCAGTAGATTGCAATTACTTTCTACGGTAAACTGGTTGCCAACTAAGGCTATAGATTTCAATCTGTCCTGCTGTTTAACCTATAGCTAGAGGGAGAAGCGACAGATTCTTATTTTTCCCAAGGGTATTTGCGCGTATTTGAATGCAACGAATTCAACTGGAATTTGAACTCGATCCTCCGATTTGTTGTTCCGAGCCGATATCCACTGCACCACAATTCTTTTGCGTGAATGAATATTATAATCATTTTGCGTAAATGAATATTACGAACCAGACTTGAATTGGAACTCGACTCTCTGATTTCCTTTACCGTCGTTATTCATTACACCACCCGCACGTCAAAGCTTACAACACCTGGTATTTTCAAGCGGTTGCTTATTTAGGTACTAAGCCGGCTCAACGTTGCTTAACTACGGTGATCGTACGAGGACCGGTGTTTCAAAGTGATATGAACGTAAGTCTCACATATATAGACGATAGATTGAACGACTAATAGAAACACTCTATCGCAGACTGACAGGCAGATAAATAGATATGGACAGATATAGATAAATAAATAAATAGAAGCTAATTCTTAATGGGGATTTCATCATTGCAGTTCAATACAAGAAGCGGCACATTGTCACAATAGAGACTTATTATGAGAATTGGATCCATTAGTAATAAATAGCCCCCAGGTTAAATAGCTACAAATTTATAGTAAGTATCTTCGATTTCTGTAGTTTTCTCTTTTCATATATAATATATATGTGTAATGAGGTTAGTGTAGAGGTTAAGATGATAATAATAACTTCTCTGACAGTGGACATCGCTCAACGCCGCTGGGTGGCTTGGCAATCTTCTTCTTCTTCATGTGCCGTGTCACTTCAGGACGTAGGCGATCATGGACTTCCACTTGGCTTTGTCTCTTGTCGCTCTCAATATTTTTTCTCTTGGTATCTCTCCCAGATCCCTCCCCGCTATCCATTTACTCAGGCCTATCAAGTATAGCTGCTTTTCCCTGTCGCTCTTTCCCTCTATCTGTTATGTGAGTATTAAATTCTCCAAGTCCTCTTTCCTCATTACGTATTCTTGGAACCTTATCTGTCTTTTCTTGATGTTAAGTATGAGTTCTTCTTGTTTGCATCCTTTCTAACACCTCATCGTTTCTCACGTGCTCAGTCCATGTTATCATCAGCATCCTTCTGTAAAACCATATTTCTGCTGCCTTAAGCGTCTTCTTCATTCTTGATGATATCGTCCAACATTCATTTCCATACAGCTATTACATCGCGATCCAGCACTTTTTCCTTTGTTTTTTAATGAGATTTTTTTGTCTCTTGGAACTCTGGTTAGCTTTTGAAATGCAGCCTTGGCCATGCCAATGTGTCTTTGGATCTCAGTGTTGCACTTTCCATTCTCTGACAAAAGACGTCATAGGTCTTCTTTTGCTGATGACCATACGTTCAGTTTTCTTGAAGTTTATGCTCAGTTCTTTCTTTTTGCTTTTTTATGCTACACTGTGTAGGAGGTCCTGGATGTTCCTTTCCGTGTCTGCTATCAGCACCGTGTCATCTGCATATCTTACATTGTTGAGATTGTGGGCCCCCAATGATGATTTCTGGCAAGGATTTTATTTCTCTCAGTATTGTTTTGCAGTATAGGTTACATAGATCCAGTGAGAAAACACAGCTTTGTCTTACGCCCCTTTCTATTTTTGTATAATTGCTGAATTCACTTCTTATCCATACGCAAGTGCTTTGCTGCCAATATAAATTCTATGTGTCTTTTCACCAAATCTATTCAACTTGTACAGTGAGACTATTCTAGGGACCCTAGAAGTTATACCAGGGATCGTCAATGGAGGTCACAATCTGAACAACATAAGATACGCAGATAATACAGTGCTGGTAGCTGACACGGAAAGAAAACTACAAGACCTCCTAAAAAGGTAGATGAAAAAAAGGTCAAAAGAAAGGACTACAAATAAATTACAAGAAAACTGAATGTGTGGTCATCAGCAAACGGAGGAGCCCAAAATGCTAATTATAGGTTGAGGAATACTAAAATCAAGCAAGTACGAAAATTTAAGTACTTGGGATGTGTTGTAACTGAAGATAGAAAGTGCGACACTGAGATCCGAAGGAGAATTGAAATAGCCAAAGGCGCATCGCAGATGCTGAGCAGAGTATTAAAAGACAGGAAAATTTTTGCTAGAAACAAAGAAGAGAGTACTGGATTGCTATGTGATGTCTGTTCTTCAATATGGCAGTGAATGCTCGAAAATAACATCGAAGATGAAAAAGAAACTTGAAGCAATTGAAATGTGGTTCTACAGAAGGATACTGCGAATATCATGGATCGAGCATGTGAGCAATGATGAGGTTTTGGAAAGGATGGAAACGGAAAGGAAATTAATATTGGTCATCAGGAAGAGACAGCTGAAGTTCCTGGGACATGCAATGAGGAAAGAAGTCTTGAAGAATCTAATACACACAGGTCAGATAGAGGGTTAAAGAGTCAGGAGAAAGCAGCGGATAACATATTTGAAAGGCCTGAGCAGGTGGATGGTAGAGTGGGGCTTGTTTGGGGTCACAGGAGAAAGTTTGCTAAGAGCCACCAGGGATAGGGAGACGTGGAAAGCCATGATCGCCTGCGTCCTGAAAGGGCAGTGCACATAGAAAAAGAAGGAGATTATTCTGACGTCTTTTCGAAAATGACGAGGTTGTCGAACATCTCTATCAAGTCCTGGTGGCGTACTTTGTTAAACGCATTTGTGTAGTCTATAAAGCACAGATAAAGGTCTTTCTGCATTTGTATTTCTCTTTCCGATAGCATTCTGAGCGTAAATATTGCATTCCTCGTTCCAGTATCTTTAAGGAAGCCACACTGTTCTTGTCGTATTTCTGGGCCGATTCTGACGCGCGCTCTGTTCATCAGAATCCGGATGATGTGGCTTGACAATCAGTGGTATAAAAGAAAGGACTCACTTTCTCTGGCTTTTTGCAGCGGAATGTAGTAAAGACAAGACGTGAATTATCGTTGCCGGGGGTTATTTTTTTAAGCCGACTGCCTGATTTCATCAAAGCACGTAGTAAGCGCGTGCCAGCCCCACTCACACACTCACAGACGACCGTCAACGCCATGAATGTTTTGGTTGCTTTTTTTTATTATTTGCATATTTGTATATATAGATGGTGCAGTGGATATCGGCTCGAAGCGAGAAATCAAAACGCCGAGTTCAAATTCCAGTAGGTTTACGGCCTATCCCGTTGAATACAACGGTTCTCGCTCGATCACCGAAGTTAAGCAACATTGAGCCTGGTTAGTACTTAGATGGGTGACCGCTTGAGAATATCAGGTGCTGTAAGCGTATAGTGACGGATGTGCATTGTGGTGCTGTGGATATCGGCTTGGAAAGAGAAATCGGTGAGCCGAGTTCGAATTCCAGTTGAATACACTGCATTCACTTAAGCACTGGTACCCTTCCCTCCAGCTATGGGTTAAATAACAAGGGTAGGACTTGGGGACCCGGCCCTTAAAAAATAAATCCCAATGAATCTTGATACTCGAAAAGAAAAAAGTATTACGAGACACAAAACTTAAATATATAAAAAAAACAACAACAATAAATTGTTGAAAGAAAAAGTTATAACCAGCAATAAAATAAATAAAGTTTAGTTGACAATAAATGACCCGCCGAGGTTGATTTGCCATAAAAAAAGAAGAAAATCAAATTTCAGTTGAATTCGTCGCATTCATTTCAAATACCCTTCAGAAAGGCATCAACCCATCTTTTCTTTTTCCATCTATGGGTTGAATAGCCGGACAGATTGGGTTCTGTAGCTTTCGTTAGTAACCAGTCTACCGCAGAAAGAAATGGCAACCTACTGTAGTAAAACCTTCTACCTAGTCATGGCTCGAAAGAGACATGATCGTCCAAACGCATATCATGTCAGTCAGTCAGTTAAGTGCCATACGTGTTACACGCTTGGGCGTTCATATCTCGAAAGAGACATGACTGATTGGGCAGAAGATTATCCCATAGTAGGTTGCCATTACTTTCTGCGGTAGACTGGTTGCCAGCCAAGGCTATAGAACCTAATCTGTTCTGTTATTTAACCCATAACTGGAGGGAAGAGACGGATTAATACCTTTCCCAATGTATTTGCGCATAAATGAATGCTAGGAATTCAAGTGGAATTCGAACTCGGTTCCTCGATTTCTCGTTCCGATATCTACTGAACAACAACACACATCCTGTATGGCACATAATTGACTGATATTTGTATACATACATGTATTTTTCTCCCTTTTATCAGCCAGTTTGTTCTTTATACAATATATATATGTTTAAAACTCCTCCACATGTTGATTTCATTTATTCTAAAAGTTTTCTGCTGACATGAATTAGAACGATTATATTGAATCAATTGCTAGGTCTGCTGCTAGGAAAGTTGGTTCACTGTGTTCTTGTTAGACAGTTTTTCTCAGCAGAATCTATCTGAAATATTTAATGGTCTACCATCCGTACATGCATTGGATATTGTTGCCGCATCTGATCTCGTGCCCCTGCTATGTATTTAGAGATCCTTGATAAAATCCAAAGAAGAATTAACAATATCATTGGTTCTGTCCTGACATCTCGGCTTCAGTCACTTTCCCACTGACATAACAAAGCTTCCTTGTGCCTTTTATATAAATACTAGCAGTATAGCCCGGCGTTAATCGGGTGTAATGAAAGCTTTACAACTAATCCATGGTCCTGGAGCTCAGACTCTTTCAGTTAAAGCGAAACCGTAGACTGAAAAATGAATGGTTGTAAGTCAAATTTTGATTTCCTGGTATCGATATCAAATAAGTTTTTTCATCGTAAACTGAATTTTGAAGGCTAAATAAGTCCTCTGAGTAAATGGTATCATGGCTGAGACTAAGAACTACAATTATACCTACTTAGAGTCAAACCCGCAGCAAAAACTAAAATAAAAGGGCTGAAAAAAATACAGACATACAGGCAGATAAATAGACACACACATAAACATTTTTTTTTAATCATTTCACCCCGAGCAACGCAGAAATGCCACTGATATGCAGGGGGCTACATAACTGTAAAAAGACTAATTAGAAAAGAGTGAGGAGTACAAACTAGTTAGAAAGGAGCAATAGAAAGCTGAGAAAGCAGGTGCGATGACAGATACATAGGTGGAGACAAAGGGAAGGTTATACGGGGGTGGGGAGAGAGCTAGAGTTCAGTGGTTAGTAGATGAGTATTGACTTTGCATTTAAATTTCTAGAGGTTGTAGCCGCCAGGAAAGTAAGAATACGGGAGCGAATTCCACAGGCGGGAAGTGCGAGAGAGGAAGCTGCAGGAGTAGAATTGTCGTCTGCATTTGGCTAACCTGACTGTGAATGGGTGGGACTCAGTTGCCAGTTTGGTTGCACGAGTAAACACCTGTTGAGGAGGCACCAGTGACTTAAGTTCGTCCGCGCAGAAGCCATGAAAGTATTTATAGAACAGACAAAGGGAGGCCACATTTCGACGGTAGGGAAGTGGCTGCAGTCGAGCCGCCAGATCAGTACCTATCACATTACAGACTCTCCTTTGGAGCCTGTCAAGAACACTGAGGAGAACGGCAGGGGCGCCAGACCATAAATGGCAGCAGTACTCCATGCACGGACGGATAGCTGACTTGTATATATGCAGGATGGATTCAGGCGGAAAAAACATCCTGGATCGACATAGTGACCCAACCTTCTTAGCAGTAGATTTTGCTATGGATTCAATATAGTGGTTCCATTTGAGGTCTGAGGACAGGGTAAGTCCGAGGAGGCGTAGTGTATTGCTCTCCGGGAGAATCGCTTGGTTCATGCTTATGGGAGGCAGGAGAGGTTGCCTGTAATGGTTGACAGACAACAGCTTGGTCTTAGACGAATTGAAGTTGACAAGCCACTTCTTGCCCCAGTTCACCACAGAGTGTAGATCCCGTTCAAGGTCAGCAGCGAGATTATGTCTGTCCGCCACGAGAAGTTTCTTACTGGTGCGGGAGTATATTGTAGTGTCATCTGCGTAGATTCCTACTTGGGACTTGATCTCATCTGGGAGGTCGTTGATGAAAATAAGGAAGAGCGTCGGGCCCAGGATAGAGCCCTGTGGGACACCAATATTCGTGTTGTAGGACGAAGAGGCACGCCCATTCAAAACGACCTTCATTTTGCGGTTATTTAAGAAAGATTGGATTAGGTCAAGCAGGCGACCGGTAATACCGTAACCCCGTAGTTTGCATAGGAGGCCAGAGTGCCAAACCCTGTCGAAAGACTTGGAGATGTCCAGAGCAACCGCGCGAGCCTCGTCAGACTCATCAAGGGCCTGTAGCATGTACTCCGTTACGGTTGTTAGCAGGTCGGCCGTGGACCTGGCAAAGCGGGGGCCATATTGCCTGTCAGAGAAGAGTTTGTGGGCAGTGAGATGATGAACTATTTCAGCATTGATTATGGCCTCGAATACTTTCCCGAATATGGGTAGAAGACTGATAGGGCGATAGTTGGATGGGTCCGAGGGTTTGCCTTTTATATATATACATTATCGATTTTCTGCACTCTTGTAAGAACTGCAACCTTGAAACTTCTGAATATCGTTTCTTTGTCTGTCTATGAGAGTATCAAATTTGATTAAAATCGGACTACTCCTTCTATAACCCGATTTTTTCGATTATCGATTTTCGATATTTATTGAGTGTACCTCGACACAAAACCTATCTAAGAACACTCGCAGACGCTTATAGTACAACTGTGTAAATTTTCAAAAAATCGGTTCAGCTGTTTCGGAGTCTATAGGTAACGGAGACACACAGACACACACACAGACAAAGTTCAATTTATAAATAAGTTTAGATAGATAGATGTTAATGGTAATTGTTCTGATGAACATTCGTCTATGATACCGAAACTTTATGAATTTGAGCGCAGTACTAGATTCCCTACATCATGATTACATTAATAAATTTCAACAGACTTAGTTGCCAATCTAGTGCCATATGTGATACACGCTTTGGGTGATCATGTGTCGAAAGAGAGATGACTGACTGGGCAGAAGATTATCCCGCAGTAGGTTGCCATTGCTTTCTGCGGTAGATTGGGTGCCAGCCAAGAATATAGAACCCAATCCCTCATATTATTTAACCCATAACTGGAGGGAAGAGACGGATTAATATATTTCGCAAGGGTATTTGCGTGTAAGTGAATGCAAGGAATTCAGCTGGAATTCGAACTCGGCTCACTGATTTGTCGTTATATGCTTTTGTGGTGCAGTGGATATCGGTTCGGGAGGAGAAATCGAGGGAGCCGACTTACGCACAAATACCCTTGGGAAAGGTATTAATCTGTCTCTTCCCTCCAGTTATGAATTAAATAACAGGACAGATGAGGTTGTATAGCCCTGGCTGGTAACCACTCTACAGCAAAGGCAAACTACTGCGGGATAATCTTCTGCCCAGTCATGTCTCTTTAGAGACATGAGCGCCCAAAGCGTGTCTCACGTATGGCACTTAACTGGTTGACTCACTAGATTGGCAACATAGTCTTATCAGTTTACAGTTGAAATGGCTAGATGTAACCGTAAATTCTAGGCTAACCGTTTTTTTTTTCTCATCCTTTCTCTCTTCCGGTTTCTTGCTTAGTAGTACATCCATCTTCAAAAATCTCATTCATTATCCACCATCTTTTTAATTCTTATTCTATTATTGCTCTCTCTCTCTCTCTCTCTCTCACTCTCTCTCTCACCTTAATAATGTTTTATTTACTTAAATTCTTTCACATTCAGCATCCCTTCCTTCATTTTAGTTACTTTATTGCTTTGCTTGAAGGGTAATAATTAAAAAAAAAAAAAAAAAGGAATTTTCTTTTTCCTGACACAAGTGGTAACTTCGAATACACAAGCTTAACCCATGAGCATTATCCAATAATTAATTTCAAATACTGATGCCCTTCACTTGGCTGTCATTATATTTCAATAATTGGTTACGCGGCCTTGTAACTTAGAAACCACTCAGAAAGAACCAACGGTGAATATGTGAACAGACACTCTCTTGTGTAAGCTACTAAGTCTTCAGTGAGAGGTTACTGAGTGAGCTTATCTACCGTGTAATCGTCGTACCTGAAATCCGGTATTTCAGCATCTCCTACTGACTGCGGTTTATCCGATATCACATTTGAAATGGATTTTAAACTGTGATCGAGTTTAAGGAGAATGCTACAAGGCAGATGATGACAATCGCGAAAGAAGACTTTTTAAAATGTTAAATGGACAATGGGATGAATGTCTGTTGCTAAGAAAATTAGTTTACAGTGTCGTGAAAACACGACACTGTAAACTAATTTTTCTCTCCAGAATATATATATATATATATTTTTAATCATTTCACCCAAAGCAAGGCATTCCATTTCCACTATTGAGTTACTTAGGGGAAAGTGATTGGAAAGAGTGGTTAGATATAGGAAATGTCAGAAGGAGGGTGATAGACGGGTAAGGATAGCGAAGAAGGGAGTGGGTAGATGGGAAGGATGTTTGAGAGAATGGACGAGAGTTAGTGTGTTAGGAGGTGTCTATTGACCTTACATTTAAACTCCTGGAGATTGTAGCTGTCGGGGAAGCAAGTGTATGGAAGGGAATTCCACAAGCGGGAAGTGCGAGGAAAGAAGCTGTTGGAATAGAAATTGCGGTTACATCTTATCTGTTTCACAGTAAAAGGGTGGGACCTAGTTGCTAATCTAGTATCTAGTGCAAATTCATACCTAGGGTATGAATTTTCACGAGATACTATATATCATATGGTATGTGTTTTTAAGACTACCAAACTTGTAGGCTTTGAGTATTTCTGCCACATATGACCCGGTTCTCTTGCTATATAGTTAGAGATTTTTGACAAAATCCAGGGAAGAATCAACAATATCATTTGTCCTGAACTGGCTTCTCGGCTTCAATCATTTTCCCGCTTTCCTGTGTCATTTCTATAAATATATTTATTATGAGCTCTTCGCCGTGGTACCTAAAACTTTATGAATTTAAGCGCAGTACAAGATTGACGGAAAGATCTCATCAATTCACAGTTGAACTGGCCAGACATAACCTTAAGCTCTAAGCTAACAGTTTCTTTTCTCGCACTTCTCAATTGTTAAACTCCCTGCTATTGCCATGATTCCCTGACAACTTTGATCTTCAAATATTTATATAAAATGTCAATCGTCGTCAACTCTTCTTTTGTTCTTACTCCTTAGTAATGTTTCTGTTTTCTAATTCTTCAACACCCATCTACTGTCCTCCTAATTACTATTTTTTGTTCTTGCTTCTTAGTAATGTTTCTGTTTTCTAATTATTCAACACCAGTCTACTGTCCTCCAGGTTACTCTTCTTTTTTTCTTCCTCCTTAGAAATGTTTTTGTTTTCTAATTTTTCACCACCCGTCTACTGTCCTCATGATTACTCTTCTTTTTTTCTTCCTCTTTTTTAATGTTTCTTTTTTTTTTATAATTCTTCAACACCAGTCTACTGTTCTCCTGGTTACTATTTTTTTCTTCTTAGTAATATTTCTTTCTCGCTCCTTAGTAATGTTTCTTTTTTTGTAATTATTCAACACCCGTCTAATGCCCTCCTGATTATTCTTCTTTCTCGGTACTTAGTAATGTTTCTTTTTTGTAATTGTTCAACACCCATCTAATGCCCTCATGATTATTCTTCTTTCTTTCTCGCTCCTTAGTAATGTTTCTTTTTTGTAATTATTCAACACCCATCTAATGCCCTCCTGATTCTTCTTCTTTCTTTCTCGCCTCTTAGTAATGTTTCTTTTTTGTAATTATTCAACACCCGTCTAATGCCCTCCTGATTATTCTTCTTTCTCGGTCCTTAGTAATGTTTCTTTTTTGTAATTATTCAACACCCATCTAATGCCCTCATGATTATTCTTCTTTCTTTCTCGCTCCTTAGTAATGTTTCTTTTTTGTAATTATTCAACACCCATCTACTGCCCTCATGATTATTCTTCTTTCTTTCTCGCTCCTTAGCAATGTTTTTTTTTTGTAATTATTCAACACCCATCTAATGCCCTCATGATCATTCTTCTTTCTTTCTTTCTTTCTTTCTCGCTCCTTAGTAATGTTTCTTTTTTGTAATTATTCAACACCGATGTAATGCCCTCATGATTATTATTCTTTCTTTCTCGCTCCTTAGTATTGTTTCTTTTTTGTAATTATTCAACAGCCATCTAATGCCCTCATGATTCTTCTTCTTTTTTCTCGCTTCTTAGTAATGTTTCTTTTTTGTAATTATTCAACACACGTCTACTGTCCTCCTGATTACTCTTCTTTTTTTACTCTTTTGTAATGTTTCCTTTTTTTATAATACTTCAGCACCAGTCTACTGTTCACCTGGTTCCTTTTTTTTCTCACTCCTAAGTAATGTTTCTTTTTTCTAATTCTTCAACACCCATTAACCTTTGTGTTTTACTGCCTTTACTACCTTGCTTGAGGTGAACTTGATATAAAACATAAATAAATACTATAGTATGAATTAAAACAGAAAACTTAATAAACGTTTATATTTATTTACACATTTTTTTTTTACAAATATTTAAATGGTGTTAGTTTTTTCGTTAGTCTTTTTTACTAGTTTTTAAATATTCTTAGATAAAAACCAAAATATTAATGAAAACATTATTATGTCAATGAAGACTTTGTGGTGATACCGACCGAGCAAAAGCGATGGACCGGATGTTTGCTCTCTCCGACAAAAAGGCAAATGAACAAAAGTCGTCTGTGCGCAGGTAGATCCGCGCAGATGTTCGAATTGAAATATAAAAATTAATCAAATATTAAATTTCCATTTCGCGAGCCTACGCGAATTTTATTTATCAGCCAAAGGGAAGCCCAGAATCAATTACAAGTGTGAAATCCGAAAGGAGCTGCTCTGATCCAAAAAGAAGATATAAAAAGCGGAGACACAAATCATCGTCAGACAGACCGACGGAGACAGAGGAGTGTAATTAGTATCTCCCTTGACCTAGTCAAGCGGCTAGTATGTTCGCCTCCCTTCAGTTCTCCTTACTTTCTTCCCTGTTTCAAAACTACTTACTGACCTAAGGAGCGACTACATCAAAGACATTCCTCACTTACACGCTCCCCACATTCCTAAGCATTAATTCTCTTTCAGCTTATTATTTGCCATGAACATTTTAACCTCCGTTGGACCTATACTTCAAGTTATTATTTTAATTGTAAAAACATTAATTGATATGCATATATATAAAATGATATTTTCAACTCAATTTGCTTTTCTTGATTTCATAATCATTTTATGACTTATAGTGGGCTATCTACCACAAGGCCTAATTCCGTTAACCTGCAACAATATACAACTACCCTTCACTAGAACGGAATCCCACTACTAACAGAAAAAGAATAGATAACCCACTATAACTTCAGTTGTGAACTTATGGAGAAAAGCGTATTTATTATCGTAGACAGCAATAATTTTAAATGATACTTAATATGAAATTCCTATAAAAAGTTATCCTGCTTTAATTTTTTAACGGGGAGAATCGATTTAACGGTTACGATGAAGTTAGTCTTGAGGCAAATGGTATTTTCTCTTAGAATTGCCTTTCCTCGTATTATATTCTCTTGATTTTGTCAATAACGATTTACTAAGCGTAGCTTAAATATGACACAAAGCTGAACTTATGAAGTACCTAGTGAGGATCAAACTTACTAATCAGATATAATTGATTTAGTGAGATAAGTACACTTGTTTCTGTCAATCTAATCCTATTGCTTATTGCTACCAGTTCTTGATCACACGTTGGTTCTGCTTTTCGAAGTATGCTAAAGACGAAATATTTTAATTTCACTAAAATAACTGACATTTTGAAAGAGTACAGTGATATGTATTTATACATTACTGAGGTGAACACAAGAAGCCACAGACTTCTTTTGTTCAAATTCGGATCCAGTTAGCTTTCTCTCTCTCTGTTTTATTCTGTTAACCATTGCGCTACGTCACACATTGTCACTGTAACAACAAAACTATGTTCATTCAGACTAAATTAGCTGCAGAGGCCTTATGAAGGACAGAATAATTTTTCTAATTCACAAAGAAAATGGAAGAAATAGCAGTGGAGTGTACGGGATGCACTTGTCAATAGCACCATCAAATTGGCTTCGGTTCACGAAAACTTGAACACGTATTCTGGCTTCAGTTTAAACTGATGTTCTTCCTTTCGCAATATATTCTGCCCGTTTTTACTAAAGTTCATATTTTCTTCATTCCAGATGAAAATTTAAAAATGTTCCAATATATTTCAATGAAATTTTCACTTTTAAAAATTGCAGTTTTCTAGAAATACCCATGGAAATTTCACGGTTTTCTACTTTGAATTTTCTGTTGAATCCTAATTTTTAAGTTAATAAGTTCCTTGCGAGTTCCACGTGGAAATCTCTCTGTTGCATTGTGAAATATCTGAGCTTAACAACTTTAACATAATATTGAAATAACAATCATGAATATGAAACAGGTCATTATTTAAAGAAGTAGGAGCGTACAAATGAAAATATTTTATTGTTAGGAAAGCTTTCTTCTTCTTCTTCTTCTTCTTCTATATGCTCTGTCCTTTCAGGACGTAGACGATCATGGCCTTCCACGTCTTCCTATTCCTGGTGGCTCTTACCACGTTTTTTCCTGTTACACCACGCAACCCTTGTTCCGTCACCCACCTGATCAGGTCCTTCAAATATGTTATCCGCTGCTTTCCCCTGTTTCTTTTCCCTCTATCTGGCCTGTTAGTATTACGTTCTCCAAGCCCTCTTTCATCATTGCATGTTATAGGAACTTCAGCTGTCTCTTCCTGATGATCAGTATTAATTTCCTTTTCGTTTCCATCATTTCCAAAACCTCATCATTGCTCACCTGCTCGATCCATGATATTCCAGCATCTTCTGCAGAACCACATTTCAGTTGCTTCAAGTTTTTCTTTCATCTTCGATGATATTGTCCAGCATTCACTGCCATATGGAAGAACTGACAACACATAGCAATCAAGTACTCTCTTCTTTGTTTCTAGTGAAATTGTCCTGTTTCTTAATACTTTACTCAACTTCTGGAATGTTTCCTTCGCCATGCCAATTCGCCTTCGGATCTCTGTGTCGCACTTTCCGTCTTATGTTAGAACACTTCCCAGGTATTTAAATTTTTGTACCTGCTTGATCTTAGTATTCCCCACCTGTAGTTGGCATTTTGGGTTGCCCTTTTTGCTGATGACCATGCATTCGGTTTTCTTGCCGTCTAGAGAGTGACAAGAAAGGTCTACAAATGACCTTTCTTGTCACTCTCTTCAGCTACCTTTTTTTAGAGGTTTTGTAGTTTTCTTCCCGTGTCTGCTATCAACACTGTATAATCTGCGTACCTTATGTTGTTTAAATTGTGACCTCCGATGAAAAATCTCGGCATTTGTATGTATTATGTCGTGAGTAAGAATAAATAACTCAACAACAGGAATAGGTTAATTGTTGTATTCCGTGAAAATAGTATTTACAAAGGTTATTAGTATCCAATACAAGAATAAAGGTTAATCGTCTCAACCGTCGTAAGACGTAGTATGAGCAATGGGTACTTCCGGGTCATCACCGGAAGTCTACGATTGACTTGTCGATCGGCTGTTCGGCACACTCTCTACCCAACGTAGATGCCACCATTACTTTACATAGTAATGGAATAGTCCATTATAGCCGAATAGGCGCGGGCGTCCCAACAGTATCTTGTTATTTAAATCAATCCAGGCTTTGTGTAATAATTTATCTTCTTTGTTGATATTTTCAATATAGGAATCTGGAACTCTTTTGTAAGATTTGTTGATTTCTTCAATAATGTTTTTTTTGTATACGTTTGGGCTTTTTTTTCTTATAATCATATCGCCCCAAGCAAGACATTTTACTGTCACTGTTTTTCAGGTGGTTACATTGGATGAAAGTTATGAGAAAGAGTGACAGGTTATAGAGGGTGTCAGGAAGTGGGTAAGAGAAGGATGAGAATATTGATGAGAGTGGAGTGGACGGAGAAGGGAGCATGAGAAAGAGGATGCAGGTTAGTCAAATAGGAGATGACTATTGACTTTAAATTTAAATTCTTGGAGATTGTTGCTGTCGGGAAAGCAAGTAAATGGAAGTGAATTCCACAGACGGTAAGTGCGAGAAAAAAAGGTGTTAGAGTAGAATTTGCGTTTACAATTTATTGGTTTCACAGTAAAAGGGTGGGACCTAGTTGCTAATCTTGTTGCTCGAGTAAATTTATATATAGGGGGCACCAGTGAGCTAAGTTCATCTGAGCAGAAGCCGTGAAATTATTTGTAGAAGAGACACAAGGAAGCCTCATGCACAAGGAAGCCTCATGAGAAAGTGGCAGTATTTGAGCTGCCAAGTCGGGATCTATTACCTTACAGTTTCTCCGTTGGATTTTGTCAAGGATACCTAGGTGGGTAGCAGGATCACCTGACCAGATATGGCATCAGTATTCAATGCACGGGCGGATGGTAGATTTATATATGTGCAAGATTGTCTCGGGCGGAAAAAAACTTCCTGGCCCTACACAGAGAACCGACTTTCTTAGCAACGGATTTAACTATAGATTCTATATAGTCTTTCCACTTGAGGTCTGTTGTGAGAGTTAAGCCTAGGAGACGCAGTGTTTTGCTTTCAGGGAGACTAACCTGATCCATTCAATATATTTTGTTAGATTTGTCCCCTTCAATAAGGATATTTTTTCTATTTTCTTTTATCTGAGGAAATACACAAGGGAAAAACAAAACAAAAAAAAGCGTAAATAATTTCAATTTTAAAACTAGGAGTTATCCCCCTGCAATCAAAAATATTAATCAAATTTGAAAAACATATGATTTCCATATTAGACCAAATAAAATTTTAAAAAATCAACAACTTCTAAAAACCGGATATTTTGTGTTTTTCTCATTTTTTTTTAAACACTTAAGTAAAAAAAATCGCCAAAAGAACGGCCACAAATGAAGAAAAAAAGTGATCTTTTACCAAGACAACGCACCATGTCAAAAGTCGATCGCAACGATGGCAAAACTACATGAATTGCACTTCGAATTGCTTCCGCATCCACCCTATTCTGCAGATCTGCATCCCCCACTGACAATTGGCCGTTTGCAGACATCAAAAGAATGCTCCAGGGAAAGAGATTTAGTTCCAATGAAAACGTGATATCAAAAACCGAGGCGTATTTTGAGGCCAAAGACAAATAGTTTTACAAAAAAGGTATCGAATTGCTAGAGAAGCATTGCAATCAGTGTATTTTGATGCCAATTTACTAGCATGCGTAAACACACACACACATACACATATATATATATATATAGTCATCCGCAGACAGATCTGTTTCGCTGTATCACAGCTCATCAGTACGGTTAGACTCCGATTGCTTTTAACCCAGGATTGAAACCCGACCGAATTGGCGTCAGTCGGCGATTCTACCTCTGAGCTATGGGCGCTCGGTAGAAGAAGGCAGACATTTTAGCGTGTATATTATCATTAAACGTTATTATAGTGGATACTTCATATTTGAATGTGCGTTGTTGTGCAGTGGATATCGGCTTGGAACGAGAAATCGGAGAGCCGACTTCAAAATCCAGTGAAATTTGTTGCATATTCACTTACGCGCAAATACCCTTAGAAAAGGTATTAATCTGTCTTTTCTCCCTACAAAATAGCAAGGCAGCAAGGCAGATTGGGTTCTATAGCCTTGTTTGACAACCAGTCTACCTCAATCTTCATCATATATATATATATATATATATATATATATATCGGAAAAATTAAGGCAGACAATTTATTTCATGGTAAATCGGAAGTTTAAGCCTATTTCAGGCGAACCATCATCAGCTTACTTCTTTGAATTTTTCTATACTCACACTGCATGATGATATATATAATGAAGTTAAGTGCACTGCTAAGTATATGGAAGATGTGACATCAATCAAAGCAAGAGTATCGAAAGATGAGTTGATATATGAAAGTTGTAACAAAATCTGCCTGTCAAAGGAAGGTTTGTCCAGTCATATGAAATCTCATGATACTAGTGGACTAATACTACTATATATAATATTCAGAATGACTTCTCTTGTAACATCTGTTGGAAGTTGTGTAAGAATGCGATGGCCTAACGCGGTATTTTAAATCAAAACACAAGGACTGATAAGTGATATCCAGTAGATTGACATTTACTATCTGTGAGTTCAAGTGTAAATCAATGCCAGGACTGATTGAAACAAAAAAAAACAAAAAAAAAATGAGTCATCTTGGTCAACAACAACGAGAGAATTGTAATCCACAAAAATCTTTTTATCAACATCAACGTAGTTAGTGGACTTTCAATATATATATATATATATATATATATATATATATATAATATATATAAATTTTTTATATATAATATATATATAATATATATAAATTTTTATATATATATATAAATTTTTTCTTTAAATCATATTTTTAGATTTTTCCAGCATCCTTAAGTATTTTTCGTTTTGTGGAAGTAAGAGAATACAGGTATTTTCCATAATTTTCATTGTTCTGGTTTATTCGACTGCTTATTTAGCCATTTTAAACACCCCCCACCCCACACACAAAAGCAAAAAAAAAACAACAAAAAAGAAAAACAGAACAAAAAGCAAAAAACTAAATTAAAACTTAATTAAATCTAACTTTTATTACTGGATTTAATGAAAGATGTTTAAAAAGGTGTGCTCCCAAAATATACGTTAATGCGTGTATAAGTGGGTATTTCGTAAGTGTGTGCAGATCTATTTAAAGAGACTAAAATCGTTTCAAATAAGAGATTCCATTGTGTCTTGGCAACATTGTCGCACCTTGACAACAAGCGCAGAAAGGTGATCGTCAAGACAAAAAGAGACGAACTTTCGATGACGTAGATTCTCGTCGTCGTCGCCATCACTGGGGGAGGGGGGGGGCAGAAAATTACGGTAAATATAAAAAGCTAAAGCGACATGTGGAAGACAGGTAAGAATGGTAGTAAAAGTTTATACAGGTCTACACTGTTTGAAATACAGCATTTTGTCGTATCCGAACGAGAAAAGCAATTAGAAATTTGTCTTTTGAAAAAAAAAAAAATTCCGAGAGGATTGGAGCAATACAATCTTCCGATCGTCTGGCAGATAATCAGTTCATTTCAATCTTTCTCGATGTTTTATTATTTTACAGCTGATTGATCTGTTTGGATATCTTAATATTTATCAGGTTCTTTCTTTCTTTCTTTCTTTCAGCTGTTGTGTAATAATTATCTGTTTGCCTATCTCATTAATTTATCAGAGTTTGTTTATCTATCTATCTATCTATCTATCTATCTATCTATCTATCTATCTATCTGTTCCTCATCTATCTATCTATCTATCTATCTATCTATCTATCTATCTGTCTTTTCATTCCTCATCTATCTATCTATCTATCTATCTATCTATCTATCTATCTATCTATCTATCTATCTATCTGTTCTTTTCATTCTATCTATCTATCTATCTATCTATCTATCTATCTATCTATCTATCTATCTATCTAATTGTTTGGCGAGATCTATCTATCTATCTATCTATCTATCTATCTATCTATCTATCTATCTATCGTTCATATCAGAGTGTATTTTTAAATCTTCGTCTCATTCAAGTTGATTCGATCTTCCTTTCTTTATGCAGGTGCAAATAGAATTCGATTGAGGCGACACAACACCTTATAAACTGTAATCATTTCCCTCTGTTTAGAAACGTTATCTATCGCTTCTCCGCCATTTTCGTGCACGTTTACAAACATTAGCATTCGGATTTGTAGCTAAGGTCTTCAACTTGTGCAAAGTCTCAAACGCACCCGGCAGTTTTAAAGTTCAAAGACCTATTTAAAACAGCGTGTATAGAAAGAAAAACGAGATAGAATTGATGAATTAAACCAAAAAAGAATGTTACTTGAAAATTGTTACCTCATTATTTTGAGAGCAAACGATATTTGTTTGATAAATATGAATTATAGAAAGATACAGAATTGAATTAATTATCTATCTATCTATCTATCTATCTATCTATCTATCTATCTATCTATCTATCTATCTATCTATCTATCTCAGTACATTCCTTATCTATCTATCTATCTATCTATCTATCTATCTATCTATCTATCTATCTATCTATCTGTCTCAGTATATTCCTCATCTATCTATCTATCTATCTATCTATCTATCTATCTATCTATCTATCTATCTATCTATTCCTATCTATCTATATATCTATCTATCTATCTATCTATCTATCTATCTATCTATCTATCTATCTATCTATATATTCCTCATATATCTCATCTATCTATCTATCTATCTATCTATCTATCTATCTATCTATCTAT